>CM040117.1:6071266-6513357 GCA_022559845.1 Amorphophallus konjac | reverse complement strand
CTAATATGCAAAAAACCCTAAATTTTATGGAAAAGATATTATTCTAACATTCTGCCACCGTGGTGGCCATCTTTTTCATCTCCTCCTTCATATCTTCACGTTGGCATTCACCGTGAGGACGGCCTCAGGCGGGAGTTGTGATTCTGAGGGCACATAGGAGAAATTCTCCTTGGTTGGTCGGGGGGGGGATGGAGAGTGAGTTGACTCAGAGGCGATGACACATGGTTCTAGTGGAGAGATGGCAGTAGTAGCGGGAGTATGGTAGCTTGGCTGTGCTGGAACTTGGCCATCACCTTGGGCGGATGCCATGTTGACGGGTTGAGCCATAGAATGGGGAGGTGGTGCAAGCCGATCCGCTAGAGTGATGATCATGTCCTTGAGTGCTCAAAGCCAAGGATGATCTCCTTCAAGTTGTCAACTTGCTCGGACAAGGCATTGAATTACTCCTTCAAGTCCCTCAGTGAGTTTGTTTGGTAAAAGAGTTGGTGCATTAGTATCAATATTGGCTCGCTCTATGAGTTTTTGAGGAGGTGACATGGCTTCTTGTCAATTGTCGCAGACAACGCCAAAGTGTTGCGTAACATTTAATATTTAATAGAAAGGGAGTAAGCGAGAGCAATTGTGGGTGGAACTTTTGGTGGAGGAGCCGAACATTGAACTGTGTGACGCTGTTGTTGATGTGCAATGGGATCTAGAGGGAGGGTGAATGGATCCCTTAGAAAATATGTCTAAATAAAAATTCAACTAATTTGAACCGGACTGAAAATAAGATTGCATAATTCTTTTCACTGAACCAACAGTAAACTTGCAGGTTACTTGAATTGAAGGACTAACTGAATCTGAACAGAAACAAGAAGTTGGAGAGCTGGATTCAAAATGCTCAAACTGAAATTAAACTAAACAGCATATGAAGATTGATCTGAACACCAAACAGTTCATGCTGAAAATTCATCGAACACTTGGTAGAACGATATGGTTGATCATAAATTAGATTAGGTTCAAACCATTTAGCATTCATCAATCTATCAATCACAATAATGTTAGCCAATTGAATTGGTACTAGACGAAGGTTTGGGTTCAGAAACCCTCCTCACGCAAAATATGTGAGATCACACCTTTTGATATACCAATCAAAGGACTTAACATATAACATATAGTTCAATAAATGCAGAACAGAAGAAGGAAATCCATCACACCAAGCAAACCACACTTGCACAACGATTTTTAGGTGGTTCAATGTGCACCCAGCAGACCTACATTCACCCCCCACTCAACTTGAGTGAGGATTCCGCTGACTGACAGCTTGGAAAACGGCTGATTCACAGTTTCAGGGAACCAATCCTTTACAACCGCTGACTTACAGCTTGATGAGGAACTAATCCTCTGAGGAACAAATCCTCACGCTGACTAACAGCTTTCCCCGAACCCTGAACAGGATATCGAAATTACACAGTAGTTATGAAAAAGAACAACCAGAAAACAAAAAGGAAAGCAAAGAAAAATATAGTTCCAAGGAGCAGGATGGCTCTGGATTTGATCCACAAGCCAAGGCTTCAACATATCTTCTATGAAAGCTTCAAGGCTGCGCTTAGATCTTTCTCTCACGAACTGGGTCTGGAATCTGGAAAGGGCTCTCGATATATATGTCTCTATCTCTTCTTCCACTTCTCTCAGACTTTCTCTTCTCTAAATTTGGGCCTTCTTCCTTGCGAAGAGAGAGGCTGCGTGGAAAAAAGAAAGGGGCTGAGGGCTCTGATACCCGTTTGTAGGATCAAGCCTCAACCGTTGCGCTAAAAGTTCGAACTGTTAGTGAAGGCGAACTGTATTTCCTTATGGCATTGTAGAACCTCACATCTATACGTGATGTGGGCGGGCCTGAGGGACTTCGCACATTGACCCCATAATCCATACAGCGGGTTGGGTTGTCAAGCACTGATGTCCCACATGGACCCCATAATCCACGTGAGACAGTGAATCCCTAAGGGAGACGCTGGACCCCATAATCCAACAATCTCCCCCAGCGACACCCAGGGGATTCGAACTCGTAACCTCGCTCTGATTCCAGTTTGTAGGATAAAGCCCCAACCGTTGCGCTAAAAGCTCGAGCTGTTAGCAAAGACGAACTGTATTTCCTTATGGCATTGCAGAACGCCACATCTATACGTGTTGTGGGCGGGCCTAAGGGGCTTCGCACGTGGACCCCTAATCCATGCAGCGGGTTGGGCTGTCAAGCACCGATGTCCCACATGGACTAGAACCGGTAATTATCCGTTTAAAATTCGAACCGAATTTGAATTCGTATTCGTTTAATCGGATAATTATCCGAATAAAATATCCGACGGATAATTTAATCAGATATCGGATATCCGATTGTTAATCAGATACGAATTCAAATATTGAGATATCCGTGTCGGATATTATCCGACCGAATATGAACCCTCAGATAAAAATCTAATGATATACATATTCTATATATAATTAGCTTAAATCTTAATATATTGTTTGATTATTCTTTTTTATCTTTTTTGATCTCAAATATAATTTAAAAATAAGAAATTCACTTACACCCAATTCGTGAGTTATCTCCTATTTTTTAAGATGAAATCTAATCTTTTGATAACATCTCTCAAAATAAAAAAAAAACTTTCACTCTTTCTTTATTTTTTTGAGAAAACAATATATATGTTCTCACACGGCTAACACAACTCACCCCTAAGTAGGCCTAGTAATTATCTGTTTAAAATTCGAACCGAATTCGAATTCGTATTTATCCTATCGTTATCCGAATAAAGTATCCGACGGATAATTCGATTACTAATCGGATACGAATTCGGATATCACACTGTCCGCTCCGTATCCGACCGTTTACAGGTCCAACGTGGATCCCATAATCCACGTGGGACAGCGAATCCCTAAGGGAGACGCTGGACCCATAATCCAACAGATGTTAGGTCTCCCTTTGGCTGACAACCGGTGATGCTAAGAGGCTCCTAAGCCGAGACTCGGCGTCAAGGCCAAGCGTTCTCCTACACGAAAGAAGAAATTCTAACTGGGGTGGAGGTGTCCCGAGAGAATCTTTCGATATTTAAGTCGGTACTCGGTGGGAACTAGATAACTCGAGAGAGTAGGGGGAGCAATTATTACGTACCTTGCAATATTGGTGTACTGTACTTTTTCATAGGCCTCAGAGGCTAGAGATGTGAGCATCTAGGGGTTTCGGCCTGCTTGTGATTGCTTGCGGAACAGGACGTAGGTCCTCGATAGATTCGGCCGAAGTTATAGAAACTTATTGAAGAGTCTGAAACTGGACTCGGCCGAAGTTGTGAAAACTTAAAAAGAGTCCGAAGCAGTTACGCAGACAAGTGAGATCTGGGGAGATTGTGCCAAATTTAGTGCCGCGAGGATCTCGTGCCTGTTATCAAGTCGGACCCGGATTTAAATTGGAACATAGAGGGAAATGCCCAGGTCACCTATATATTTTTATATGCTTGTGCGGACATCCACTTATCAGAAACATGAAGATCTTTTTGAGAGCATGAACATGGACTTTAAATGTCTCTCCGGTAATAATAAGTTTCACTCTCTTTTTCTTATCAGAACCAATATTTGTTATTAAGATTGTTATTAAGAATGTTAAAATTGCACAAGGAGTTGTGATCAAGCTCGAGAAAAGCAACAACATAGCAAGTTCACTTTAAAGAAGGAGGAGGAGGAGAAGAACCTGACACTCATATGCAATGGATAGAACCTTCTCTCGAGCATTTGAATGTCAGAAAAAAAAAACTACAGCAATAAGGAGATGTGCCTAACAAAAAAGCAACTTGTGAGAGCTCTATACTAAGTATGTCAAGATTTATGTCCAAAGTATGAATAAGGAGTGAATCGTGCATTCAATTACAAAATGCGTGTGCGAGCATTCACGCATCCTACTCCAATAATCACATCATTGAAAAACTCGACTTCGTATTCAACAAAGAGTATTCATCCAATGAGCCGGTACTTGATCTGAAAGTTAGATAAACAAACTTTGATTCATTCTCTCTCTCTCTCTCTCTCTCTTTTTTTTCATTTTTTTCCATATTCAAACTTACCATAAAGGGCATTTAAGTGTATAGAATCATTTTCTTCTTTTTAAGAGTTATTACCTACGTGCAATGGTAAAGTTTGCTTGCAGACCGAGTCCTGATTCGTTGGACATCTGATCAAAAATTATTATTGTAGTATACTAGTGCGCATATTCTTCCCGTGTCGGGCACATGATAAAAATATTAGAGTAATGTTTAGTGCAACACCTGGACTAATTATACATTATTTTTTTTCAAATTTTTTAAAGTAGTCTCCACGTCTAATTAAGTTAGTGTGTTGGTCACGTCACCGGATGATGTGACGTGGGAGTCAATTAAATAAAAATTTATCCTCCTGTGAATAGTGAAATCGACTCAATTTCACTATTCACAGAGTTGAGATTTTCGATTTAATTGGCTCTCACGTCACATCATCCGGTGACGTGATCGACATACCAATTTAATTAGACGTGGAGATTACTCAATTTTTTTTTAAAAAAAATAAAGAGTGTTGCTTGTGTAACACCCGGAGATATAATTAGTCGGAGTGTTGCACAGAGCATTACTCAAAAAACTAATGATTTACTCCGATTGGTAATAGGAACTTAACGTATCGAGCACCTGATCAAAAATTAATGACGTAATTTATTTGCGAGCATAAACTCGATACTATTTAAGGATAGTAGTGAAACCCCCAAGTGACACTTGGGGTATTGAACATACGTCGAATCAATATAAAATCTGATGTCTGTTGTGTGTTTGATCCTTCTTCTCAAGTCTCTTCTCCTTACATTCATTAGTTTAATTTTATATAATTATTTATTTAATTTTACGTTTAGATTTTTTTAATCAACACTTCCATTCACCCCGGTCTAGGAGTTGCTACTGACCCCAACCAAACTGGATACTATATTTTCACTAAAATACAATTATTCATGTATCATAAGAGGACGTAAAGTTACGATTGAAGGGAAGACTTAATAAGCGGTACCATCCGAAACCGATAACTAACTTTTTCTTTCTCCTTTCAGACGGGTTTCGACTCGCGCGAGTCACTGAAGCCACCGGGGAGTTACTTCGTCTTGTTCCATTGGAGGGCTACAGGAGCAGGATCGATGGTGGTGGGCGGCGGCGGCGGGGCGCGGGAGGCGCTGAGCGCCTATAGGGCGCTTCTGCGGGCGACGCGGAAGACGTTCGCCGGTGATACGCTGATGCTGACGCAGTCCGCGGCGGAGGTGCGTAGGAAGTTCGAGGAGAGCCGAGAGGTGTCCGACGACGCTGAGGTCAGGCGGCTGGTGGACGAGGCGCGCGACGCCTCCCGCTTCATCTCTACCATGATCGTCCAGGCCAAGCTCAACTCCCGCGGCGGTTTTGGTAACGGCCCTCACCATCTGATGATTCTTCTTTCGGCTGTTCTTCCGTTTTTGCCCCCTCCCTTCGAAGGGGAGGGTGCTGATATTAGGGCCACGTTTCTCTCACTCTTGTGATCATTGCTTGGGACGACCAAAGTGGAAAATTAGGTTCGTGAAGCTGGAGGTGGAATTGCTACGATAAGACCCAAGTCGAACTGGGTTGGGATTATCTCAGTTGAGAAATGTGGGTGTAAAAATGTGGTTTGTGTTGTCCTGCATATTCTAGTACTTGTTGTTTGTTGATGTTTCGATCCAAAGGATGATAAGGATTCGGTCCATGTTGGAAGAAAAAAGTCTTCCATCTGTTCTTGAGGGGATAGATCCTGCAAGAATCTTCAAGCATAGGAGCTTTTATCTGTGATGGCAATTGGTGCCATGTCATTTACATTAGTCATGTCTACTCAAGAGGCATACAACCCATTGTCAAAAATTTTGCCGTTACGGTGCAAGGGGTTTGGTGATTCTCTCGGTTTCAACTAGCGATACTCGAGTAACTTCTGTAACTCATGGTTCAATTCTATGAAAGTGCAGACTTGGTTCATATCAAGAGAATAAGTGTTCAATTATCTTGAGTGGGTTGTTTTTCTGAAGCAGAATTTTATTCATATTGTCTATCACTGCACTATGGCATTTACGTTCTTTGTATCTGTTTAAGGGAGGATGTGTAACGAGCAAATGAATCAAAGAAGTAAGATCACGGATTGCAGAATTGGATCAGGTCCTAGTAATTGACAGGCCTGATCCAATCCAAATTGGCATTGAGACTGACTCAGAATCAGCATGAGATCAGTTGATTGCAGACCAGTTTCGTCCAGTCCAAGACAAACCGACATAATTTTCTTCTTTCTTTTTATGATCAAAATAAGCATCAGATTTCCCCATTGACATTGGATTGATGTTGGCCTATCCATACTTGACTCAGCTGATCCAGATTGGTGTCTGCCAATCCCACAAACTATGGGAAAGATAGAAATCCCAATCAAGGATTGATGCTTCTGAGGACCTAAGAAATTTAATTATAAAGCAAGAGGGGAAGAAAGAATAATGGGAACAAGAAATTGGCATCGTATGGTACCCCTCAGAACTGCTCTCTGTTGCAGGGTGAAAATCTGCACCATTTTCATGCAAGTTATTTCATGCGGAACAGTTTTGGACGTGAAGCAACTTCCCATGCTCGACCTAGGACTGCTGTGAACAGAATTTGCAGACACTCTCTCCAAGATACTAGTAACCCTTATCTATTAGCACCTAGTATCAACCTTCCAAGATATCAGTGAGCCTTACTTATTAGCACTTAGCAAAACTTTCCCTTCAAATCAGAGGCATAAAAAGATAGGCTTGCACCAGCATCAATTCTAGCTTATAAGCAGGTTTTTTTTATGTGGATTATAGTAGCGATAAGTTAATTGTGATAGGCCATCATTGAAGTTAGATAATGAGTCTCTAGCTTCAAGTGGATCATATCTTGCTGAGAGGTTCATTTGAAACATCACTTGTCTTTCTAGATCTTAATGGTTGTCCCACCTAACCTCCTTCAGGCTAGACTTGATTGAGTTCTTGGGTAATTTGACCCAACCCAGCATGTTAGGTCTTGAGTAGAAAAGTATTTGTGTTGGGGTACAAAAATGTGATGCTGATGTAGAGGAGAACGTTGATCGGGGAGCTGGTTAAAGTTAATACAAAAGGAGGTGTTAGACCCCTACGCTTTAATGCGTATATTTTTTTGAAAGTGGGTGGTACCACTATTGTATTCAAAGTAAAAAGGATGTACAAGTATTCAATAAGCTTCCAAAAAATTCCCTATGCTTTAATGATCATATTAAATCTCATGTTTTGTGTGATGACATAATTTAATTAAAAATATTAATATTCATTTATGATCAAATTACAATTTAAATTAAACTACAATGCCAAGTATGTGAACTCAACTGAATATTGTTTAGGCTCAAAACTCAGTTTGAACACTTATTTAAAATCTTCAATCAATATCTTAAACTTGGTTGGAATCCTTAGACTGATCCATTCAACTGGATCAGCCAGTTAAAAGGACTCATTCGCAATCCAGTATAGAGTAGTCGGTAGAAAACCCAGTTGAAGCCATCCTATTATCCTCAATCAGATTCAGTGTTCAGTGGAAGTCTTTCGGCTAACTTTTTTCAGTTGGATCGATTTTATCCAATCAAAACACTACCTAGTCGGAGCATGTGACCTAGTTAGAGCCATGCGACTGACTATCGTTCGATTGTATTGTCAACTGATTGACATTTGATTGGCTGTCTCCTAGGTGAAATGACCTTTTTAATTGGCCTTTTCATCTATGGCCTTTCCAATTGTGTTTCCAATTATATTTCCAACTGAGCATTTTAACTGCATTTCTTTGAACTTTCAACTGATTACATCTTTCCACTTTTTTTTTGGACTAAATCGTTCAAATGTATCTCCACATCTGAATTGATGTTAATCAAGCGGAAGCTTATGCCTATGTCTCTTACAATTGACATTCATTCAACTGAAAACTTTAATTGATGAAATTTAGTTGACCATTCTTTGCCTCATTCTTCAACTAAAACATTTCAATTGATTGACTCAGTTAATATCCTCAGACTTTATATCTTTACGCTTTAAATCTTACTTCAACTATGTTATTCTTTGACAGCATTTCAACTATGTACATTTGATTGACGTACTTTTAACTGACTCAGTCTTAACAAATATTATACTCAGTTGAATCTAATTTGTATTTTTTGTTTCAACCACATTATTCAGTTAAAGCATGTTTCAACTTAATCATTTCACCATGGTGCATATTAAAATATATTGATTTCGTTTATATGTAAATCCAAATGTATTAAATGCGGAGTGTATTTTCTATACAATTCTTTGTAATATCTGCATTTTATATTCGATTGAGGTTGCACCTTGTGCACTAGTCAAAGACCAGTTTGAGTTTTTTTTACTCGTGCAGAGATTTCATCCGTAGTTAAAATTTTTACCATTTTTACATGAAATCTTCTAATGCAAGTAAGGTGTCTTGGACGTGAACTCATAACCTCTTCCACAATGTATTGCTATCATGGTGGCGTGCATTTTCTGTGTTGAAAGGTTACGTGTCAAGACATGACAAGCCTTGGAAGAACACGACATAATTAACAAGCTCGAGAAAGAAGGCTCAGACATAATGGCTAACACGCTCTCTCAAGCAAAGAGACAAAGAGATGTTAGAAAGAAGCATGTATTTTAAGAGAAGTTGTGTCTAATGGATAGCCAACGAAGATGACTATAAATATAAGGTCTCCTCTCAGGGGAAGAGTTAACGAAACTTTTGCAACGAAACAAACCCAGGCATTGTAAGCGTTTAAGTCCAAGTGCTGTGAGCTTCCAATTCTTCCACATTAAAAGCACATCATTGAATAGCTTTTGTGATGTAGAACGAACCTCGATCTTCAGATTGGCCCGATTGGACAGCTCTTTAGGGCGTTAATAGGTCGCTGTCTGGTTGGGCTGGGCCTCTTATTGGTAGCTGTTGGGCTGAGAAGCTGTTATGGGCTGCTTGCTGGTGATGGGCAGGGAGTCGCTGCACAGAGGGATGAACAGTGGGCAGAACTGGGGCTGTCGCACCACGAAGAGGAGGCTGGCAGTGGTTTAGCTGCTGGCAGGTCTTCTTGTTGATGCAGGTGAGAGGGAGAGGAAGAAGGAGGGGGTGTTGGGTGCGATCGGAGCATCAAGGAGGAGGAAGAAAAGGTGGGGTGAGGGTTTGACAGGAAGGGGAGATGGGGGTGGTCAGTACGGCACAGTGGGAGGAAGAAGACTTGCTGATGGGAAGGGGGTAGCTGGCAGTACCGTGGATACAGAAGGGGCCTTTCACCCCTCCATCTTAGAGGACAACATGCAAGGCCTCTCACCTCACAGAAGGTATATATTTTTTCAACTCAACATTTCATTCCTTTTCAAAAGCGAAGTACATCCTTTAAAGAGAAACTATACTCTCAAGACCCCGACCTAGGAAATTGAAAAGGCTTGAAACATCCATCAAGAACATAAGAAGGTATTATGGAACAATAAGAACACTATGGAAAATACAAACATCCTATTAATGACTCTCACATGGGAAACATAAAACATAAATAAAACTACAAATATTTAATGGCGGCGGTTGTCTCTCTGCGATCGGGTCGAAGTCTTGTTGGCGCTGGTCCACCTGCATCGGGTCGAACTTCCGTCTGGGCCGATGTCTTCACCAATTCCCCCTCGTTGGAAAAAAATTAGTACTCGGATTTTAAAGTGTTGAAGCACAAACGGGATGATCACCTGAGGGTATGCCGAGAGCTCGAGGCGGACAATCATATGAAGAATGCCAAATTGCCGCTTCTCATGTCCTTTGACGAAGTCTCACCACACCATATCAACATGAAATAACTCTAGAAGTAACACAGTGTCGGGTGGAGCAACTGATGGAGCATCCTCGAATACTGTGTTGTCAATCAAGTGTAACCCAAAGGTAACAAGTAGTTACTGATCCCATACATCGTCATCAGGGATCGATTGAGTAGTTGGAACCTCTGAAGTTGCCTGTGTGACTGTTGCGACAGAAGCACGCTGTGCAACTACGGGAGGTGAGTCGCGGGCCAAATGAAATTTGCATCTGAGATGTGGAGGCCGTAACATGCAAGTGTAGCTCTCACGATTGTAGACTGCATGTCGTTCTTGCAACCAACTTAAGCCAACTTGACTAGAGATGTCTGATGATGAAGTGATATATTTCCAAGCTCTATCAAAATACTTTCAACGATGTCCAGTGGTCTCACCTATGAATACCTTTTCAAATTCTACAAATGCACAGTTATTCTCGACAATAATTTCCCTTATTTGTGAGGGTAGGTCGACCACACCTTGGGACACACTGTTACTATTTGAGTAGTAACTAAGAAATAGAGAGATAATTGTACCATTTTGCAAACACACTCATGTTAGAAGGAAGAATGAATGCATCATGCACGGGGCAGGACCTCGGTTCCTAGGAAGAAACTGATTCCCAAAGCTCTGATACCAATATTGATGTAGAAAGAACCACGTTCTTTAGATGGGCCGGACTGGACATCTCTCTGGGGCGCTAATGGGCTGTTGTTTGGCTGGGCTGGGCCTCTTACTGGTAGCTGTTGGGCTGAGGAGTTATGGGCCGCTGGCTGGTGATGGGCAGGGACTCACTACACAGAGGGATGAACGGTGGGCAGAGCCGGGGCTGTCACACCACAAGGAGGAGGCCGGCGGTGGCTTAGCTGCTGGTGGGTCTTCTTGTTGATGTAGGTGAGAGGGAGAGGAAGGAGGGTGGGTGTTGGGTGTGATCTGAGCAGCAAGGAGGAGGAAGAAAAGGCGGGGTGAGGGTTTGACAAGAAGGGGAGATGGGGGTGGTCAGTACCGGACAGTGGGAGGAAGAAGACTTGCTGATGGGAAGGGGGTAGGTGGCAGTACCGTGGATACAGGAGGGGTCTCTCACCCCCCCTCCATCTCAAAGGACAACATGCAAGGCTTCTCACCTCACAGAAGATATTTTTTTTTCAACTCAACATTTCATTCTTTTTCAAATGATAAGTACATCCTTTAAATACAAACTAGACTCTTAAGACCCCTACCTAGGAAATTGAAAAGACTTGAAACATCCCTTGAGAGCATAAGAAGCCATTGTGGAACAATAAAAACACTATGGAAAATACAAACATCCTACTAATGACTCTCACACTGGAAACATAAATAAAACTACAAATATGTAATGGTGGGGGTCGTCTCCCTACGATCGGGTCGAAGTCTTGTTGGCGCCGGTCCACCTACGTTGGGTCAAACTTCCATCTTGGGGCGGTGCCCTCACCATTTCGCTTTAGTGAGACTCAAGCCAAATCAAGAGAGCAATCAAAGAGCCAAGCTATTGCAATCTTCACTTCCGCACGCACATGACATTCTTCATTTCTTTCTGCACGCTTTTGTTTTATTATGTTTTAATTTCTCCACACTTGACTATTGTGAAGAGGCTATTTATTGTGGGATATTTTTATGCGTATCTACTTTCAGAGAGCAATTAAAGATCTATAGATCTTTAGTGTGAGGATTGCTTGTTGGCAGGTCCTTGTTAGTCGCTGGACACTTGATCAAAAACCGAGCTAGTGTTTGCCTATGGGCAACTTGTTAGTGGTTGGACACCTAATCAAAAAAGTAGCTAGTGTCTGTCTATGGGCAAGTTGTTGGTGGATGGGCAAGTTGTTGGTGGCTGGACACTTGATCAAAATCCCGGCTAGTGTTTGCTTGCGAACAAGTTGGTGGTTACTAGCACCTGATCAAAACCAATTTGTTATTGTCTGAGGGCAAGATTGTTGGTGGGCTGAAGCACCTGATCAAAACTCAATTAGTGTGCTTCTTGTGAGAAGGAGTGAAACTCTAGATAGTGGCCTAGGTATTGGACAGAAGTAATGAAGAGGGTGTCTGAAACAGTATAACTATCTACTGTCCCTTGTATGTGATTGTTGTGGTTTTATTCTTACTTCAATTAGCTTAACTTAGCCGTGATTTTGGTTTTAAATTATAATTTTTATCTAGCACTCACATTCACCCCTCTCTGGGAGCTACTTTGCAACTAACATGAGTAGATCTCATAGTGGTAATTATGAGGTTATGGGAAGTTCTTGGATCTTTGATGTGCTAAAGGTGTGAAATTTCCAAATCCTAGAGAGGTTTCAGCACCCTGTGATGAGCAGAAATGGTCTGGGTGCCCTAGTTATGGCTTGGGGGGGGCACCCTCGAACAATCAAGCCAGCTAAGAATAGGATGGGGGCTAGAAGTAGGAGACAAAAGAGAATATTTTGTCAGAAGGGTATCAGTCACGTTTTGTTGTATATGGCCAAGATTATTTACATTGCTTGGGTGAGCTCCTTTTTGCATTCTTCAATATGGGACCGTTTCAATGTGTGAGAGGACGCGTGTCACCTCCTAGTAATGTTGGGCCAAGATCTTGGGCCTCTATGAGTCAGCTTTCCTTAATGGTTTGAGCCCATTAATGAGTTGGTGATGTAGATTGTTGTTTGAGCTCAGATTGGACAAACTGAGAATTCAAGCTGAGGTGTTTTCTGTAAAACAAGGTTGGTGAAATAACATAATAACAGAAACAAAAATTCATACTGAGGTGGAGCTGTGATGGAGGTATCTCAGTGACATTGTTCTGAGGTGGCAGGACAATCCCATCATGTTCTATATACACAAATTAAACAACTTTACTTTTAATTAGATGATGTGAGTCATGTGATCTCTACACTAGGATTGCTAGATCACCTATGCATCATATCTTACATTACATGTTTTGGCTCATGTTGAAGGACTAATTAATGGTTGACTCATGTTATATAGGTTACACATGTTAGGTTGGTTTCAAATTATCCACAAGTTTTGGCTAGATTTGGGTCTAATATTATGGGATGGCTTTATTTGATTCGAACCCAAGCCTATCTGAACCACCTGCAGCCCTAGCCAGCCCTGCCCTATCACCTTTAGTCGGCTTCCATGGGTGCTTTGGTATTTATCCTCTCCATTCTCATCCCCCCTTTTTTTTGTCCTTTGCCCTGCTCCATGTTGTAGATCCTGTTATTTTTTTCCACTGTTTTAAAACGTGGCCGGCCCGGCTTTAAAACATGGCCGGCCCGGCCTAGCCGGTCCGACCGGTTGACCTGCGAGTTGGTTTCAAATCGGGTTGAAATCTTACCTAGACTAGCCAAGATCCAAAATCCAGCCAAATTTGGTTAACCCGGCCCAACCCAGTAAAACCAATATGACCCAGCCGGGTTCTAGACCTATTTCACATTTTCTAAGTTTCTATCATTAGGTTAGGTTTTAATTTAGGATGTAAATAAATATGGAAGATGAGGAGTCATCCTTGAAATTATATCCCTTGTAGCCTAAACATTTAATAATATTAATACCAGTTTTTAAAGTTGAAAAGATCTTGATTCTAATTTTTTTCCCTACGTGTAGAAAGAAACAAAGAAAATTTAAGAGTCTAATAGGGTGTTTGGGAGCACTTTTTAGAAAAAAATTCTTTTTATCTAAAAATTATGTTATGTTAGTTTTTAACCTAATTTTTGAAATTGATGAAAATAGGTAAAATTGTTTGGCAAATATGACATAATTTTTTAATTTTAAATAAACTTGTTTGGTAGACAAGCTCATTTTTTTTTTCAAACCCTCTTCCCTGTCTCATCCCATGCATTTTCTCTTCTTCTTCTGCGGCCGGAGAGAGGCTCAAAAGCACAGCCTTGAGTCCTGACCTTGTCACGTTATTATTGAACTCCTCATGTATAACGTCTGATGTAGATATCTCCACCGCCACAACTCCAATCCTCACATCATAACTCCCTTCAAGGGCACCTTCATTGTCACGAACCCAATTGCCCTTCTCCACAATACACACAAGATAGCTGCTGCTCGGACCCCTCATCTCTTCTTCACCGCACAGCCCCATAACTCCCTTCAAGGGCACCTTCGTTGTCACGAACCCGATTGCCCTTCTCCACAATACACACAAGATAGCTGTTGCTCGGACCCCTCATCTCTTCTTCACCGCACGCCCCCATATCCTCTGCAGCCTCGATCGTTAACTTGGTGTACAACGCCGACAACCCCCTTGAGAAAGGCCCCAACTTGTTCACCCCGTGTGACTTGATGACCACCATCACCTGTTGCTTCATGACCCCGACCTTGTACCCAGCGCCGATGAGCCATCGGACGTGGATGTGCAACCGGAACGTTGGGATGTCTGTATGATGCGGGACGGGATGCGACTCGACGTCAATTTGGAGTCGAACATGAGACTCTAGGCGAGCTCGCGACTCGTCCCTAGCGAGGGAAGCGTGCGGATGTGCGCGGTTGAGAAACCGGCAATGAGTCAGGGTGGTCTACTCACTCTCGTGCTCGAATTGAGTCACGGGACGGGTCTCACACTCATTCTCGCTGCGATGACTAAAATTGAACGAGCTAATTATCCTATCACTCAAGCAGCGGCATACAAAAATAAATATGAAATAAGCAAATGAGACAAATAGGGAGGCGAATGTACCTCCACGCTCCGGGCGTGGGAAGGCGACCCCGGCCAAGACTCGTACTCCCGGTACGAATAATTAACAATAATTACAGAAATGATTTATTGCCCACTCCACGCAAGGAGGTAAAGGGGTACACGTGGGACCCAGGAGTATCGAACTTGGGTTGACGGGCGGCACGTCTGTGAAGCACTCGGGACGGCGGCGAATTGCCGGTTCGGTTCGGTTCTGCTCGGGCCCACAGGACAGCAAGCGGGTCCGGTTGCTGGGACGATGGCGTCCGGGCGTCTCCTTGCTGCGGCGGCTGGCTGGGACGATGCTGGGGGGTCCCTGATCGATCCCCGGGAGCG
Organism: Amorphophallus konjac; assembly: GCA_022559845.1. NCBI lineage: Eukaryota > Viridiplantae > Streptophyta > Magnoliopsida > Alismatales > Araceae > Amorphophallus > Amorphophallus konjac. Next base: position 6,498,457 of record CM040117.1, on the reverse strand, counting down.
GCGGTCGCTGGATCGGAGCCGGGGATTTATGGGAGAATTAACTCCCAACTCTGTTCTGCAGTCCTGTCTCAGGACATATCTGCGTGACTTCACGAAAATGATCACCACGCCTAGAGCCAGTGTCGGATCGAGGCGAGATCGGCGTCGTTGGAAAGTAGACTTAAAGATCTACAACATAGTTGAATTTCACGTCCATCCAACGGTCTGATTTAAAATACAAAATTTTGTGCTCCGAAGTTGTTTCAGGCTCAGATTTCAGAACAGTCAGGATAGATTAGGATCTGCCTGAAAATGAATTTTGACCAAGGGGAATTTGGTGGATTTGGACTTTGGAAATTTTATGGGTGAAAGAGGGGGAAGTGAGGATCACACACAAATATTTTGGGATTTTTCTGAGATGGTTTAAAGGGTGGGAAAAATAAAAGAACAGGATACTATCCCGCAGATCTGCTGATGGGCAGACGGTCAGGGGTGGAAAGAATTGACTGGGAAGGGGGGCAAACGAAGGTTGGTTGACATGAAAATTTAACTGGAGATGGGGGACGACAGGGGGAACAAACCCTCAAAATTTGAGGTCGATCAGACGGCTGGATTGGGAGAACCAACCTAATCTTTAAGCTTCTGTCTTGGATCTCGAGATCCTGGACAGCAGGTTGAAGGCCAGGTTGTGGCGGCTCGATGGCGGCACGAACGGAGGCGGCGGCGGCTGGAAGTCGCATCCAGCAGAGGTGATAGAGGTGGGAATCACTCCCAGAATCAAGGCTTCACACCTTGGAGAATGTTGCAACTCTCACAGCTGCAAGAAGGGGGAGAGGGGAGGGGCGCCCAAGGCACAAGCTCCACAATTTTTTGAATTCTTTTGCATTAATTCCTGAATAATTATGAAATACAAGGGTTATATAACTCTAACTAAAAGACCTAACTAACCTCAGATCTAGGGTTAGGGAGGGACAATTAGGGGATAGGAGATTATTCCCCTATGTGGTCAAAAAAATACAGCAACAAAAAACACTAAAGGAGGGGCGCCCCCTTCATGGTCAAGAGGGGAAAATGGACTTTTCTACCTTGGTCCATATTCTCCCATGGACCAAAGACCAGCCCATGTGGGCCTTAGAACTTAGGTGGCCCAATGGAAAAGAAGGTGGGGGTCCCGCTGGGCCTACATGGCCTTTTGCAAAGAAACCCACTAAGTCCTAAGGACTAGTTCATTGGCTTATAATTGCCATACAATTGACCCAAGGATAAAAATGTAAATAAAGTGTTAGTGGCCTTGCTTTCATGTTTCCATCAATTCTCCCCGGGTGGGAAGAACTCGACCCCGTCGAGTAAGGGGTACGGCTGCTCATGTGTCGCTCCTGCGGATCTGTATCACTGCGCGGGTGATCCACGTGTCGTCGGATGTGGGCCGTGCTCTCCACCGTACCAGGTAGCACGGGTATGCTCCACTCCTAGTAATCGTCACCTGTTCTATATGCTCACGCTGCTGTGGGAATGAGGCTAGTGGTGGACACTCAGGGGTGAGGTCACTCTCAAAGGGAGGAGACAGCTCAAAGACTCACTAGGAATCACCATTGGGTCCCTGTAGGTGACTAGATTCGAGACTTTGAAGGTAGAGCTGTTCGCCTGTTCTCATATTCGTCAGGCAAGTCCACAACGTACGCATGAGATCCGACTTGCCTCACACTCGAAAGGGACTGACACCTGTGAGCTTGCATTAGACCGACTCGACTCGACGTATGCAGACTCACTATGCACTCGACAACTGTATGTCTAGACTCAAACACTCATGCATGCATGTGGGATGAGATTATAGCTATTGACTTCCTAGACCGATGACTCGGGACTGACTTGAATGAAAAAAATAACATGACTCGGTGTGATTCCCAAACATCACCCATGTACATCATGAATAGAAGCAACTTGACCCATAATCCGATGTTCCGAATCTCGACTTACGCCAATCTCCACTGGTTCAAAAAGATTCATCCTCGAGTTTTGAAGTGTTTGAGGACGAGGAGGTGGAATACGGGGGAGTCATCTAAAGGCTTGGCATGGATCACGAGGAAGATGAGATCAAGATGCCGTCTCTCATGGAAGTTGCAGAAGTCAGACCATACTGCATCAACATAGGGTGTGGATGGTGGTAAGACAATAACGAGTGACAGCTCAACAGATGGCTCGGGAGAGACTGGCATGCTAGGGACGGTTGACTGCACGGGGAACTGGGTAAGTTGGTAGGACTCTTGGAGGACTAGGAGTTCTATGGGTTCCCATGAGGAGGGGTCAAAAGGATCAAGAAAGGCAAGGGACCCAGTGATGTAGCTCCTTTTCGGCCCCGGGTAAAGGTCCCCAATGTAGGCTAGCTCCTCGTCAACGGAGGGGATCAAAGAGGTTGCCGGCTCTTTAAGATGTGTGGATTTCCCTATGGGAGAGAAGGGGTCATGGGGTGGGAAATGATGGAGCTCGTCAGGTAGGGGTAAGAGCAAAATGAGCTCACTGATGTATGGACTCACTGTGTAGAAAGTAATAGAACCCAAGGATGGGTATATGAAGCTCATGTACCTAGGTGGATCGGACCTAAGAGCCAACATGCAGGTCAACTCTATTTGCCAACCTAATCCCTTAAGTAGATCATCCATGGTGTCCACGAAGTAAGAGGATTGGAAGGTGGTGCAAGAAGTGGTGGACACTACCTGTAAGGCTGGCTCTACGGAAGGGTAGTAAGGGATCGTGACATCTGGAAATAAACCCTTCCTTAACCAACTCACTAGAGGTTCCCTGATGATTAGCTCCGGATAGGGATCTAGGGATGATGGCTGTGGTAAAGGGTCTCCCTCGGGTGGGGAGAGGACGTCCTCTATGATGGTGAGAGGACCTGGGGACTCCGTAGATGGCGTCGGGTTAAGACTACCGGCTTCGACCTGCTTAGGCTCGGGCAGGAGTCTATCAATTTGAGTCCACATCCTATCCCTCTTATCCAACCGGTCCGAAAATATTTTCAACTTTCAAGAGGTTGGCAAAGGTGCGGGTTGGAGTAGGGGTATCGTGGTGGACTCGCTAATCGTCTCTCGGCCTAGTCTTGGGTCTAGGTTCTTCTACGTGCGGGACCCTTGGCCTCCGACTGTGGCCTTGCTGGTGGGAGGTGACTGGGTGGGGCTGGTTGGAGGCGACTGGGCGGGGCAAGTAGATCTTTCTGAGCTCATCCTTCATTTGGCACCATGACTCGATGGGCCATTGCCTCCTAATCTCCCTCAAGCATTCGATGCTTCTCCATTTTTCGGTGGCTTCGTGAAAAAGCCGTTTTTTGGCAAAGACGACTTGCATGGCATCGGACATAGTGTAACACTCAAAGTATTTGTCCATAGCGGCTTCCCACTTTAGGTAGTCGCTCGGGACTTTGGAGCCATAAAAGTCCGAGGCTTCGGGCCTACGGCGGTGGAGGGGTTGGATTCCCCATCCTTGGGTGTCGCGCCACCATTCATATGACGTGGGCAATTAGGAATCCATGGGACACGGTGGAACTTATGGGATAGACATGTAGACACAAAGTGACAAGACAAACTGACTCTCGAATGGGCTAGACGATGGACTAGACACGACCCTAAAACAACAATGCAAAGTTGGAATGCAGACTCGACTATAAACCTAGACTCAACCAGTATTCGGTACGTGGCGGAGGTCTGATCCGAAGATCGCACTCACGCAAGTGTGTTACCTTCCCAATAGGCGTAACCTATCGTTCATGAGGCACCTTTTAATATACCGGGTATGGGAAGACAATGCGACGCTTTGGACCGACTACCCTAGACTCAACCTCGCTTTGATACCATTTTGATGCGGGACGGGATGCGACTCGACACCAATTTGGACTCGAACATGAGACTCTAGGCGAGTTCGCGACTCGTCCCTAGCGAGGGAAGCGTGCGGATGTGCGCGGTTGAGAAATCGGCAATTAGTCTGGGTGGTCTGCTCACTCTCGTGCTCGGATTGAGTCACGGGACGGGTCTCGCACTCACTCTCGCAGCAGTGACTAAAATTGAACGAGCTAATTATCCTATCACTCAAGCAGCGGCATAAAAAAATAAATACGAAATAAGCAAATGAGACAAATAGGGAGGCGAATGTACCTCCACGCTCCGGACGTGGGGAAAGCGACCCCGACCAAGATTCGTACTCCCGGTACGAATAATTAACAATAATTACAGAAATGATTTATTGCCCACTTCACGGAGGGAGATAAAGGGCTATACGTGGGACCCAGGAGTATCGAACTTGGGTTGACGGGCGACACGTCCGTGAAGCACTCGGGACAGTGGCGGATTGCCGGTTTGGTTCGGTTCTGCTCGGGCCCACAGGACAGCAAGCGAGTCCGGCTGCTGGGACGGCGGCGTCCGGGCGTCTCCTTGCTGCGACGACTGGCTGGGACAGTGCTGGGGGGTCTGTGGTCGATCCCCGGGAGCGGCGGTCGCTGTATCGGAGCCGGGGATTTATGGGAGAATTAACTCCCAACTCTGATCTGTAGTCCTGTCTCGGGACAGATCTGCGCGACTCCACGAGAATGATCACCACGCCCAGATCCGGTGTCGGATCGAGGCGAGATCGGCCCCGTTGGAAAGTAGACTTAAAGATCTACAACATAGGTGAATTTCACGTCCATCCAACGGTCTGATTTAAAATACAAAACTTTGTGCTCCGATGTTGTTTCTGGCTCAGATTTCAGAACAGTCAGGATAGATTGGGATCTGTCTGAAAACGAATTTTGACCGAGGGGCATTTGGTCGATCTGGACTTTGGAAATTTTATGGGTGAAAGGGGGGGAAGTGAAGATCACGCACAAATATTTTGAGATTTTTTTGAGATGGTTTAAAGGGTGGGAAAAATAAAAGAACATGATACTATCCCACAGATTTGCTGATGGGCAGACGGTCAGGGGTGGAAAGAATTGACTGGGAAGGGGGGCAAACGAAGGCTGATTGACATGAAAATTTAACTGGAGATGGGGGACGACGAGGGGAACAAACCCTCAAAATTTGAGGCCGATCAGACGGTTGGATTGGGAGAACCAACCTAATCTTTAAGCTTCTGTCTTGGATCTTGAGATCCTGGACAGCAGGTTGAAGACCAGGTTGTGGCGGCTCGATGGTGGCACGAACGGAGGCGGCGGCGGCGGTGGCTGGAAGTCGCATCCAGCAGAGGTGATAGAGGTGGGAATCACTCCCAAAATCAAGGGTTCACACCTTGGAGAATGCTGCAACTCTCACAGTTGCAAGAAGGGGGAGAGAGGGGAGGGGCGCCCAAGGCACAAGCTCCACAATTTTCTGAATTCTTTTGCATTAATTCCTGAATAATTCTGAAATACAAGGGTTATATAACTCTAACTAAAAGACCTAACTAACCTCAGATCTAGGGTTAGGGAGGGGCAATTAGGGGATAGGAGATTATTCCCCCATGTTGTCAAAAAAATACAACAAAAAACACTAAAGGAGGGGGGGCACCCCCTTCATGGTCAAGAGGGAAAAATGGACTTTTCTACCTTGGTCCATATTCTCCCATGGACCAAAGACCAGCCCATGTGGGCCCTAGAACCTAGGTGACCCAATGGGAAAGAAGGTGGGGGTCCCGCCAGGCTTACATGGCCTTTTGCAAAGAAACCCACTAAGTCCTAAGGACTAACACATTGGCTTATAATTGTCATACAATTGACCCAAGGATAAAAATGTAAATAAAATGTTAGTGACCTTGCTTTCATGTCCCCATCACTGCAGTGAGGAAGTTGTGGTCTATGTGGGCGACGATGCCAAGCACCTTGGTGGCGATCTCAGCGTCCTCGTCGAGAACTTTGGCGTCGATCTAGGCTGGTGGACTCGCTTTGAGGTGGGGGAGAAGGAGATGGTGGCAGAGACCTTGGGCGGAGGTGGGGAGGTCCGCAGGGGGTTCACCTCCCTCGAACCAAAGAAGCGGGAGATCACCTGTTGCTATTGCTTGGGTTTGGGTGCTACTTCAGAGGCCGCTGGGTTCTTCGTTGTGAACAAGTGGGAGATCACCTACTGCTTTTGCTTCCCCATGGATGGGTGAAGAGAGAAAGAGAGGAGGAAGAAGACGAAGCAGCAGCAGCAGAGAAGAGAGAGGTTATAAATCTTAGTGACATGGCTAGCGGCACGGCCGCACAGGTTTATATGGGTCGACTGGGTTTCACGGCATTTATGTACTCTGTTGGTGGGGTGGATGATGATAAGAAAGAGAGATGACACGAGGAGATGAGAGTTTTTCTCTCAAAAAAAAATATGGTAAGACTTGTTTTCATTTTGGGAGAAGTTATAACTAAATGAGATTCCATCCTAAAAAATTAAAGAGGTCTTACCAAACGTATTTAAAGTAGTTAACTATTCTAATTTTTATTTTAAGAGAAAAAAAGTGATACAAAACTGCAACCAAACACCCAATAAGATTAAAATTGGTGAATTTCTATCTAGACGTCGTCTCGTGGGGCAACCTGCAGGCCACAAAGGAGAAATGAAAATTATAGAGTGTAGAAAAGAAAGTGCCTTTCATATTTCTAAGTTACTACTTAAGGTATATTAAAATTTTATGGGTACATAAAATTGATGTGAGCAGTTCTAATATTACGGGTCATGGGTCAACCCAGACGGTTAAATCATTGACCCATCATTGACCCGTGACTCACTAACCTATTCAAGTCAAGATCGAGGTCTGGTTTTAAAACATTGGTTTTTTCATCATTGGACCACTCACTGTGTCCCCATCTCCCCATCTCAATCTCTCTCTGCCCCCCCCCCTCCCCCCACTTTCCATCACCTTCTTTTTGGTTTCCTTTGTCCTGCTCCATGTCTTTGCTCCTGTTCTTACGTCAATGGACCAGTCTTAGTGGTCACACATCCTGGTAACTCTTTACAACCTCCATAGGAAAATATATGAACGAATAAGGTGGTTTGATGACAGTTGTACTTCATCATATTACAGTACTATGGCCAACGATCAGCAGTTAGTAAGTCACCTTCCACAAAATAGCCTTTCATTTGGTTTCTTGTTCAACATATACTTGGTTGGCATTAGCTGTCAGTATCGGAATCTGTTGATCCTGCCAACTGGCCGGTGATGTGGGTTTCTATTGGTTACAACCAACCACTAAGTGGATTTAAGGTTTGATCCTTTTTCTAAATGAATTTAAGAGTAAGCAAATATTTCTGTCATTGAAGACATTGACGAAGAACTACTGTTTTGATAATGTTGGTGGTCAGTTGAATTAAGGTTTATGCTCCAGTCATGTTGCATATGAGCATGAATCTGAAGCATGGGATTCACGGGTGGCTAGGGGTATTATTATTGGGGAGATGCTCTTTTTTTTTCCCCCAATTGGTTACAAACTTGTCTTTTTGCCGTATGTAATAGATACGGAGAGAGCGTTTTGGGAACTTTTTGTTTCTATTTATAGTTATCTTGCCCTGTGCTTGCTTCAGTTTCTTGGCTCAGCTCCTGCCGATTCAAGTTAAATTCTGCATTCATTACCGTCTGTGCATAATGTTCACCTAGAATATTTAGTGATTGTTTCTTTGCTTCTCTCTGCAGAAGTGAAGCCAAGTACGGAGCATGCTGGAGCAACCCTCGAGATTCCTTCTGAAGAAAGTCTTGCAAAATCGGTTCGAGAGCCAAAATGTGGATGACGTTTCTGGTCAGTAGCTGGCCACGGATACTCCAAACGCAAGTTGAAATTATGATTTCTTGCTAAAAGGATATCCACTAAAGGTTGCTGAAATCTTTTTTCTTGTGTTTCTAGTTTCCTGTGTTATGAAATCATATCTTCTGGCAAGATATTTTGCCCCCCCCCCCTTGCAAATGTGAACTGTGTTGCACATCCTGGGCAAACTGATTGTGAAGGTTGTACCTTAACAGTTTTTTTTTGTTGTACCTTAACAGTTCATAAGCAGGGCCATTTGCATTTTTTTTTGTTTGTTCTCATATTCGATTGTGTTCAGTTTGAGAAAATTTTCTCCAAAATTGAACCAAACAGGAACCGTGCACAACTCTTATCTCCAAACTCTGTTGACAATGCAGAGGGCCTCTACTCGTCTCTAACATGTGTGCTGGGTGCTGCACACCTAGTGCTGTGTGTGTTGGGCACATGGCCCATTTAACTATTTTTTTCAGCCCATGTCACCTTTCGGTCGGCCACCGTCACTGGGCCGGTCGACCGGATTGGAAAGCTCCATGTCTGAAATAGTCGGTCGATCGCCGGATCAGTCCGGTCGACCAGAACTGACAGACAGCAACTCTTCCAGCAACTGAAAATTGTCAGTCGACCGCCCCTATGGGTCCGGTCGACCGACACCTGATGCAGCCAATTTTGACTTATTTCCTTTGGTCGAAAAGGGATATTATCCGTGGTTTGTTTAATGTCAAAGTCATTGGGACAAGTCATGATTGATGGATCTGGTCCTTGGGTTGTTCCTTGATCACCCTAGATGTATAAAACATCTTATTGGGGTTTAAAACCCTAAGGCACAAGGTGAGATCTAGAGTGGCCATCAAGGGTGAAGAGAAGGGGTTACTGTAGCTCCGGGAAGAAGGTGCTGCTAGAGAAGAAGGAGAGCAAGAAGGGAAGATCTCCATCAACTGAACAGATTTCTCACTACAGGGACGATCAGGTTTGCAGTAGGTTCTGCTGTGATCGAGTAGGAGAGTTCAGTTGTTATTGAATCTCAATTTCTTCTCTTGTAATTCTAACTCAAGTCTTGGCAAGAGACTTTGAGCAATCTGTACATTCATTATATTCTTAGTGAATTTTCTCCTCTGGCTTGCTCGTGGTTTTTTCCCTTCGCATTGAAGGGTTTTCCACGTAAATCTTGGTGTTCCATGTGGATGTGTGTGTTCAATTAAATTTTCCGCTGCGTGATACGGTCGGTCTCAAGATTTGTTCGTACACATAAGTTTGGTATTTTTCCCTTCAACTGGTATCAGAGCCTATATAGATCAGTTTCATTATTTGTGTGCAAACATGGAGGCCGGTAACTCATCCCGCATGATTAGTTTAAACGGAAACAACTGGATGATATGGAAACCAAGAATGGAGGATCTCTTGTATTGTAAGGATCTGTATGGTCCATTGAAAGGAGATAGTGGAAAGCTTGCAACAATGTCAGTCGATGACTGGAAAATGTTAGACCAAAAGACTGTCGGGTTTATTCGACAATGGCTTGATGATAGTGTCTTTCATCATGTTTCCACTGAGAGTTCTGCATACTCTCTATGTAAAAAGTTGGAGGGTCTTTATGAAAGAAAAATAGCTGTAATAAGGCTTCTTGATTAGAAAACTTTTCAATCTGAAGTTTAAAGAGGGCACTTCTATTGCTGAGCACTTGAATGAAATGCAGAGTATCACTAACCAGTTATCCTCTATGAAGATGTCTCTTGATGATGAGTTGCAGGCATTGTTACTTCTCAGTTCGTTGCCAGAAAGCTGGGAGACACTGGTGGTCTCTCTCAGCAATTCTGCACCAGATGGAGTTGTCTCCATGAGTCAAGTAACAAGCAGTCTGTTGAATGAAGAGTTGAGAAGAAAGAATTCAAGAATTTCTCACAGTGATTCACATGCACTTGTCTCAGAGAATAGAGGAAGGTCAAAGTCCAGAGGGAGAGGAAATTCACAGAAGAGCAGAAGTAAGTCAAGGCCAAGGAAGGACATTACTTGCTACAACTGTGGAGAAAAAGGGCATTTCAAGAATCAGTGCAAGCAACCGAAGAAGAACAAGAAAAAGGGAAAAGAAGTAGAGAGTGTAGAGTCAAAAGATAATGTCACAGCTACAGCTCAAGGTGATGATTATCTGATTTTGTCTACTTCTGATGATATTTTTTCTTGCGTATGTCAGGACCTCGAGTGGGTGATTGATACATGTGCTTCTTATCATGCGACACCACGGAGGGAGTTCTTTGCTACCTACAAGGCTGGAAACTTTGGTGTTGTCAAGATGGGCAACCATGGGACAGCAGACATCATTGGCATGGGCGACATTCATATAAAGACCAATCTTGGTTGCAAGTTGGTACTTAGGGATGTGAGGCATGTGGTTGATTTGAGGCTGAATTTAATTTCAGTTGGAAAGCTAGATGATGAAGACTATGATAGCAGATTTCACAAGGGAAAATGGAAGCTTAGCAAGGGTTCTCTTGTTGTTGCTACTGGGAAGAAATGCCATACCTTATACATGTTGCAGGTTCAAGCTTGTGGTGATCAGTTGAATGCTACTGAGAAAGATTCCAGCATGGAGTTGTGGCATAGGAGACTGGGACATATGAGCGAGAAGGGACTGCAAGTTCTTTCCAAGAAAGAAGTCTTACCAGACTTCAGAGGTACACATCTGAACTCATGTATTGATTGTTTGGCTGGAAAATAACATAGAGTTTCCTTTACTAGTCCTGCATTGTCTAGAAAGATGCATGCTTTGGATCGTGTCTATACAGATGTATGTGGCCCTTTAAAAATAAAAACTTCTTGTGGATCAGTTAATGTTCCAGGTATCAGTGGTGCACTTTACTTTATCACCTTTATAGATGATTTTTCAAGGAAAGTCTGGGCTTATGCTTTGAAGACTAAAGATCAGGTTATTGATGTTTTCAAAGAGTTTCATGCCAGGGTTGAAAGGGAGACAGAGAGACAGCTGAAATGCATAAGGTTAGACAATGGTGGTGAGTATACAGGCTCGTTTAATACTTATTGCAGGTCACAGGGCATTCAGCATGAGATGACAGTTCCTGCTACACCTCAGCACAATGCAATTGCAGAGAGGATGAACCGCACCATCATGGAAAAGATCAGATGTATGCTTTCACAAGTCAACCTACCCAAAAGATTTTGGGATGAGCATTGAGGACCGCAGTTGATGTGATCAACTTGTCACCCTGTACAGCTCTAGATGGTGATGTTGCTGAGCACGTATGGTCATGAAAAGATGTCTTGTACAAGCATTTGAGAGTGTTTGGCTGTCGTACTTTTGCACATATTCCAGACATTGAAATGTCCAAGTTGGATGGTAAGACAAAAGAATGTATTTTTCTTGGGTACTCACGTGATGAATTTGGTTACAGGCTTTGGGATCCAGAAAAGCGGAAAGTATTCAGAAGCTGATATGTGATCTTCAATAGAAGATCAAACCTTTGAAGACTTCAAGAAAAAGGTACCAGCCAAGGCTTCTGGAGAAGGCTTATCAGATTGTAATCCAGTCTCTCCTCCAGTATGTCAGGGTGATGGGGGAGATCAGCAGGAAGATGATGCAGAGACAGATGTTGACTTACCTGCAGAACATGTTGAGCAGGAAGTAGATGAGGAGCAACCTCCTATAGAACATCAGTTGAGAAGATCTTCCAGAGAACATCAGCCTTCCAAAAGGTATCCTACAGATGAGTATGTAATGCTTACTGATGCAAGTGAACCAGAGTGTTACCAAGAGGCAATGGAAAGTGAGCAGAATAATGAGTGGTTAGGAGCTATGCAGGAAGAGATGGATGCTCTGCAGAAGAACCACACCTATGATTTGGTGCAACTACCAAAGGGAAGAAAGGCATTGAAGAACAAATGGATTTTTAAATTGAAGACTCAGGAGCAATGTTCTCAACCAAAATGCAAGGCCAGATTGGTTGTACAAGGCTTTGGTCAAAAGTAAGGTATTGACTTTGAAGAAATTTTTTCTCCTATTGTAAAAATGTCTTCTATTCGTGTTGCTCTAGGTTTTGCTGCTAGCCTGGACTTGGAGGTTGAGCAGCTGGATGTGAAGACAGCTTTCCTCCATGGTGATTTAGAAGAGGAAATGTATATGGAGCAACCAGAAGGATTCAAAGTCATAGGTAAAGAAAATTTTGTCTGCAGATTGAGAAAGAGCTTGTATGGACTGAAGCAAGCTCCAAGGCAGTGGTACAAGAAGTTTGATTCATTTATGGCTGAAAATGAATACAAAAGAACGGTTTCAGATCATTGTGTATACATCAAATGGTTTGGTGAGAATTTCATTATTCTCTTATTATATGTTGATGACATGCTTATCCTTGGAAAGATATGTCTATGATTGACAGGCTGAAGAAGGAACTTAGCAAGTCCTTTGCAATGAAGGACATGGGGCCAGCAAAGTAAATACTGGACATGCAGATTTCTCGTGACAGAAAAGCCAAGAAAATATGGTTGTCACAAGAGAAATACATTGAGAAGGTATTGGACAGGTTCAGTATGAGCAATGCAAAGCAGTTGGTTCTCCTTTTGCAGGTCATTTTAAGTTGTGCTCAGAGCAGAGTCCAACAAATGAAGAGGAGAAGGAGAAAATGCAGAAAGTCCCTTATGCTTCAGCAGTCGGAAGTCTGATGTATGCAATGGTATGTACGAGGCCGGACATAGCGTATGCAGTCGGTGTTGCTAGTAGATTTCTTGCAAATCCAGGAAAAGAGCATTGGACAGTAGTGAAGTGGATCCTTAGATATCTCAGAGATAGCTCCAAAATTTGTTTAAGTTTTGGGGGTGGACCACCTGTTCTGACAGGTTACACAGATGCAGATATGGCAAGGGATATTGATACAAGGAAGTCCACATCAGGTTTTGTTCTTACTTTTGCAGGGGGAGCTGTGTCATGGCAATCCAGGTTGCAAAGGTGTATTGCTCTCTCCACCACAGAGGCGGAATATATTGCTGCTACAGAGGTTTGCAAAGAGATGTTGTGGATGAAAGAATTCTTACATGAATTGGGGCTGAAACAAGAAAGCTATATGGTGTACTGTGACAGCCAAAGCGCCATCCACTTGTGCAAGAACCCAACTCTTCATTCCAAGTCAAAGCACATTGATGTCAGATACCACTGGATTAGAAATGTGTTTGAAGAGAAGCAACTGAAGCTTCAGAAAGTTCACACAGATGACAATGGGGCAGACATGTTGACAAAGACTTTGCCAAAAGAAAGGACAAGAGGTTTGCCGACGACTGGTCGGCATGACTACACACTGAGAAGTCACGGAGCAGTCTCCTTTATGGGCTGAAGGGGGAGGTTGTTGGGCACATGGCCCATTTAACTATTTTTTTCAGCCCATGTCACCTTCCGGTCGATCGCCGCCACTGGGCCGGTCGACCGGATTGGAAAGCTCCCTGTCTGGAAATAGTTGGTCGACCGTCGGATCAGTCCGGTCGACCGGAATTGACAAACAACAACTCTTCCAGCAACTGAAAACTGCCGGTCGACCGCCCTATGGGTCCGGTCGACCGACACCCCCGATGCAGCCAATTTTGACTTATTTCCCTTAGTTGAAAAAGGATATTATCCATGGTTTGTTTAATGCCAAAGTCATTGGGACAAGCCATGATTGATGGATCTGGTCCTTGGATTGTTCCTTGACCACTCTAGATGTATAAAACATCTTATTGGGGTTTAAAATCCTAAGGCACAAGGTGAGATCTAGGGAGGGCATCAAGGGTGAAGAGAAGGGGTTACTGTAACTCCGGGAAGGAGGTGCTGCTAGAGAAGGAGAGCAAGAAGGGAAGATCTCTATCAACTGAACATGTTTCTCACTACAGGGAAGATCAGGTTTGCAGTAGGTTCTGCTGTGATCGAGTAGGAGAGTTCAGTTGTTATTGAATCCCAGTTTTTCTCTTGTAATTCTAACTCAAGTCTTGGCAAGAGACTTTGAGCAATATGTACATTCATTATATTCTTAGTGAATTTTCTCCTCTGGCTTGTCTATGGTTTTTCCCCTTTGCATTGAAGGGGTTTTCACGTAAATCTTGATGTTCCATGTGGATGTGTTTGTTCAATTAAATTTTCTGCTGCGTGATACGGTCGGTCTCAAGATTTATTCGTACACATAAGTTTGGTATTTTTCCCTTCAGTGTGTTGGGCACCCAGTACCTTAGGTGTGCTGCACATCTTAAGTGTGTAATGTCTTTAATTTTTTTTGAATTTTTTTTGAAATGATCTCCAATGTATCTTAACTTGAGGTGTAAGTCACATCATCAATGAATTACTTAAAAAGAAATATGTAAAAAAATCAAATTGAATGAATAGTTTTGAATCTATTCTTTTAGACCATGTTTGATTGTGGAATAGGTTACGTTGATAAGCTAAACCGTATGTAGGGTATTCCATAAAATATATCAAAATATTTTGATTGAGAGATAAGATAATCCGTAATATCTTCTCGAGAATTATGAAAAAGTTTAACCCTCCTTGTTCCAATTTTTTGATAAAACAACTTATCTCGAGATGAACCAGGATAAGAGTCTATATATCCTAACTCAAATAGAATACCTTGTATGAGCAACCAAAGTGAATAGGAGAACTTTCAGCGAGATATCCCGATTTGTCCCCCAAACAAATAGCGTCTTAAAAAGTGACTTGTTTTATTTTTTTTTTTATTAATAATTAGATGATGTCGTGACTTGCATTCCAAAGTAGGGTATTTTGAGAGTTATTTTAATTTTTTTAAAATAAAAATTTTAAAAATATTATACACTCTGAGTGCAGTACACCTTACGTGTGCAGCAAACCTTTCTCGCTTGGTCAAGGTTCCCCTGGCTATTTATAGAGAAAACAAGTAGGTTCTTACCTTGAGCAAGAAGTTGGATCTCTTTGCCCATTCCAATTCCAAGTGGGCTTTTGGCCCCGTCCAATTCTCAATTGGTACTGCCTGTCTGAGACCAATTCCTAATTAGATTTCAGCCCATCTTCCAATCTGAAAGGAAATCGAACGATTGACCCTTTAAACATCTCAAATTTATCTATGTATCTCCATCTTCTTCTTTGTTTTCATAAGCGTGACTCTCAAAGGCCTGGTATCAAATTGGTAGTGAGCCCAATAGTATTAGAACTCCTTTCGATATTATTTTGCTTGAATTAACTCTATGATTCTCATAAATTAATTACCTCATAATTAATTTACCTATATTTATAGATCATAGATCACACCAAATAATATGCCATGACCCCTAAATGATATAGCAGATTCATTGTCCATTAGAACTCGTAAGTACACAATTACTGAGCAGCTATAATCGCTCATTCATACAACGCCCCTAATCACATTTAGGGTATGTTCATGTTGTCAAATTCTCACACTTGGTTAGATAATCTCACACTTTTAACATTTAAGTTAGAAACTCTTTTCTACTTAACTGTGACCCTGGCAAGTGATTTTCTTGAGTGCAGCTTCATAGAGTATTCTCACTCTAAATAATGAGAGTGAATGATTTTCGTGTCGACGACTCAAAGGCATCTTTGGTGTCTCTAAGTCGAAACATCAGTTGCATCGTTGCGACTTAGGACGCGTTTGAAAAAGACGTATGCGAGAGATTTTAGATTTTTTAATCATTGGAATCTCTCCTTTTTCAAAAGTTTTTCTAAATGTCTCAATGTTCCATCATCTTTTATTTATAATGGATTTTGAGATTTATAGAGAGATAGAGAGAAAGGGAAGAGAAGTGGAAAATCTTCAAAAGTTACTTAAAATGTGTTTCTTCTCTCTGTAAGGGATTTTGAAAAAAATCCTTTCACCCTACATCCTTTCCAAACACGCCCTTAGAGTCTCTCTCAATAGGTAGGTAGTTATCATAATTATTCGAGAACTCTCTTTTGACTCAGTTCTACTTTCTAACATATGACGTAAATTCAATTACTTGTTGGCAATCAAATACCTCATTTTGTGACTCAAAAGTAAAACTTTTGGTAAGAGTAATCAAATAAGGCATAGTTCTTCTAATCTCATCTTATAACCCATTCTTATTCTGCATGCTGGCAATCAAGTAAATTATGCTCATGTGGGTAAACTTTCAACCCAGCTCTTGTCACTGAGCTCGAAGACGAGGTGATATAAAAGAAAATTTTAAAAGAGTAATATTCTGGGCATCAAATTCGGTGCACAAAGTCATGTTTAAAATATAACGTTTGATTTTATTGAGTTAAAAAAATGAAAAGATTATTTCTACGTAGAAAAGGACATCCGCATCAAATTCGTACCACACATATTTTTGAACATTAAATACGGAATATACTTAGCGGAAAAATATATGAATAAAATATTTTATGGAAGACTGAATATTCTATTACACAGATGAAATATTTGGTATAGAATTGAAATATTTTATTAAATTTCATTCTTATAATAAAATGTTTCATTTCTACCGTGTTTTATCAATGTAACAAATAGTATTCCGTTCAAGTAATAAAATATTTCATCTGTATAAAATATTTTATTGATTTATTTCTGAAATTAAATAAAATATTTTATTCTTATAATAAAATATTTCATCCATATATAAAATATTATTTTTAATCTTATAAAATATTTTATTTCTATATTTTATCATCGAACATGCTCCATATTTAATGTTTAAAAATATGCGTCGTATAGATTTGTATATATGGACCGTCTTTTTTTCACGCAGAAATGATCATTTTATTTTTTTTAATCAATAAAATCAAACGTTATATTTTGACGTGGGTGTTCAAAATATTACTCGTTTCGAAATAATACGAAAGCAGCAGTGGTACGGAGAATTACAGGTAGGTAAATATAGTTCATTTAAAAATTTAAAAATATCAGTGTTATTATATAGTAAAATTTCCCAAGAATGGCCATATAAGGTGGCAACGTAACAGTTGTCATTTTGTTAAGCGTTGACGTGGTGAGGGGAAGCGAAGTGGGGGCGGCGGCGGCGGCGGAGCCGATGGGCAAGCGCTGGCTGTCTCTCGGCTTCGCCGTGGCGTTCGCCATCTCCGTTTCTTCCTCCTCTCTCCCATTCCTCTCCAAGCAGCATCCTTCCCACATCAGATACTCCTCTCCTTCCGCTTCTTCCTCCCCCCATCTCCGGGCCTCTCGCCTGAGGCTCGCGTCGGACCTCCTCTCCCTCCTCGGTAGCGGGCGGGACGCCGCCGCCGTCGAGCCACGGGAGGCCCGCCGGCTCTGGTCCTGCCTCAGGTTCCTGGTTCCCTTCTCACCCGCTGCCGGATGCTGCTCGGCTCTCCCCCGTAAGGGGATCCACGAGGGGCGGGAACTCCTGGCCGGATGTGGATGCGAGGGGGACGACATGGTGTGGTGGCCGCCGGAGCCGGTCATGGAGCTCGCCCGCATCGCCGTGGACTCCGGAGGCGACCCGGCTGCTGTGCATGGGGCCCTGGATCCCGCCATGTTGCCTGTGAGTAGAGCATCGGCATATGCATTTGCTTCCAAGTTCTAACGCCTCTGTCTGTATTTCCTAGTAGCCGAATGGAACAATCTATGCTGTTGTGTGGTATTGAGAAGTGTGATTGTATTGGTTGTCTTTATGTTATTTGACTCGTTCGCGGCAATCGTCCGTGAACTTAAATTTGATAACTCCTTTGATAGTTTTATTAGATTCCTGACGTTGAAGGGCTAAAGAAGGACAAGTGCCAGCTGACGAGAACTCCTTATGGAAGGCACTTTATAAATGAGGTTTCTATCCCATTGTCTAATTAAAAGATGCAATCTGAGACAAGTGTTTCTAGTCTTGCTCTAACTTTTCTCCATTCTTTGATTGAAATTGGCTGCGATCTGTGATGATTGGTTTGGGTTTTCACTTTTCAGGAATTGAATACATACCTTGCATTCTTATTCGAATTGATTGCTGCCAGGGGTCCCCTGGTGGGTTTGAATGTATCATTAAACCGATATGACTTGTTCCATGGGCATATTTTTCTCGCTACCAACAATGGGAGGCTTGGTATATTGTGAGTTTAGACACCTTTCTCTCGTTCAAGTGTGATTAAGTTTCGCAATGGTGCAATCTTTTAACATTGCCTTTACCTGGATTGAAAAATCTGTAAATGCTTAGATGTAGAGCATGCCGGCCTCGCCATTTATATGGTCATAAATGAGAGAGAAAGAGTTTAATATCAATCTCATTCTGTGGCTGTGCTTTTGGAAACTTTTCATTTAAAGTCTGATAACTGCCTATGATTTGAAAAAATCTTGCACCAAATATGGCAAAAAAATTTCTTATTGGTTCTTTCAATCTTGGGCCTGTTCAACGCACAGCCTTTCCCTTTTGAGGACAGGCTTGTAATCGATTGTGGGATCCGTCTGTAATGTGTAGAAAACTTTTCTCATTTATAGTAGTTAAGAACCCAGATCTATAGGAAGGATGGTACCTTTTACAACCGACATCCCCTAGTATTTTAAAAGAATGAAGCATTGCTTTCTAGGCAACATCTATGCACCAAACGTTGTTTTCTAGGCAACACCTATGTGCCAAGCCTTATGAATGGGTAAAAAAAATTTAGGGTGGCTAGGCAAGCATGTAGAAATGGTGCTCTCCTTGATGCACCTTGGTATGCCTTATTCCCTCTTTGATCCATTAGCTGCCTTGAGAAGAATATCTTACATCTTTTCTGGTTTCTTTTTAATTATTTTACTAGATGACATTATTTCCACATTCGAAACCTAGGCAAGCTTATTTTAGAGATCTACCTTCTGATGATGAGTAGGAATATGGGAATGCCAAGCAAATTTCTGCAGAGAAGTAGAGGAGCAAAAGCAATTTTTCCTTAGCTTCTCCTCATGGAAGTAAAACTTTCAAAATGGAATTCAAACACAAAGTGGACCCAATTTAAATTTTAGACCTCATGCACTAGTGTCATGTTGGATTAGACAAAAGGAATTAAAAATATCCCCCATTCGTTTTTCAAAAGCCATTTCAAAACAACTGTAAAGTTGATAGTTCAGTCATCTAGCTGATCTTTCTATTCTTCTAATAGGATTGAATTTCACAGGGTAAGCAGTAACCATTGGACAGGCTAGTTGTCATGACAAGTGACAAGAATTAAATATTGTATGAACTATCGATAAAAATATGATACTTAAGAAAGCTCTGTATAGGCACCCTTAGTGAAGCTTTGCATAGGCAGCTTACGTTGTAAGCTAAGAATTAAGGTAGCTCATGGTCTTTCTCTCTCCTTGACAATGATGGATTGATCTTATTTCTTTGTTGTTGAAATAGAAGCATTTGTTTCTCAATTCATGTATTCAATTTTTTTCTATTGTTGTTGGACTTTCTTTTCCCCCTTGAGAATACAAATCGAAGCAATACCAAGCATACTTCTCGTGGAACATATTATCCTTTTCTTAATAGGAGGGAGCTTTGAGTTGGAGTTTCTTTTGAACTTATTTTCTCCAGCTGTTTCATGGTGATTGTAGTTGGTTGAGTTCTCTTCTCCCTAGCTCATTGCTAGTTTCTCAACCGCGCACGATCCCGC
This sequence comes from Amorphophallus konjac, assembly GCA_022559845.1. Lineage (NCBI taxonomy): Eukaryota > Viridiplantae > Streptophyta > Magnoliopsida > Alismatales > Araceae > Amorphophallus > Amorphophallus konjac. The sequence goes on along the minus strand of CM040117.1, from coordinate 6,479,207 downwards.
GTTTCCCTCGCCTAGGGACGTCTGCGAGCTAGTGTCCCAGGTTCGCTATCCGTCCCGCATCACTTGGTACATGGCGGAGAACATAGGTCCTAAGCAAGTGAATGTTGCACTGGTTGCATGCCAAACATTGAAGTTAGATGGCCTTGTTATCATTGGAGGGTTTTTTTTCTGCCTCATTGTTCCAAGCAACCTATAAATTGTTTTGATATTGTTGTTTGGTTTATTGATTTCTTTTCTTTTCAAGGTGTGACGTCGAACACAGATGCTTTGTCTACTTTTGCTTTGTCTACAGTCACCTACAGACACATATTTTTATCTTGTGCTTCTTTGACCAACTTTTTATTTTCCATTGGCTATGAACACTTGCTGCATTTTCTTTTTTTTTCTCTTTGGTTTGGAGGGGGGTAGGACTCCTTGTAGTTAATTGTTTTTTGCAATGTATGAACTGATAATCTATCTGTTCATTTATTTCATATTCAAAGCTGAAATGCTTTGCATCTTACATTTTGTATATCTTAGCTACAATTGAGAAAATTTGTTAGCCCATGTGTAAATATCTGGTTAACGTAAACACTATGATATACCTTACCATTGGTGCTATGTATGAAGCTTCTGCATGTAGCTATTTTTGTTTATTAACAAGGATATACCTTACCATTGGTGCTATGTATGAAGCTTCTGCATGTAGCTATTTTTGTTTATTAACAATGATATACCTTACCATTGGTGCTATATATGAAGCTTCATTTGACAGATAGTGGAACATTAGCAGATCCAACCTGTTATTAATAGCTCATTGAGGCACTCATGGAGCAAGGGATCATTGATGGCTTTCCCCCCTTCTTAATAGTTCAACATGCCTTTAAGCCAAGGACAAAATGATGGCTTTTCCCCCCTTCTTAATTAATGATTCATCATCTCAATGTCTTTTCCCCCCTTCTTAAATGTAATTGCTGAATAGTCTATCCATTGTAGTATTCGATTCTATTTACATGAACACCAAATTCTCTTGGTAGAATGATGCTGGGGCATTTTGTGAAGCCTTTATGGAAGAATTCCAGTATGGTAGCATAATGATTAAATCATTTGCTATGGAGTGCCATGAAAAAATGGAAGAGGCCGAGAAAAATTTTTTTCCTACGCGGCTAAAGGCTTTACCAACATTTTTTGGACCTATATCTACATTTTTAAAATGTAGGTAAATGCCAATTTTCTTGTAGTGATATGGTACAGATCTGGGAAAATTTTGCAAGATTTCTTTTTTCTTTCATGCAATGCAGTTTCATTTTGTCATGGGAACTTCTTGCTCTTTCATGCAATGCAGTTTCATTTTGTCATTTTGTCATGAGAACTTCATTTTGTACAATGATATGTATGTGTATGTATGTATCAGTGGCCTTCTTGCTCTTTTACATTAGAGTGAGGGGAACTATCTATTTATGTGTATGTATGTAGTACGTATCTGTGCATGTGTTACTTGTTCTATTGGTAAATAGTTACTATTGGAAAGTAAATTTGTGTGTAGGTGAGAAATGAATCTCTTGAAGTTGTTAGTGGTGTTTCGAAGGCCGTGTATGATCTATGTTGATATTGATGTGTTGAATGTGACTTTATATTGATGTGTTGATTGTGAGTTTTTATGTTCATAGTGATGTGTTCAATGTGAGATTCATGTAGGAAACATTATATGAATGTGTACAGGTGTAATATGATTGCACAATGAGTATATATAAAAAAAATAAAAGAACAATATACCTACGTTTTTTTTAAACGAGACTAGGTTTTTTTCCTACGCTTTTAACACAATGACACTAATACTTTTTCATACGTTTCTTTTAGTACGTGATAAAAAATAATACCTACGTTTATAGAATCGTAGGTATAGCCAATCCGGATGCGTGTGTATATATATTTTTAACCTACGCTTTTGCTGGACTATTCTTACGCTTTCAAAGCGTAGGTATAGGTCGATATGTACCTACGCTTTTTGTTGGACTATTCCTACGCTTTGAAAGCGTAGGGATAGGTCGAACTATACCTACGTTTCTATGAAACGTAGGTATAACCTATAGTCACGCGAGCAAGCGCCACGCTTTGAAAGCGTGGCAAGCAAACGTGACTAAAGGCTTTACCTACACTTTTTGGACCAATACCTACGTTTTCAAACGTAGGTAAAGGCTAGTTTTCTTTTAGTGATTTGCAGTATTTTTCCTTTGTGTTTTCGGTACAATCCTCTTGCTCTTCCGATCCCCAGTTTTGGGGACCGGGTTCCTTCTGAGCAATCAGAAGAAGGGAGGGTGGTCCCTCCGGTGTCCCTCTGGGTTTTCAGAGGAAGAGATGATCTGATCCTCTGGGTGGATAGTAAGTTGTTAGTCAGCGGTTCAAGCTGTTAGTCAGCGGATGTTGTGGAGGTTCTCCACGGTCTTGCTTTTGCAAGGGTAAGCCTCACCTGGTTTGGTAAGGGGTGGACGTAGGTTGTGGGTCTACAACCGAACCACCTTAAAATCCTTGTGTTGTGGGTTGAACATCGTGTGGGCTTCCTCCATATCTTCTATCCCCACTCACAGGTCAATGTGCTTGTTTCATTACATATAATCGGGTTCATTACCATCGCACATTCAAGCTTTGTGGACTGCACATTCTTGCATATACACCATCCATTCCTTGGACGGTTCTAGTATTCCCTTGACTGCCTACTGCATCTTTGCACTCAGGCACTAGGGAGCATCTGTTCACACATACATCAGAGGTTTGCTGAGAAGCACCTCAGCTTGTACCACAACCTGTGCAGTCTCAAGATCGCCGTTTACACTTAACCCATTCCGTCTAAATCCGCTGTGCTTTGTGTCTAAGTATTTAGGGGTGGTCTATGCTTTTGGTACTCAAGTTTTAAATAGGCCATAGTTCGTGATAGGATCTATTCAACCCCCCTTCTAGATCCCATTGTACCGCACGGGACCCAACAAGTGGTATCAGAGCCAAGCTCTGCCATTCCCAGATCCTACAATCTGCAGGGAAAGATCCCGGTGCGTTTGATCAAATGGCTTCATTTGCTACACATGTTTCGTTGGCTTCTCCGCCTATTTATGATGGTTCAGATTTTTCTATATGGCTAAGGAGAATGTTTGTCTATGTCAAATATATAGATCTACAATTGTGGAACCTTATATACATTGGTCCTCATGAGCTGCCATCATGTTCAGATGAATGGTCAGCTGAAAACGAGACCAAACATAATGACAACCTTGCTGCATTTAACTTGATGAAAGTTGCAGTTGATTTTAGATTATCTCATATTATGTCCACCTGCAGCACAACCAAGCAAATCTTGGACAGATTAGTGAACATCCATGAAAAAGGAGAACTCATGGCCGACCGATCAGAGCAGTCAAGCAATCTATCCTCATCTCAGGTAAGCTCTGACTCCGAAGATTTCACGTTTGAAGAACTTATCAAGCAGTACAAAAAGGTGAAATCTGAAAACAAAAAATTGAAAAATGATCTTAAGAAAAACAGTCAGAATGAGAGCTCTCTCTGTAATAACTGTTCTGCATTTGAGGAGCTCAACGACACTCTTATGATTGATGTAGATGCGCATAAAGAAAGCATTGCCTGCTTTAAAGATGAAAACAGAATCCTTCAAGCTGAAATCACTAGGTTGGAAGAAATTGTGAGACAACTTCAAAACCAACCTAAACCAATCACCAATGATGAAATAATGCTTGAGGGGTTAATCCATGATGAGAGGTTGATTGAAGAAAATAAAAGTCTAAAAGAACAAATTGACATGTTGCTTGAAAGACTATCTATTTGTGAAAAAGGCAAGGGCACTGTTAATAATAGCCCTGAGAAATTGAATGAACTTCAATTGGAAATTGACAATTACAAGGGTGTGAATGCCATGCTCAATGAGCAATTGGCTGTGTACGAAGAGGACCTTACTGAGTTTGAACTACATCTCCTCATTGGAGAGTGAAAACAAAGACCTAAAGAATTCTCTGTCAAAATTTGATCAGGGTAAAGATAATTTAGACAGAATTCTGGGAACTAGGGTCAACCTTTAAAGAGATGGTTTGGGGTACAAACCTGCGAACAAAAAGTCCCTTGGAAGCAAGGTGTATACCTCGTTCATCACTGGCTCACTTGAAGCCAGCACCTCTTATGGTCATCCAAAACCGCATGCTGCTCAGAAAAACCAAAAACAGATTGGTAAACAGAAAAGGAAGGCTTCCATGCAAAAATAGAAAAATGAATTTGATAGTTTTGACATGCATGCTAGGAAAGGCCATGATAACTACCATGCCTTCCATGAAATGAATGTTTATTGCTTCTATTGTGGTATGCTTGGTCACACCGTGTATGACTGCCTTACTTTGAAGAATGATGAACAAAGAGCAGGCCAAAACAGAAGGAACAATGTAAAGAGCCAAGGCAAAAGACAGGTCAACACTGGGAGAAAGCATCCTCTGCATACTCATGTTCATAAGCCCAGGTATGAACCTGTATGTCAACACACTCATCAGGACAGGTTGACGCACTCAATGGCATCAAGAAGACATCCGCCGCCTTGCTGCTTCCATTGTGAAAAAATTGGCCACACAGTCCAGGACTGTTGCCATCTAAATGGTAAGACCCACTCTCATGCTCAACAGGTAGGTTTCCATGCTTATTCTCAATGGCTCAATGCACCTGCACACAGAAAGAATGGTAAATTCCTTGTGCGTTGCTTCTATTATGGTGAATATGGACATACATCCAATCATTGTCCTTGGACGAGAGTGGGTGACCAGAAAGCAGCAAAGAAAATAATGTCATTTGCTAGAAGAGCTGCTAACCAACCAGGACCCAAGCAAGTTTGGGTACCACAAAATTCAAAATGAGAATTGTAGTTGCAGGTGCCCTGGAGCTGAGCAACGCTCAACCAACAAATAAATACTCAAGGCATATGCATTTAAATTTTATTTGTTCAATCTTTGCATGATAGGCTTGCGTTGTAGTCATTGCATTATAAAGTTGTCTTGTCGTTAATAAAATTCTGCAAACTGAATTGCTTCCTTGAAATGCTAAAACTTTCCCCAAGGTGTGAAATGAACATCTAAGCTAGATTACTTGCTTACACTTTGTTTAACCTCTGGTATATTAAATGGTGTAGAATAGAAAGGCAAGTCAAGCCTGCCTGGAACTCTCACTATGCGAGAGCAGGGTCTCAGATCCAAACCTCCGCCATGTACCAGAGATCAATTAATTCAGTTGCGTAATCCATGAAAAATTTGTCATGCTGATAGAATTGAATTGATGATTGAGTTGTTGTTTGATCCTTTCTATCATTTAACAACCATGTGAACTTCTTGCTTAACATTGTTTGATCATTATGTTTGATGATGTCTTCCATGGCTGCACATATCCCAACTCATCACTCATATGGACTGATAACATGTTGATTGTCCGTCTTAACTTCCATGAGTATTCAACAAAGGGGGAGTTTAAGAATTTGCATCTATGTGCAGAAATGCATTGCATATGGTTAAATCTGTATGTGCCGTGGTCATTAAGCATCATCTTGGAATTTCATGCACTATCATGCATTTCATGATCAAGGGACCCAACTCTGCATGACACCTTGGTATATAAAATACTGAGTTGTGGAAAGGCAGGTTATGCTTGCCTGAAAGCACTCACTATGCGTGAGGTGGTCTTAGGACCTATGTTCTCCGCTAGGTACCAAGTGATGCGGGACGGACAGCGAACCTGGGACACTAGCTCGCAGACGTCCCTAGGCGAGGGAAACGCGGGATCGTGCGCGGTTGAGAAACCAGCAATGAGCTAGGGTGGTCAACTCTCTCTCGAACCTGGATCGAATCACGGGACGGGTCACGCTCTCTCTCGCAGCGGTGATAAAATATATCGAGCTAATTAACCTATCACTTGTAGCGGCATATGAAAATATACGAATTGAGCAAATGCGATAGAGAGAGTGGCGAGTTTACCTCCACGCTCCGGGCGTGGGGAAGACGTCCCGGCCAAGTTCCGTAGCTCCCGGTACAACAGTAATAAATTATTACAGCAGTGATTTCTCTTGTCCACTCCACGCAGGGAGGTAAATGGCTACACAATAACTCTGGGAGCACTGAACTCGTGTTGGCGGGCAGCACGTTGACGGTCCCGGGCGGTTGCAGGCGGTGGCTCCGGTTCGGCGATTTGCTGGTCGGCAGGACAGCAAACACGGACGTCCAAAGGGACGTCATCCTCCGGAAGGCTTTTGAGGGCGACGCTCCACCGGGACGAAGGCAGCAGGTCCCTGGTCGATCTCCGGGAGCGGCGGACATTGATTCTGCACCAGCGCATTTTTTTTCTCGCCGTTCTCGCCCTCCCCCGCCATTCTCAAGGGGTGAGGAATCTCTCATCATCCTTCATGATTGTACTTGTACTATTTATTCAACAAAATTGGTGGTAGAGCTCGCTAGTAAATCAAGGGATAACTAATTTTATTTTGTCACATGATATTTCAAATCTTCGTCATGTAAAGTGACGATGAGACTTTCACCAATTCGAATTGAAGAGTGATGTTGAATTGATTATGGTCATTTTCTTGAATCCCATTTTCTTTATGAGTAATTATTTGCCTGCCTGGTATGATGAAGTCACTGGGCCTTTCTATACAATCAAATAGATTGCTGCAATGAGACCATTAGGGAGTTAGGGAGTTCAAGTTATATGATTTAATTCTTAAATCTCCATCTACTTGTTGTGGACAACTTTTCTCTTTTCTTCTTTCATCCATTTTGAATCTTCCTCAAAAGGTAGAGCTACTAGACTATTTCTGCTTCCTGATTTCAATTATCAATTTTGACTCAGTTCAATTATTAATTTATTTTTCATCTTTTTTATTGTAATTTTGTTTTAATACTTCTAATGAATCGCCTCATCTGCACATACAGTGTAAAATAGAGTAGCTAGAGTTCTTGGAGGTGGTACTGTAATACTATTTTAGGTGTGAACTTTAGTAAACCAACAACCATCTCTCTCTCTCTCTCTCTCTATATATATATATATGGTGGAGGGTTCCATCACCACTAGTGACAAAATAAGAACGATGCCACCTAATTCAAAATTACACAATTCAATATCAAATTTTCAATCCATACTGTTAAATATTCTCCAATGTTGGAAATTTAACTACACATAAACAATCATTTAAATCCAATATCAAAACCTTATATATTACATAGTACCAGAAATTACACTATCTAATCCATAGATTATATGCTCTTCTGATGCATAAGAAATAAATGTCAGAACTATATGATTGTTAATCCACAAGTAGTTTACTATTAGTGGAGAAGATTCAATGATTTACATTGAAAATTTGGGGTTGGATCACGTGGTTTTTAACTAGGTGACACTGTATCTATATATATGGAGAAGATTTAATGATTTAGAATGAAAATTGAAGTTGAATCACTCGGTTTTGAAAGATGGCATCGTTCTTATTTTTCTACCGGTGGCAATGGAATCCTCCATCTCTATCATGGTTGTCAAGACATCCAAGGTGACCAAGGCAGTGGCCCACTGCCTTACTACTTAGGTGATAAGGTGAGGCATCTAGGCGAAGCCTAGTTTATATAACTAAGTACATTTTGAGAGAACTATTATACATTTTCTACATTTAAGTATTATCTTTAGTTAATAGAAAATTTGATATTCACAAATCTTCAGCATATACTTATATTTTAAAAAGCAAAACATAATAAATGACAGACAATAACAAATTAATCACAAAGCTTTCGAAGTTAGAATCTCATTCTAACTCAGTATGGCCTTTTTCAGGAAAGAAGGGCAAGCATCATTTCATGATGTCCTTGCACACCTTTCACAGAAAGACACCCGTGCTGGAGGGTGGAGTCTGAACTCTCCAATGTCCGTCATTGTATCGCCGCGGATCAACCTGAACGGTCAGGTTGCGGGGGTCAAGGGGGCAATGCCCCTTGCCGGGGGGTTCCGAGGGTCTGCGCCCCCCAGAAGGGACCCCCCCCCCCCCCCCCCCGCCCCCCCCCCCCCCCCCCCCCCGAAAGAAAAATTGCTTATTAAGAGGTGATTTTCGGGGGCCAGATCTCAAAACAAGGAGTGAATATCTTGCCAAGATAGACTAGGCGGGTCCAAGGTGGCCTAATTGCACCAAGGCAGCTAGGTGAGTGCCTTAATGAGCTGTTCACCTAGACGCCTGGTCGCCTTGGGCCAGTATGGAGTGCCAGCGAGCTAGGCGACGCCTTGAAAACAATGATCTTTATAGAAGGTTCCATTGCCATCGATGGTAAAATAAGAAACAGTGCCACCTAATTGAAAACCACATATTTCGACCTCAAATTTTCTATCTAAACCCCTAAATCTTCTTCACTATTAGTAAGTTATTTATGGATTTAATCATATGTTTTCAATATCTATTACTTATACATCAATTGAATACAAAATGAGTGGCTTAGATAGTGTGATTTATAGTATCATGTGATATGTGACTTTTTGATATCAGATTTGAATGATTTTTTATTTACAGTCAGGTTGATGATTGTATAGATAGTTTGACAATGTAGATCGAGAATTGGAGATCAAATCGTGTGACTTGAAGTAGGTGGCAATATTCTTATTTTGCCACAGTGGCAATGGACCCCTCCTTATATATGGATTTTTAATTTTTAACCTTATAATATTTATAGTTATAGGTGATGGAGGTGTGTGCCACAATTTTCACGATCAGGTGTGGAGACCGAAGAGCTCCCTTAAAATCAAGCTTTTGGTATGGAGAATCTCCTATGGGAGGCTTCCCACCCGAGACAGAAAGACACGTTTTCTTCTGGATGTGGTTTCTACTGTTGTCTCTGTGGCGTCGTTGACAAGTCCCTCGACCATCTTTTTGTTGGCTGCTCCTACACTTAGGGAGTGTGGATGGAGATTGCTCGAAGGATTAGTTGCGTCATCGACCTGCATAGTGATGTTCGCCGCTTGCTTTGGGATTGGGACAGGCCTTGGTCTCTCAAGACGAACAGGACGGTGTGGTGGCTAATCCTTCACGCCACATTATAGGTGCTTTGGGGGGAGCGGAACCACCGTATCTTCAAGAGGGAGTCTCGTACCGAGGACGCTCTTGTTTCTTTTGTATGGGCTAGAGTAAAGGTGTAATGTGAATTCCCTTATTTCCCTTTTTTTGGCTGTTTGGGGGGCTAGTTTGTTTCACACTCTCTTGGTGTGTGTTTTGTTGTATAGGTGTTCTTGGGGGTTGCATTTTTTTTGGTTTGAGCCCGCTATACATGTACATTCTTCCTTTTCATTTAATATATTAGTGGTACTACCCACTTTCGAAAAAATATTTATATTTATAGGGTTATATGCGTGGTACTATCCACATTCAAAATATTTATATTTATGTTTCAGCCCCTATAATCTAATTATTTATTTTAACTCCTTAAAATCTCAAGTTATTTACTAAACACCTCATATCCTTATGAATAAACCCCTAAAGTGTTTACAAAAAATGCCCCTGAAAAGGGTGTTTACCAAATAAATGTGTAATTGTAAGGGCTCATAAATGAATATCTAGAGTGGAGGGGCTAATCCGTAAATATGAAAGAGTTTAGGTATTGTGAGATCTGTGTCAAACAGTTATGTGCATATTCAGTGTCAGCTAGATCACATGGGCAACATAAAACATTCACTCTCTCCCTGTCTCCCTGTGTGTGTGTATGTGCGTGCGTGTGTGTGTTGTGTGTGACTGAACAAACCTGCGATATTTGTGTCATACAGTTATATGCATATTCAGTATCAGTTAGATCGCACGGGCAACATGAAACATTTTATAACTGAAATTGTGTAACTTAAACAGCTCAGCTACTTCTTGAGCCATAAGTCTGCTTATTGCATCTGTCTCAGAATAAGATCTGTTTTTTTGAAGCACTCTTTGCTTGACTAAATGTACAGGTTCCATGCTAGAGAATATCCAGCATGTGAGAAGGTGTTTCCATATAATATGGGCTACTGCCAAACAGGTAACTCATTGCATTTTGGAGTTTCATGATCTATTGCTTGTCCAGTGTATCTAATGTTTTGTCAGATCTAAACTTGTTTGACTTATTTCAACATTATTTCTGTTTTTGTTCTCTCTATTGCAGGGTCTTGTGTAGTGTATGATGATTCAATAAATCTACGGAATATTCTTTGGTTGGCTCCATTGCCTAGTAACAAGACCAGAGCTTGGTTGGCACCTGGTATCTGTCCATCCTTTAGCAAAATAGTGCCCACTAAACCAAAGGAAATGAAAACCAGCTTTAGTAGATTTCACTTTACAATGTTAATTTTCTTCCATTAATTGCAGATAAGATTCTGATTTTATCAACAAACAGCTATACCTTGTTACCCCCTGCTATCATTATATTTATGAATAAACCTCTTGAATTGATCTTTTCCTAAGTATCACTTTCTATTCTTTAAGCCTCAAAAAGTAAGTAATTCATATAGCTGCAGTCATGTTCATGATTTTCTTTTTCTTTTTTTGTGTGTATATGTGTGTGGTGGGGAAGGGGGGCGGACTAGAATAGTTATGCTACTGAATAACTTTGCCCTATCTATTGTTGTGCCCACTTGTTAACATATTTCTACAGGAAAAATGGTTGGAGCAGCAAAAGACCGTTCATTTTACTTCTGATCGGTAAGGGATGGCTTCTCTTGGGACTTCTCTGAGATGTATAGCCCTTAAAGTAGAGAGGGGAAGAGACACCTATGAGAAGAGTTGACCTTGTATCATCATAGCTCAGGCCGGTCTTGGTGTGTAGGTGAGGACTTTAATGCTATTGCAGCACCATGGGAGAGGATGGGGATGTTCTCTCTGATGGGGGAGATGAAGGATTTCACCGACTTTATACAGAACTGTTCTGATGGATGTTAGAGTGGCTAATGCCTAATTTACTTGGTCCAATCTAAGGGTAGATCCACTTTCTCTAGGTTGGATAACTTTCTGGTTTCAGTTGATTTAGAGAATCACTATCCTCATGTGCAGCTGCCATCTCGTGCTAGATTAGTATCGGATCACAAACCCCTTTTATTAAAGACCAGCCGTCCTCATGGGAGGAGACAGAGTTTTAAATTAGAGAGGTTCTAGTTCAGGGAGGGTGACTTTCTGAACACTATCAGGAGGGTATGGAGTGTGCAAAGGCATGAATCATCAGCTATGGCTAGGTTGATGGGCAAAATGAGGCAGGTGGCACAGACTCTTATGGCATGGGGTGCAGGCAAAACTCTACCTAGTAGAGTAGCTAAGGACAAGATCTTGCAACATATAGAGGGACTAGACTACTTAAAGGAGGCATGGCTGATAGATGATGTAGACAAGAGTCTCAGGGATAGTCTATGGGCAGTGTTTGAGGAGATCCTTGCTAGGGAGGAGATTTTTTGGAATTAGAGGTCGAGGGAGAGATGGGTCAAGGAAGGAGACTCGAACACTACGTATTTTCAGCATATTGCCTTTGGGAGAAGAAGAGTTAATTCCATCACACCTATCAGAATGAGAGACCAGCTCTTCTCTAGGGAGGAGGAGATCATGGGGCAGGCGAGGACATTCTAGTCCAGACTTTTCACTGAGGAGGATATCAGCAGACTGAGGATTACTTTTGATCTTCTTCCCCATCTTCCTCCCGAGGATAGAGAAGCCCTTTCCCTACCCTTCGCCAAGCAGGAAGTCTACCAGGCAATCTTCTCCCTTACAGGTGACAGGGCACCGGACCCCGATAGTTTCCCACTTTCCTTCTTTCAAAAATGTTGGAAAATTATCAAATGTGACTTTGAGAATACTATGAAGGAATTTTAGGAGGGTATGACTCACTTGAGGAGCATTAATAAACTCTTTTGTTCCTAATCTCCCAAAAAACATGAGGCACAATATTTTCGAGACTTTTAAGCCCATCAGCTTTTTGAATGGCACTTACAAAATCATCATCAAATTGCTGGCAAGAAGGATGGACAGAGTTATGGCCAGATTGGTGAAGTGGTTTTCAAGGGGCATTCAGTAGAGGGAGGTAGATTCAAGAGAATTTCTTGGTGGCACATGTGTGTCTCTTTGGGATGAAGACACAGAAGAAGAAAGGCGTGGTTCTTGAGCTAGATTTTGAAAAAAATTATGACAAGGTCAAATGACAGTACCTATTGATGTTCTGGACAGAATGAGTTTTGGTGAGAGATGGATTGGCTACATCTGTGCGTCTATTTCATCCAACTTTTTTACAATGTTGATTAATGGTAAGCCTACCACATCTTCCCATAGTGGTAGAGGGCTCCGACAATGAGACCCCATGTCCCTTTCCTCTTTGTTCTGGAGGCTCATATTCTGAGTAGGATGTGGATGAGAGCGAAACTTGCAGGGTTGATAAGAGGTTTCCAGGCCGGGCCAGGTGGTATTGCCATCTCCCACTTGTAGTATGCAGATGGCTCCATTTTATTCCTAGCAGAGGATGAGTCCCAGCTTTATTCCAACAGATTGATACTAGAGCTGCTAAAGAAGGTTAGTGGTCTCCAAGTGAACTGCAGTAAGAGCCCCTTGGTGGGTGTGAACATAGAGGGTAGGGCGCTGGAGAGGGCAGTGGCGGTGTTCATTTTGGGCTATCAAATAAGAGTATTCTCTCTCTCCTATTTGGGCCTCCCGTTGTCTTCAGGGGCTCTTCTTCGCTATGGGTAGTGGCCCCTAGTGTAGAGAAATGAGTTCAGACTAGCAAGATAGAAGGTCAGTCTCCTCTTTTATTGGGGAGGGGGATTGTAGATTGGTGCTTGTCAAATCTGTGCTAGATAGTTTGCATATGTCCTATCTATTTTTCGGATCCCAAAGATGGTTGCTAAGAAGCTTGAGTCTATTCAAGCGAGATTCTTTTAGACATGGTAGTGATGAGAGATGTAGGGGCTGGCATGATATATCTTAGGATAGGGTCAACAAAAATAAGGACATGGGAGGTGTTGGCATCAAGTATGTTAGAGATTTCAATTTGACTCTCTTGTGCAAGTGCCTGTGGAAGTTGGGGGCAAGTGACCACGGCTTGTTGGTTCAGGTCATCAGGCAAAGGTATTATGGTAGAGCAAGGGATTGGGATACAACACCGGCGTCTTAGCATAATATCACCTATCTGGAGAGGTATTTTGACTTGCAGGGACTTTATGATTTCTAATGTTCTCCTTCATGGCCTGGAGGTCATGGACTCATGGGTTTGAATCAAGGAAATAGCCTCTCGGCTTTGTCGGGGTAAGGCTACATACATCGTCCCTCCCCAGATCCCGCATTGGCGAGAGTCTCGTGCACTGGGTACGCCCTTTAGTGCTTGTGTCCGAATGGGCGGGGGGAGAAGTGGTTATTTTGGAAAGACATGGTGTGGTGATTTCACTCTAGAGGCATCTTTTCCAAGACTTTTTGCTATTGCAACAGATTCCTTAGCTTTAGTATCCCAGTTTTTTGATGTTCAGCTATCAAGAGGGGCGTGGTCGCCAACATTTAGAAGAAACCTCAAGCCAGAGGAGATGGATCAACTAAAGAAATTGTTTACCTTCCTCGTCTTTGTTGATGACTAGTGGTGGTGGAGGTGGGATAAGGGGGGCTGCTCCTCTGTTAAGTCAGCCTACACATATTTATATGATGGAGGGATGTGCCATAGCCTTGCTTTCCAAATTTGAGCTCCTAGGAGTCGTTTGAAGGTGAAGCTCCTCATGTGGAGGATTTCGCACAGCAGGCTGTCTACTTGTGATAGTCTTGCTCCTTTTCTTCAAGATGTATCCACAATGTGCTGCTTGTTTGGAGAGGAGGCTGAGACACTGAACCACCTCTTCATAGATTCTTCCTACTCACAAGAGGTGTGGACTAAAGTCACAAGGAGGATTCATTGTATATCGACTTGCGAGGGATTGTGAATCACTTGATTGGCCTCTGGCACAAGAGCTGGAATCTAAAAAGGGGTTAAAGTTACTTGGTGGCTGATCCTTCACGCTACTTTATGGGCATTATGGGGAGAAAGTAACAATAGATCCTTTAGAGGAGAAGCTAGAGCGGTGGATAGAGTGATTTCTTTTATTTGTGATAGAGAGAATAGGCGGAGCTCCTATGTAATGTGAACTCGCACAATTTTTCCATTTTTGGTTTATTGGGGGGTTAGTGCCGACCTCTCTGTCTTGGGAGGATGGCCTCTTTTGTCCCTAAGAGGTATTGTCCCCAGAGCGGAGGTGGGGTTTTGTCCTTGTAAAAGGGCCCTCTTGGGTTAAGAGGTGAAGATCTGTATTATAAGCACTTGGTTGCTTTCTCAACATCCGATGTGGGACTAATCCTGTGACCCTAGGTCCCACTACACTTTTTTGAGAACTCATTGACTATACTTGTATATCCCTCTTTTCATTGAATATATTAGTGGTACTACCCACTTTCAAAAAAATATATAATAACAATCAACTAAAATTCTCATTCTGGTATTGCTCTATAGATTGCTTTTATCAAACTAGATGAGTGGTAGTATCCCTTGATAAATGCTGGTTGCCCTGGCTTATCAGTTACCAATTGCAACTATAGGTTTTCTGGGTTGCCCATGACACTTTGTTGGATACTTTATCTTACTATAGTACTTTGTTTTGTCAGGTTCATTAAAGAAAGTCCAAAAGTAAAAATATGTTTTTTCGTTCCGTAGTGTTGCTAGTGCTAAGAATGCAAGCAGGGAATGGAATCTTATTTAGCTAACCATTCTGTAATGATAATTGTCTATCCACTTTTAGTGTTATTTCCAGTAGGTTTATGCTACTATCTGACGCTTCTAATGTCCAAGGCTTTCCTGTCTGGCAAACCAAAGTCAATAAAGAATGCATATCTTGAATAAAATAGAATACATAAAACTTATAGAAATACATCCAACTGCAAGCAGTGAAGTATGCTGTTTTCTATTATAGAAATGAGATCATAGTTGTTAAGGTGATAAAGTGAACCCAGACGTACTTGGGGTCTCTGAGTGCCTAAGCGCTTAGACGTCCACCTAAACGGTGCCTAGGCACCTAAGTCCATAAGAACCAGCAAGCAAGAAGTGTATATATTTTTCTATTTAGCACCCCCCCCCCCATTTGTAGGCTGCACAACAGAGTCCATTATGGGCTGGAGAGAGAGATTGTTTGTAGGCTGCACAGCAGAGTCCATTATGGGCTGGAGGGGGGGGGGAGAGAGAGAGAGATTGTAGTCCACAACGGCGGGGCAGCGGGAGATGGTGGGACAACTGTGTTGAAGGAGTGTGCGGCATCCGATCTATCTTTGACCCTGCCTTGCAGCGCAGATTGCCCAGGGCTTCCCCCCACCTGTTGGGGAGTGGAAGGGGGGCAGAGCCCCCCTGGCCAAAAATTTTTTAGACCAGAGGCAAGAGAGGACAAACTAGTCTTGGGTCAGGCCAAGCGGACCCAAGGCGTGAAGGCCGGTGCTTTGGGCCGCCTGGCTTGCTACGTGGCACTTGGGTTCCCTTTTCCAGGCCCAACTAGGCGTGCATGTGCCTAGCTCACAGAATTGCGCCTTCCCGCCTAGGCGGGCACCTTGACGACTATGAAGGTGATCAGATCAATTTGATGAGATTAGGCCATGTAGAAGAGAAACTTGTTAGAGGGGAACTTGCAGAAATGAGAGAATGCTCTTACGTATTGGAAAAGGTCTGGAACAAATCCAATTTGTGCACAATCTACTCATTATCCAATAGTTTGCACAACCATGTGATTGATCTAACATGTGTAACTCCACAATCCCATAATTGACCTTTCCTTTTGAACCAATTGCCGGTTAGACTTGTTAAAGGAAGATGACTCTCAAAGAGAAGTGAGGCTTGTATATTCCATTTGTACCATGATTTTGAATCGAGAGAATGTAAATCAATAGAATGGATGACCTTATGTGGAGTGGGGTTTGAGGTATGAGGGTGAGAGATCAGATGTAAAGAAATTCTGAGGGAGAAATGGATTCAATTCCCATTCCTCTGTCTTCCAAGCATTATAATCTCATTCTGTTAACTCCTCTGTTTGGTGTACATGCCAGATTGATGTGGTACAGATCTGTTGACATGATACCTGCTTATGGCACTGCATAATTTCTTTCTGCTCTACAGATCGATTTTGTATCTAGGGGAAATGGAATTATTATTATCTACACGATATCCATCATCATTTCTATTACATGATGTGATAATTGGCAACGATGTCTCATGTTCTGAAGAAACTGTACTGTAATCCACTTATTCTAAGTATGGGGATCCAGCTATTGAATGAAACAAGGTCGATATGTACGTCAGGACCGAATCGGATTGTTTGATTTTGTTATCTGATGTCCCATCAAGTTAAAGCTGTTCCGGGCCACATTGAAGAACACACCATTCTTACTACAGCTCACTTGGATTCTGGTTTTTATTTTCTTGTAAAGTTCGTCCTTCAAGAAAGTAAGAGTTTCTCATCATCTTTGAACATTTTGTTTTGATTTAGGTGTCCTGGTCGTTCTGGATGCTCATCCCGATGGAATCATTTATGAAGGCCTGGTTCCGGATTACGTTGACTACGTGAGGACCATTTATGAAGGTGTTTGACCGCACTCTCCCGTTTTGGTCACTTCGGTTGTGATGCTTCCCTAAAAAAGGAATTTTTGTTGGTATATCTCCCTGATTTGACTTCTCAATATGTTGATTGATGTTGACCAGATGACTTTGGAGACCTCGTGGCTGATGTCAACTACTTGAATGTTGCAAATGTGGCTTCTGGTGAGAAGATCTTCATTTGCTGAATACACTCACACTCAAGCCTGTGAAGAGAAACAGTTCAAGCCTCCTATAAATGAGATCCTTACCTCTACAAAGGCTTGAGTTATGCTTGCAAACATACCCTACGTTTGTCGTTAAAATTTCGTTAAAATATCTTATTTAACCCCCTTGTTAGCCTTTAACCAATTTTGAAAAAGGTCAAAAATACACCTACATCTATCTAGCTTTTTGTCTCTCACTCTCTTTGGCACAAGATGCTGGTCAAAATAACTCATTTCACAAGGGTATTTTTACCCCCCCCCCCCAAAAAAAAACTAGTAATTATATAGATGAGAATACAAGAATTTTTTAATCTTCTGTGGGTGTCAACTCATAGAGGTATTTATTTTTGACAAGATATTGATAGAAGAATATTATTAAAAAACAATATGAAAATAAGAGGGGTGGTTTCATAAATAAATTTATATGGAGAGTATCTTGCAAGAGAAACTCGATAGTTTTTTTTTAACACCAGTCCATCCCTGACATTGGATTTAAGTAACACACTATTAAACAAGCATCACGATTCACGACACCCTCTTCAATGAAGTGCCAGCTCGTTGTTTATGATTAGTTGTTGACTAGGCGTGCTTGTACGTAGTTGTCTCAAATTTGGTGTTGTCGTACCATACTGTATGAACATGCATCTCGGATGGGTCTCGATCTGTAGATCTTAAAAAAAAAAAAATCTACTGCATCCAACAGGGGTGGACTAACCCCGGTGGTGCAGCACTTATTACTCACTCTCTTTTTTTTTTTTAATTTTTCTAGTCCATATGTTGTTGAATCCTGTTATGGACGAGACGAGATGTTCACCTACCTCAGTGGAAGTCCATCTTTTTCTCGTTCCGGATTAAGAACAACCTTAGCATACATTGGGTGCATGTTGGGTGGGGACAAGAATGCACGAAAGTTGACCCATTCAACGTTTCAACTTCATCGGAGGACATATGCGTCATTGGTCGATTAGGAAATCTTTTAGAGCCTCTTTGTTAATCGAGTTAGGTTAAGACATATGTGTGTGAGATGGAGGGTGTGGGTCTCTCGTCCTTCTCTTTCATCGGATGTCATTGTATCTTATCCTAACCGATTAACAAAGAGGGCTTTAATGAACTAATCAATCTTGAAATGAAATAATGCGGGAATATGAGAAAACATGAAACCGTATCTCCAACTAAGCTACTTTCTATGCAGATTTCAATAATGTCATGCTTGCCCATATTCTTAACAAAGAGATAACGGCACTCTAGTGCTACTAATATGCCCTCTTTCTTTTAAGTAAAAAAGGAGCATGTTAAAATAGTGACACCGAGTTTCTTCTTTATAATATGCCATCTGAGAGTATTGGAGCGGTCACACCAATGTGATCTATGAGTTCATACAATGATGACGTAATATTTAATAGCCGAGCACATTCTAGAGAAGGATGAATAAGTGTGCCCTTGTAAAATAATCATGAATTAAAAATTATTAGCTTGCACAGCGGAATATAAAAGATAAATAATGCAATCAAACCACGATAAACAAAAGATTTATACTGGTTTGATCAGCGCTCAGGCTTCTTATGTCCAGTCTCTCTACAACTCGTTCATGGTATTTCACTAACCTTCACCAAGATTACACCAACTATTTTACTATAGCCAGCTCTCCGGCTGATCTGGTAGGACTCAATAGATCCTAGTAGTTTTCTAGGAACTATCAACCTAACTGATTTTGATCAGGTCTTAGCCAACTAATAGTTATTCCCAATGACTTAGTTTTTTTGGTGATTTCGAACCAGTTAACTTTTCAGGAGTTAGTCATCCAGCTGATTTCTATGGTATCAGTGGATCAACTAGTCACTCATGATGTTAGTTTCACAGAGCAACAAATGCTCTTAACATTTGTCATTCGAACAGACGAATAAGGAATGAATACAATGATTGTAATGAATGGAAAGAAGAGGAGGAAAGTAGAATATCATTACAACACAATATCCTCCTCTTTAATACTTTCTCGGATGAAGAATTTCAGAGATGAGCATTGAATGCGGTGAAGTTCTTCTAATAGTTAGAGCATAGGAAGCGAGAGTCTGAGATCCCTTTGATTACAGATGAGAGCTTGAATGCTTGATCGTTTGTGCTTGAAGTGTTATCCTGTGTTGCTGCAATCCTCATGTATTTATAAGATAAAAATTTAGTGACTGTTAGATACATTATCTTCAAATAGTCGGATCTCAGCTTATAGCTTACGAAGATTTGTATGGGCCCTTTTGATCTTGAAATTCAGTGTAGATCATTGAGTCTTTGTCCAACGTGGTTGTTCACGTCTTGTCCAGGTAGTAAGTAGGGTAAAACTCCTGCTGCAGAACTACGTCTGTCACTTTGATTCCCTCTTGCATGCTTATCTGTCTCTGTCTTCCTCTAGTCGTCTGGCCTGTAGTGTTACTAGAAATATTTTTACCATACAGACCTTTAAATGTGATGTGAGATAAAGTAGAGAAATTTGAATTTTGAAGAGACAAAAAGTAATACCAAATCCATACTTTTTGTTAGAAGAGGCAGTATACTTTTGAATACGTAGTAAAATACATTATATAACACGCTTTCATAATATGTGAGTATCTATAACGAATACTGAGAAATTAATGTGGGCGTGCTATACACGTACGCATGTTGGTAAAGTATCACAACAGATACGTAGTAATAAATACAGACGCAAGGGCAGGTCAGACGGCCAAGCATACTTTCTATATATTTGCATTTGAGGTGCATGTAAGGAATGAGTTTGTTCTCTTTTGCATAAAACTATTTTCCTTAAGCTTGTATGTTCATATTTTAGAGGTGAATGTTATTAAATAAATGATCTCTAGGGATAGTCAATTATTTTCTCAATCTTATGATATTTGCACATGGCACAAGATGTAAGTGGCCTATTTCATTGTAATCATTTCGTGCCTGGCGCTATAGCATGTAAGTGCTCTATAGATGCCATACTGTGCATTTTAACATGTAGTATGGTCAAGGAGTCAATCGTGATATTCATGGACCACTTTTATATATTATCATTAAAGAAAAATATGCTTATAAAGAGGAAAGGCAAGATATCGCCTTTCCAAGTATTAAAGTATAATACACCTTTGTTTTGCCGTTTTATGTTGAGGCGGAGTATCAAGGTTCGTTCCGTCTTTTCAAGAGAACAAAGGTGACTGGTTCACCTTATAGATTTTGTCATTTTGCATTGAGGCAAATGCTTCAGCCTCGTTTCGCATCACCAAGTACTTTTGTTTTGAGGCGAAATAGATTTGCCTCGTCAGAGTCCTGAGACGAATGTAGAAGCTAAGGTGAATACTTCGCCTTTTCAATTTGCTGAGTCAGAATGCTTCGCCTTCTAGAGTTTGTCATTTTGTATTGAGGCGAAATGCTTCAGCTAAGGCGAATACATCACCCTATTTGCTTCGTGAGGCGAATACTTCGCCTTATCAAGGTACCGAGGTGGACTACACATTGTCTAATTATTTTACCATTTTCTTGCATGAGGCGGAAGCTGAGCCTAAGGTGAAATGCTTTTGGCTTCTCTTAAGTGTTAAGGCGAATACTTCACCTTCTATGAGTCCTAAGGTGAATGCTTCGCCTTATTGATTATTTTGTCACTATATGATGAGGTGGAAGCATTGGCTAAGACGAATGCTTCGTGTTACCATCCTATTAAGGCGAATACTTCGCCTCCCAGGGACCTTAGGCGAATGCTTTGCCTTGTAAAGAATTTTTTGTCATTTTGTGACAAGGCGGATGCTAAGATGAATACTATGCTTTTCAGGAGTTTATGTCGTTTAGCGATGAGACGGATGCTAAGTTGAATAGTAAGGTGAATGCTTCACCTTCCTAGATTTTAAGCATTTTAAATGTGTTAAGGCGAATACTTCACCTTCCAAATTACTAAGATGTCTTGTCCTTTTTGTGAAGGCGAAATTATGTTTCACCTTTCATTGTTCCTTTCGCCTTTATATTGAACACTTCATACTTAAGCGATATTTGTTATTATCTCAGATATTTAGAAGAAATATGAATTTAGGTTAAACCAGTAACTTAAATTATTAGGATAAATATTTATTTATTTTGTCATAAATTAAAATAATAAATTTTATGAAAAAAATATTTTTTCAATAATCTCTCCCCTTTTGATTATGACAAAATAAATTAAAATTTTGAACGATTCATCCTTAAGTTCAAAAAAAAAATATCTTGACGAATCTATAGAAGTTTCAAGATATATTAACATGTCTTTTACTTTTCACTTAGATTTTCCCCTTAGTCATGTATTCTTCCCCTAAATATAAGACTCTCCCTGAGTGTAAGATTAAAATATTAATATATTAATATTAATATATTACTCTCCATTTTTGTCAGGGCCAAACAAGTGAGTATAATGAACAGAAGGTGCTCATTTTAGTAAACAGAAGGTGCACAATAGATCCTTGCTATCTCTGTCCATCCGACAACACCCCATGAAAGAAACATAGACATCTGATGTGAAAGGGGAGACTTTTATTGATATTTGAAAGAATGCTCATTTTATTCACACAATGAACAAAATGAATCAAAGAATTACATAATACACAGAGGGAGTACTATAGGGTTTATCATCGAGGGCGCTTAGGAAGATTTAGAGGATAAAAAAACATCTTACAGACAACACAAGAGACAAAAGGCAAAGTGTGTTCAGTGAAATGCAGAACCTGTTGAAGAGTATTCAGCCGATGTCTCTCTAATTTCTACTGCTTGACTTCTGTAAGAGCTAATGAATCGCTTGAAATTCTCTTTATTATCTCGCGATTGATCTATAACTATGCAGCATTCAGGTCATGAATTCTAAACCCAGTAGCACCCCTAAAATAGGTTTTCAATTCGGCTCGTCGAGCTACTGGAATAGAAGGGTCAGGACGAGGAGGAGAGGTAGTAACAGTTGGGATACTTGTTTCCTATGGAGAATCTTCTGGTTCTTCTACTTGCTTCTCAGCATACGCCTCCAGGAAAGCAGCTAGGTCTTCTGAGGCTTGGGGTTGTTATTCAGTTACCATATCAACTCCTTACAGGTGATGATTGGCTTGTCATTCAGAAGGAGGTCTGCACAGAGTTCCTGGTAACTGGCAGACTCATAATCTACTTCTTTCTATATCTGGGCTTCAATGCTCATTAGTAACTAACTGATCCAAATATTCCATCAGGGATCTTAGATCAAGATGCTTCTTGCTTCATTCCTTGTTATACTTCCTGTATGCTAAGAGTTGCTTTAGAAAGGCCCTGTAATATGATTCTTCAGATAAATGTGAACCTTTTCCTAGAGTTCCATTAACTTCACTTAACCACACAATCCTAGAACATAATTCAGTGGAAGTCATTATAGCATCAGAAGTTTTAAGTAGAGGCCTCTTTGCCTTATTTCAATCAGGCCATCTTAAAGGTTATAAAGGGCCGAGGCATTGTAAACAAATTACCCATTTACTCTATGCAGATGATACCTTGGTTTTTCTAAATGCTAGCAGGCGCAATATTGAAGCTTTTAATCATTTTATTACCTGTTATGAAAACAGTTCAGGGCAAAAAGTCAACCCTACAAAGAGTAGTTTTATCTTATCTTCAAAGGCTCCGGATTCTCTTAGACAGTCCATTCGGTCTCTTACTGGATATAATACTGGATATAAATGTCAGTCTGATGGATTGAATTATTTGGGTATTCCTGTTAAGAAAGGCAGGTATCTGTGCTCTGACTTTCAATTCCTAATAGACAAGATACAACTCAGGCTGGAAGGATGGCAGTCTAGGTTGTTATCAGCAGCAGGAAGGGCTATGCTTATTGATTCTGTTTTACACAGTATTCCTGTCTACCTAGCCTCAGCTTGTTTTATACCTAGAAAGGTAATACATGTCATTGAAAGCCTGAGTGCTAATTTTTTATGGCATGGTAATCAAAACACATCTCGGAGACACTGGGTAGCTTGGTCTACTATACAGAAGCCTAGGGTGGAGGGGGGACTGGGCATCAAGGATTTGACAGCAGTTCAAATTTCCTTGGCTGTTAAGATGATGTGGAACATTGTACATGGGTCATCTCTTTGGTCTGTTTATGCCCGATGTAGGTTTATTAAACTTCATTTTGCTAGCTGTCCCAAGCCTTTTCCTGCTGGCATGCCTATGGCAGTTTTCAGGCAAGCCAGAGATATCATTTTACAGCATAGCAGATGGTTCATTGGCCGTGGGGATGGTATTGACTTTCTGAGGGATAATTGGATTGGGAATGGGCCTTTGTATAGCGTATTCCCAGACAGTGGTACAAATGGGGGTGCAGGTCCCCCTTTTGTTTCTGTAAAAGAGGTCTTGTTGGACCCAGAACATGCTGCCAGGGATTTCAGTGGGATTCCTCAACTTCCTCAGATTCAGTTGACTAATGAATGTTATACATGTGTATGGACTGGAACTGTTAAAAGTAATTTCTCTGTTAAGTCAGTATACAATATGATTAGGCCTAAAGGTTTAAGGAGGCCTGCCTGGGCCAAGTTATGGCACTCTGCCATTCCTCCGAGAGCTGCCTTATTTACCTGGAAGCTTCTCCATCGAGCAGTCCCGGTTGATAGCAGGGTTATGGACTGTGGGATTAATATGGTGTCCAGGTGTAATTGCTGCTCTCTTCCTAGCCAGGAGGATCTTAATCATGTTTTTATCACTGGTGAGCTTGCTACGGAATTGTGGAGATGGGTGTATCCTCTGATTAATAACAGAGTCCGGGCTAGTAATCAAATTACAATCCGACTATGGAATCTCATCTTTGGTACAAATATGCAATCGGCTTTTAGCTTTATTGGGTTCCTTGCAACTATCTTGATGATTGGGAAATATGGAAATCCAGGTGTGCTGCTAGATATGATGATGTGCCTATCTACTGTGCTGCTATTAAAAAGAAAATTCTATACTCTATCACTTTGGCTCTTGACAAAATAATATTTCATAGGCCTCTGTCTTCATATCATGCCAGAATTATAGCTGCTCTAAATCTAATTCCTTAGATAGTTGTCAAAAATCCAGTTATTATCCCATGTAAATTTGCTATGCAAGGCTATACTTTACATTTTGATGGAGCTTCGAAAGGAAACCCCGGCAGAAGTGGGGGAGGAGGTTGTATAAGAGACACAACAGGAAGCTTATTGTTTGCCTTTGCTTTCAATTATGGTATTGGGTACAGCCTTGTGGCAGAGACTAGAGCACTACATGATGGTCTAGCTGCTGCAAAGCAATGTGGAATTAATTTAGCAGCTATTTTTTCAGACTGCGGTTCTTGTGAAGGCATCTAGGAAGGGTATTCCCCCTAGCTGGATGACACATCCTTGGTGGAAGAGGATAATGTTGCTGTTGCAGGAGATTGGCTGCCCGATCCAGCATATATAGAGGGAGGGGAATCAAGTTGCTGATTCATTGGCATCCTATGCATGTAATGCTTCCAACAATTCAGTTTTTATTCGTGATAAAGATCTTCCGTGGCTGGTTAGGGGTACATTCAGGATTGATAAGGCAATACTGCCAGCTTTCCGTTTCTAGGTTCTCCTGGCTATACTTTGTTAAGTTGTTTTTGTGCCTTTGCCTTTTGATACATAAGGGCCTATGTTATGGCTCCCTTTTTTTATTTTGATATCCTTAGGGGTGAGGCCCAAGGACCCTGTAATTTTTGCAGCAAAAAATAATAAAATCTAGGGCCCTGGTGTTGCCTGGGGGAGTGAGAACACTCTCCCTTTCTGAGGGGGGGTGCACTCGATCAGGTCCAGCTCCAAATAGGCCAATTTTTTGTTAAAAAAAAATTCAGTGGAATGGTTTGGATGTTCAAGTTCTCAACCTTTGGCTCTGATAGTAAGTTCTATAATGCCCTCCTGAACCCGGTTCAGTCGTTCTGACTTACTTTGAATCAGGGGGCACGTCACAGTGGGAACAACCCGACAAAAATCAAATGATTTAAGTAATTGAACATCCACATAGCTATGTAAGTCCATGTTGCAAACCATCCACATATATATCATATAAACCATCATGTCCATGTCACACACCATAGCGCGCTGAAATAAAAGAAATTACATTCCATTATCCTTTAATCAAATTGGCTTTAAGAGCCTTAACCTATAAATCATACTAATCAAGAAAATAAAGTCTTTAACATATATTAAACTCATATCCTACAACAAAAATCTTCTTCAAATCCTGAGCTTATTATTCCATGCTTCCCGAATCCAATCATTCTTCAATCTCTAAATCTCCTGTAGGGGGAAGGGAGGTAGTAAGTCTTACAAAAGACCCAATAGGCATTGGAACTCTTACCCATGCCAAACATATAATACATTTGAAGACATAATGTTTAAACATATAAATAGAGCATGTGACATCATTCTGGCATATAATAATCTTATGCTTGGTTCAGATTTCATGAGTCATAGCATGTGCAATTCAAAGGAGATCTAATATGCATAATCAAATCTCGTTTTACATGTGATCATGATTCATACATAAGATAGATTTTAAACAGAATTACATGAGTCAAGGCATATAGAACATTGACGAAATATGTGGTATGAGAAGCAAATAGTGAAGCATATTAGTTCATATGATTCAAATATCAGAGCACGTGGATCACATGGCATAACCTGGAATTTATTGTTGGGTTGAAGAAGTTTGGGAGCACATTTAAGAAAGGGAAACTCAACGGTTTTCTAAAGGGTGCTACCTCAAGTGTTGTGTTTTGTGTGGGGACTTTAGTCCCGCATTGGAAAACACAAAGAGGTAAGGGGACATTATAGTTCCTAGGGTACCCTAGACTATGTCTTATAGACAATAGTGGAGGTATGCTAGATCCTATCGCATGCACAGGTCGGGTCGGGTCGGGTAGGGCTGGGCGCGCGCGCGCGTGTGAGGTGTTGATCCAGCCGACTTGCCCTGGCACATTTTTGAATTTCTTTTTTCTATTTTACCCTTTCTTGGAGAGAAAGAGGGGTCTCCGAACTGGTAGTTTGGAGGCGAACCATCCCGGGCGTGGGCACAAAAGGGGTGATTAGCATTTTCCTAATCACAGGTTATCCTATCTGTGCTTTTTTACTTCCCAGAGAAATCGCTCGCGTGTAGGCTCTCTCTCTCTCTCTCTCTCGTCTCACTCGGTTGCGGCCACCGCTCACCGCCGTCGTCTTCCTCGCACGCCACCGCCTTCTCCTCGTCGCTTGCCGTGTGGACAGCATAATGTCGTCTTCTAAGCCGCTGTTCATGCGCACGGACGTCGCTCTATTCTTCTACTCTCTAATGGCCCTCCCTCTGCGGTGTTCGGTGCATGTTCTTCGACCTTCGACCTTTTAATTTATAGAGGTCTAGGTTTCTTAATCATCATGTTTACGAGGTTCTTGAGAGTGCGTTTGATAACCTCGTGTTGATAGTCGTATCTGTAGATCCAGCCGACTTGCCCTGGCACATTTTTGGATTTCTTTTTTCTATTTTACCCTTTCTTGGAGAGAAAGAGGGGTCTCCGAACTGGTAGTTTGGAGGCGAACCGTCCCGGGCGTGGGCACAAAAGGGGTGATTAGCATTTTCCTAATCACAGGTTATCCTATCTGTGCTTTTTTACTTCCCAGAGAAATCACTCGCGTGTAGGCTCTCTCTCTCTCTCTCTCGTCTCCCTCGGTTGCGGCCACCGCTCACCGTCGTCGTCTTCCTCGCACGCCACCGCCTTCTCCTCGTCGCTTGCCGTGTGGACAGCAGAATGTCGTCTTCTAAGCCGCTGTTCATGCGCACGGACGCCGTTTTATTCTTCTACTCTCTAATGGCCCTCCCTCTGTGGTGTTCGGTGTATGTTCTTCGACCTTTGAACTTTTAATTTATAGAGGTCTAGGTTTCTTAATCATCATGTTTACGAGGTTCTTGAGAGTGCATTTGATAACCTCGTGTTGATAGTCGTATCTGTAGATTATGGAAAATCCACTTAAAGATAAATAAAGAAATAAATGTATGTAATAAGAATCGGAAAAAGGGGAGAAACGGGAGCATGCGTGGATGCAAGAGGGAAATGTGATCACTAGAGGGGTTACCTCAAAAGATGTTTGGGGAGATGTGGGGTCGACTTCCTTCTCTTCCGATCGGCCGGCCGATGAAGATAGTCTTCTTTGATTACCCTTGCAAGAAATACAAACACCAATAAAAATAATGGAATTAGAACTCAATGTGTAGCATCAAATCCCAATAGAAATATCTAACGTGAATGGCATGGAGATGAACACACCTGCTGGGCATTGGCCCTTTAAACCCCAATGCAATTGGTATGTGTGAGATGATGAATGTTAAAAAAACAGTGTGCCAGTGTGCACTGTGGGAGGCTCAACGTTGTTGAGATGTGGAGAACAATGAATGAAAATATGATGCATGCAAGCTAACAGATGCAGTAAAACAAAGAAATAGAGCGGAATTGAAGGAGCATGTGGGGGATCGGTTCTCCAGGGACGGCTTTGAGTGTTCAGGAGGAAGACTCAAATGGATAAAACTTGATGTGCAGAGAGCCTCCTCCTTCAGCAGAGAAACCGGCAGCACTTCCCCATGTTATCAGAATTGGCCTCCCCTTAAATGTGAGACTCGCAGGGGTATTTATAGGGGAGATTGACGGGGCTTCAATCTGGGAAAGATTTGGGATATGGAAAGAAATAAAATTGGGTAAGAATCCCAGTTGAAGTAAACAGCAAAATGAGGAAAGGGAAGGGCTGCGGCCGAATCCGAAAATCTCAGAAAAATGGCGCCTAACACCCTGGACGCTTTTTAAATTAGCGTCCACCACAACGGACGTTAATTCCAAGTCATTTTTAGAAAATTTAAGAATTTCCAAATTTAAAGAATAAATCGTGTCTGGTATACCGAACGCAAATTCAAAGTTTCTGAATTTGGATGGATCGAGAATATCTCCGCAAAATGGTAAGGAAATTAGCGTCTGTAGAAATGGACGTTATTAAGAAATAATGGCTACGAAAATGGGCGCTAATTCTTGATCAATTTTAAAAAAGTTGAATATTACCAAAAAAATCGCCAAGCAAATAGCGTCCCGATGGGAAGACGCTTATTCTTGATTTTAGGATTTTACTAACATTTAAAAATAGTGCCCAAATGGGAAGGCGCCCATTCTTGATTTTCATAATTTAGTAGAATAACATTTCAAAATAACGCCCAGATAGGAAGGCGCCCATTCTTGATTTTCCTGAAATGATAAACAAATAGCGTCCTTCATAGCCGACGCATTTCACGAATTTTGGAAATTTTGGTAATTTTTCAGAAAAATAAATAGCGTTCACTTTCTCAGCCGCTTATTAAATAGCGTCCAGGGTATCCGACGTCAATTCTTTAAATAGAGAAAGTCTCAGAAAATTCTAGAAAAATTCAAAAAAATAGGAAAAAATGAAAATTCCAAGCAAAATTTAGAAAATCACTCAAATAAGATAATTTGAGGGTCAAATTGGGGTATTATAAGATAATATGAGATGTACTCATAGTAACGTCAATTTTGGCATGTCTACGGTTGCCTCGCCTTGGCGTCTGCTTTACAAGGGAGCAGAGCAAACTGAAAAGTAGATGTCAAGGTGTGATGAGACACGCGATCAACATCACTTGATGAGAATTAAATCTAAAGTTCGAGATGAAGCAATCTCGGGAAGTTTAATGAAAATAACAATGTTTGAATAAAAGGGGAGAAAATGTGTACGCGGGCACGAAGGAGATAAAGGAATGATCAACTTCCAGCACGGTGGAAGTACCCCGGGTCACAAACCCGTAGGTTTCGCCATTGGAGAGCTGTTACCAGCCAATGTGGACGTGCTGCAGCCAAGACAGATCTAAGAAAAGAGAGTGAAAATAAGAGGATAGAAATCTAAACAAAGAGTTTTTGAGAAAATAGCCCAAAATCGACGACAAGACGAACTGAGGATTCAACTCGGCAATGAATATCTCACATCTTGAACATTAAGATCAATTTGACTCACAAAAATCAGCTTATCAAAAAGATTTTCCAATGTTGATTCAAAGTCCTACATAAATACATGCTGGGTTTAAAGGAAAAATTAAAATAAATTAAAATAGAAGATAATCAAGGATAATATTGTCAAACTGCCCAGACTGAGTCAAGAAACCGATTTCGTGAGCTGATACTAAGCCGAAGTCCGTTTATCCGCGCACCAATTCATAAAAAGGGACCATCGTCTCCAGTCTTAGACGGCTCAACGGCCTATCCGTGCGACTAAGACTCCTCTGGAATCATTATTATTTTTGATGAAGGGGAACTCAAATTCCAGATTTACCAAAGCCACAAGCTCCTTGATATAATCTAAAAGCGTAATAACATATAGTAAAATGCATATAGGGAGATGGTGATAGTAACATGGAGGGAATTGAGATAGAATGAGGTGCAAACACCGTGGGACTTGGATGATGATGCCCAATCGGTGGGACCAAGAGCTTCTTTCCTGCACTCAAAATTCATTAGCCAAGATATAGAAAATAACAATGAATAAGCAATTGAAGCATAACAAGCATGGCAAGCATGAATCAAACGCATCAGAGCATGGTATAACGTAAATATCATGAAAGCATAGCCTCGCGTGAAACATGAAGAGCATCATTGTTTATTGTTTGTCATGAGGATGACAACTTGGCTAATCAGTTGATTGACGTGGAATTATGAAAAATGCCCAGATAGGAATTTGGTGAGAATGCCTTGGAGGAGGAGGATGCGCGTGGCGGCAGGAGTAATCAGGAGATTGATGCCCAGAGTGGCAGGAGATTTGCATGAATAGCTCAAGATGATGATAGAGGTGATAATCAACGTGCCCAGGGTGGCATATCATGAGAAAATTGAGAAGAATCAACAGATTGATAGTAATGAATGGAGAGGACTCAGCCTGTGCTTTTGAGGTCCTTGAAAAGAGTGTCCTTGCAAAATAACACCATCAAAAAAATACAATGTATTTTTTGGGGATTTTTGGAATATGCAAATTTTTATGGGTTTTGAAAAGATATTCAATTTTTTTATGAAAATTTAGAAAATTTTGATTTTTTTGGATTTTGAGAAACATTCATTTTTTTGGATTTTTATGAAATAATCAATTTTTTTAAATTTTGAAAACATTCATTTTTTTTAGATTTTGATTTAGACATGTTGTGTAGTGGACAGCGGATCTAGAGGGGAGGGGTGAATAGATCTGCCCCTCTTTTCGCAATGTAACCCTCTATATAGCTAGATGAGATAAATTGCAGCGGAATATAACTAGCTAAACGAAGGACACAACGATTTGCTTAGCAAGATGATTACTAATATATCGATTCAAACCTAAGCATGCATTTAGAACAAAGCAATCACACAAACAAACCACAACACACGAGATTTTAAGGTGGTTCAGACTGAATCCCCAGTCCTACGTCCACCCCTCACCAAATCTGGTGAGGCCCCACTAGTGCCACGTACTGAACCGCAAATCGAAAAGACCACCGATTGCCTTCCTACTAACCGCCGGTAAGGACGTCAACAACGCAGATCGGACAACCTCCGATTGCCTTCCTACTAACCACCGGTAGGGACGATTCTCAGATTCAATTGTTTGTATGAAATGAAAAAGAGAACAAATATGAAATCACTCAAACAAGATATAGTGTATGCTCAAAGAAAAGAATATTGTCTGAGTTGCAGAAGCTTGAATCGGATGCTTTGACGGTGTCTTCTTTCTTGCGGGATGATCTTCCTTGAACCTCTTCTAGTTGATGAAGAAGACGAAGGATGTAGCTTCAATCTTCCTTTTGATCTTCTTGAGTCGATGAAGAGGATGTAGAAGATGTAGGATGCAGCATAGATCACCCTTGAGAGCCTTGATTCCTTCTTCTTCCTTGGAGGTTGAGATGGCTTCAGATCTGGACTTGAATGCCTTGGAATGGATGAAGAACTTCCTCCCGAAACACTGTTCACGGAGGTGCTACAGTACCTCGAAAATGGCCTCTCTTGATCTCTCTTGAAGCCTTGAAGCGTTTCTGTTTCTAATCCCTCAAGTGAGAGTTTTATAGACCTTGAATGGTCCATAGACACCCTCCAGACCAGATCCATAAATCATGGAAGATTAGGTAAGGTTTGATTAAACAAATCCATGGAAAGGGGCTGGCCACGAGGTGGATTTTGAAATCAAACATGGCTGCATCGGGGCTGGCGGTCTACCGAAATTCATGGGGCGGTCGATCGGAACCTGTAAAATCTCCAACTTGTCGGTTTTGGGAGAACCGGTCGACCGGAAAGGTAGGGGCGGTCGACCGAAACCTGTAAAACGTGGAATTCTTAGGCTTTGGCAAATCTGGTCGACCGGCCAAGGTGTGTAGGTCGATCGGAAACACCTATACCTGCAAAAATGAAGTGTTAGACCAATGAAACATGTTCATAAGTCAAGATATTTATGTCCTCATCAATTTCATGTATTTTGGGATTGAAATCAACTTAGAATATGCTTTGAGCATTTCTAAATTTTGTTGACCGGGCAGGTCGATCCCCGCGACCTGACCGCGTAGGTCGATCCGCGTGCGAGGGCGCAACATTGAGCTTTCACCTTTGCCATTTCCACTGAATTCCTTCGTATCTGTCATGAACAAAACAACGCGTGTGTTAGCCACATGAGAGTGGAAAGTATCAATGACTAATAGTGTTTAGCCATTATCAAAACCAAGAATACCACATAACTCATATGACCAAGGATGATGTCGAATGACCCAAGTGACCACATGATGACTCAAATGACCATAGGGACACAACATTCTCCCCCCTTTTGATGATGGCAAAACTGTGATTCATTATGTGATATGAATGTCTAAAATGGCACAAGTTATAACAAATGCAATATATGCAGCTCAAGATTCATGATAGTAATAGCATGGGAATGCAATTATGAATGCAGATATGAATGCTATGCAATATGAATGCTAGCAGTTATGCAAGCCCCAAGCCCCATCACATACACATATGAGATGCAAAGTGAGCAATGGATTCTCTCCCCTTGGACTCTCCCCGTACACCATTCATACATCCCCCAATGACAACGCGAGATAACGCATAGCTAACGCGATAAACGCATAGCTAACGCATAGGACTCACACAAAGAATTCTCCCCCTTTGCCAACAGCAAAAAAAAAGAGTGATAAAGTGAAAGGTCTGTGAGACCAGAGCTGAAAGGAGTGAAGAGCAAGCTATTATATGCAAAGCTGAAGCATGCCATGAGCAACATATATGGTTCAAAGCTAATGAAATCTGAGATCATTAACAGAGTTCGATAAGCAGCTACATCCAAGATTTAATAGAAATGAACCAAATGTGCATATCATGGCAGTGTTTAACCTTCCCTTGTCTTATATATCCATATTCAATAACGACAAAGGCAATAACATAAAAGTATGTATTGAGGCTAAACAATCATGACTAAAGCATGGAATTTTAGGAATTCAACAAGTTTGATTATCAATATCATTTGCATTTGAAGGCACAAGACTCATATTTTACGAGTAATCAAGTCTAGTACATGCCTCCAAGCCGTAAGAATACACGTTGTTTAGACGCCAGTATTCCTAGGAATTTGGTAAGACTAACTGTCATGCTTCAAGATGAACAGAGATAGTAAAGTCACGTCATGACATATCCTGTCTCAATTCTTTGATGAGGGGATATATTTCTCAGCAATTATGCCATTGCTCTGCCTAGAGTTCAAAAGTTTTAAGACAAAGATAACAAGGGCACATCATGACATATGCATTTGTCACTTGATTTGATGACATGACATATTTCTCCGTGCAACAATATCATTGCTCTGTCAAATTGATTTTCAGGAATTCCAGCTCATCAATATGTTTAGAAGTAATACTAAGCCTGAGTGTATCACCACAGTTGTCAAGACGTTTGGATTTTCAGATTTCAGGATAGTCATGCAAAACACAATACGCAGTCTCTAGTTAAGGTCTATTAAAGCTTCATAACATAGATGATTTCAAATAAGATATATCAGAACTACAAGGAAATCATTAAATCGGAACCATTTTCATTGAATGGGCAATCATTAGGGCATATAATAGAAAGCTCTTACACCATATGTCCATCTGTCTCGTAAACTCAAACCAGACTGTAAGCCACTGAAGTGCATTTTGCAAGAGGTTATGAGAATCAACAAAACTCCCCCTAAGGATATGCAATGGATACGCGAAGAGTTATGTGTGCAAGCAAGTGTAATGATAAGTGTCAAGAGGAGAATGACCTGAAACGTGCAGGGGTGGACATGAATTTGGTACACATGAAATGCATGACCCAACATATGATTATACACTTATTAAATGCAACAGAATGGAGATGAAACTCATGTATAAATGCTGCAAAATGACAACTCCCCCTTACTATATGGCCTATATGCTACAATGACGCACGGTATTTGACGGAGGTGAAATCTCACGCATATTGAGTGCTTTTAGACAAGCATAACCTGCCTTTCCATACATCAACATTTGATATACCATGGCCATGCAGGAATGATGCGACACAAACCATGCAATGCATTGGGAACATAGATTCAACTTGATTATGCAACTACATGCAATGCGACATCATATACACAATGACATATTGACATATAAACAATGCATGAATGCCATTCTACAAAAAAACACATAACCAAGTTGAATAAGATCATCATATTAGTTTTTATTGGCCTGAGGTCGGCAAAGACCAAGCTCTCTTCTGAGTGTTGAAAACCTGTCATTACACAAGGGCTTGGTGAAGATGTCAGCAATTTGATTTAGAGTATCAACAAAATGCAGCTCAAAATTTTTCTTACTGACCTCGTCTCTAATGAAGTGATGCCTAATCTCAATATGCTTAGTCCTAGAGTGCTGGACTAGATTTTTTGCAAGGTTGATAGCACTAGTGTTATCACACAGAATCGGGACACAACCAAGATCCACCAAGTAGTCTTGAAGTTGGTGTTTAATCCACAACACTTGGGTGCCACAGCTCCCCGCAGCAACATATTCTGCCTCCGCGGTTGAGAGGGCAACCGAGTGTTGTTTCTTGGAGGCCCAAGAAACTAAACACCCGCCTAGAAACTGGCAATAGCCACTAGTACTCTTACGATCGAGCTTGCATCCAGTGTAATCCGCATCAGAATAAGATATAAGAGATAAATCACATGATGACGGATACCATAATCCCAAATCTTGAGTGCCGGCAAGATATCGAAGGATACGTTTGACGGCAGTCAAGTGGGATTATCTGGAACTAGCTTGAAATCTAGCACAAAGGCATACACTAAACTGGATATCTGGTCGGGATGCAGTCAAATAAAGCAAAGAACCAATCATACCTCTATAGACTTTTACATCCACCAATTTACCATTGTCATCCGAATCCAGTGAAGTTGAGGTGCTCATCGGAGTTGCAATGATTTTGCTGTTTGCCATGTCAAATCTTTTTAGCAGCTCCTTGATGTATTTGGCTTGGCTTATGAAGCAACCATCTTCTCCTTGGTTGACCTGCAAACCGAGAAAGAATTGAAGTTCTCCCATTAGGCTCATCTCAAATTCGCTAGTCATGAGGTTAGCAAATTCCTCACACATTTTAGATTTTGTAGAACCAAACACAATGTCATCAACATAAATTTGAACAATCAAAATGTTCTTACCTTGCTTCTTGGTGAAAAGTGTTTGATCTACCTTACCTCGTGTGCACCCTTTTTCAATGAGGAACGAGCTTAGCCTCTCATACCAAGCTCTTGGTGCTTGCTTCAATCCATAAAGCGCCCTGTCTAGCTTGTACACAAAATCTGCATGGTTAGTATTTTCAAAGCCAGGGGGCTGCTCAACATAGACTTCTTCTTTGATCAAGTCATTCAAGAAAGCACTTTTGACATCCATTTGATATAGCTTTATCCTAAGGGAGCATGCAAAGGCAAGTAAAATTCTGATGGCTTCGAGTCTAGCAACAGGGGCATAAGATTCATCAAAGTCTACCCCAAACTCTTGATTATACCCTTGAGTCACCAATCTAGCCTTGTTTCTTATTATCTTGCCATCCTCACTTAGTTTGTTCCTAAAAACCCATTTTGTGCCTATGACAGATTGTGATGAAGGTCTAGGAACAAGATGCCAAACTTTGTTTCTCTTAAACTGGTTTAGCTCTTCTTGCATGGAATTTATCCAGTTTTCATCTTTTAAAGCATCATCAAAATTTTTGGGTTCAAGCTGAGAGACAAGAGCAAGTTGATCTAGTTCTTCCACAATTTTAAAATGTGACCTTGTTCTAGGTGGGTCATTCAAGCTACCAATGACATTTTCTAAAGGATGATCCTTAAGAATTCTAATGTTTGTAGAATCATTACCTTCTCCTGGAACTTGATTCCTTGTGTTGCTTGATTCAGCTCGGTCACCCTCTTCTTTTGTTTCTTCTTGTGGAGGATCACTCTTGTCCTTTATGCTTAGGAATTCCCCATCTTCATCGTTTTTCCTGCAAGATTTATCATTATTAAAATCATCATGATATTCATCAAAGGAAACATGGGGTGATTCTTCCAAAGTTTGACTTTTGATATTGTAAATTCTATAAGCCCTAGATCTATCAGAATATCCAAGGAATATACCTTCATCGCTCTTGGGCTCGAATTTATCTAAGTCTCTTTTGTCATTGTTGTGGATGAAGCATTTTGACCCAAACACTTTCATATGTGAGAGAGAGAGCTTTTTACCTTTCAGCAACTCATAAGGAGTCTTTTTGGTGTGTGGCCTTACCATAGAGCGGTTGATAATGTAACATGCCGAGTTTACCGCTTCAGCCCAAAACCTCCTTGGAAGTTGCCGTTCAGCAAGCATGGTTCTTGCCATCTCTACAAGTGTCCGGTTTCTCCTTTCAACCACACCGTTTTGCTCCGGCGTTCTTGGTGAAGAAAATCGGTGTGTAATCCCTTCGGCCCTGCAGAGATTATAGAAATCAGCATTTTCAAATTCACCACCGTGATCAGATTGAATATTGGAAATTTTAAACTCACCGTCCTGCTTTATCTTCATGTAGAGTGTCTGAAACTCATCAGAAGTATCATTTTTGTGTGTGAGAAAGAAAACCCATGTGAACCTAGAAAAATCATCCACCAAGACATATCCATATTTTCTACCACTTAAGCTAGCAGTTCTGGTTGGGCCAAATAGGTCCATATGAATTAGCTCGAGTGGTTTGGATGATGTATTTTTAGATCTTCCCTTGAATGATTTTCTAGTTTGTTTACCTAGGGCACATGCATCACATAATTTATTTTCTTATTTAAAGGATAGTTCAGGCAAACCTTTCACCATTGAATGCTTCAAAAGTTTATGCAAGACATTGTAGCTAGCATGTCCTAATCTACGATGCCATAACCAAGCAATTTCAGATTTTGGTGCAGCAAGACAAAGGTTTAAATAAGCAGGATCATCTAAGTCAATCATGTAAATATTGTTTACTCTCTTACCAAAAAATTTTACCTTGTCAGATTTTGGTTCAAAGATTTTACATTCATGAGAATCAAACAACACTTTGTGACCTTTATCACATAATTGACTTATGCTTAGTAGGTTATATTTCAAACCTTCAACTAGCAACACATTTCCAATGGAGTTGGAGAAGTTCTTACCTACATTACCTGTTCCAATGATTTTTCCTTTGTTGTTCCCTCCAAATGTGACATGTCCTCCTTCCTTTTCCTCCAAGAGACAAAATTTTGATTTGTCTTTAGTCATATGTCTTGAACAGCCGCTATCAAGGTACCACCTGTTATGTATGGCTGCAAGACACTTCTGCACAAGCAATTAAGCAAATGTGTTTGGAACCCAACCAAATTTGGGTCCCATCATACTCTTCAAATTTTCAAAGCATGAAACCATTTCTTTTGGAATCCAGACTTTTCTAACATTCATATTTTGTTTGCTTAGAGCAGGGATTTGGTTTTTCTTTTCAACTTTGACATTCATTTTCTGTTTGGAGGTTCTTGGTTGGAATTTGTGAAAGTTTGATGAAGTTGGCTTCTTAACCCATTGTGGCCATTGGTTATTTTTGGGTTGAGAGTGATTGTTCTGCCACCTAGGAGATTGAAAGTTATAGGATTGATGAACACATAAATCATAATTTCTCCAAAAGTATGGTGGTGTTGGCCTATATGAATGTGCAATCCAGTTTTGGTGATATCTGGAAGATTGAGCATGCAATGGCCAAGAATGTGTTGACCTATGCTGCGGGGAAGGTCGACCTTTCTTAGGTCTTTGGATAGGCTTTTTGGGAATGTTGGTGACTCCCCCTTCAATCTTTTCTTTTCCTTTCTCCTTTTGTTTTTGCTGGTTTTGTGTGGGAGTTATGTTTGAGGTGGAGGCTTCGGAAGATGAGACAAATGTGACTATTTTTAGCCCAATTGGCCTTTTATTTGTTGGTTCAAAACCCAACCCTTCCTTGTTGAAATTCATCCTAGTACCTAGCAAAGCATCTAGGTTTTCTTTTCCATCCACAAAATTTTCCAAGGATTGTTGTTTATCCTTCAATTCTTTTTGTAAGTTTTCAATATTTTGCAAGAGTTGAGTGTTGACATGTTTGACGGCTTCATATTTTTCAATACTCAATTTGCTGTTCTTTTCATAGGTTTCCATTTTGAGTTTCATGCTGTCAATCTCATTTCTCAAATTTTCATTTTCAATTTCCAAGTCAGCCATTTCTATTCTTCCTTCTTCCAAATCCTCAATCATTTTCTTAAGATCTTCAATTTCAGTTTCAAGTAGAGCATTCTTATCATCCTTGTCATGATCATGCACAAAAGAATTGATTTTCTTTTTCAATGATTTATTTTCCTTTTTATACATTTCATATTTTTCCATGAGTTGTATATATGCATCCTCCCAATCATCAATTGTATAATCTTCAAATGGAGAATTTACCTCAGTTTCTTCATCACCTTTGGCCTTAAGGCAGAAATCTTCTTTTTCTTTGTCCGAGGAGCTAGTTCCGTCATCACTTTCCTCTTCATCGCTCCATGTGGACACCATGGCCTTGTTATTCTTCTTGCCCTTCCATTTGTCAGCTTTTCTGAATCTGTCGGGACAGTCATTCTTGAAATGCCCTGGTTTGTTGCAAGAATAACAAATGATTTTGTCAGATTTCTTAGAGTTTTCAAAATTAGATTTGAAACTATTTCTTACCCTTGACCTTCCTCTCATGAAGCTCTTACCTTCCTTTCTCAGGAATTTCTTGAACTTACGTGTGAGCATGGCTACGTCATCCTCATCTCGCTCACTTCCCGAATCCTCACCTTCATCAGAAGTATCTTGACGGTTGGGTCCAGCTTTAAGAGCTAGGGACTTCTTCTTAGGTGCCTCAGCCTCTTTGTTCTTGAGGTTGATCTCATAGGTCATTAATGACCCAATGAGTTCATCTACCTTGGTGGTTACGAGATCTCTTGATTCTTCAACAACGGTTGCCTTCGTGTGCCAAGCTGGAGTTAATGATCTGAGAATTTTTCTTACAAGTTCTTGCTCTGTATATTTCTTTCCCAAATCAGTTAAACTATTAGTAAGCACAGTTAAGCGAGCATACATATCTTGAATTGACTCATCAGGCTTCATGCGAAACATTTCATATTCAGAAACTAAAATATTGGCTTTTGTTTCTCGTACCTGAGAGGTTCCTTCATAGATTACCTCTAGCTTATCCCACATCAATTTCACAGTTGCGCAGGTGGCTACTCTTGAGAATTCAACTGGATGGAGTGAGCATTGCATGATATGTTTAGCGCTCCAGTTGGCGGTGGATTGCCGTATTTGTTCTTTGGTCCACAAGTCCTCATTATCCGTAAGCTCATACGGACCTTTGCTGATCACACGCCAAATTTCGTAGTCTTGGGCGCGAATGAACACCTGCATGCGATGTTTCCAATAAGGATAGTTAGATCGAGTGAAATAAGGAGGTCTGTTCACAGAGTGTCCTTCAGGTAAATAACCCTTAGATGCTGATCCACCATTTCCCTCAAGGTCGTTGGACCCCATAATGAGAGATTAGGCTTTGATACCACTTGTTATGTAGTGGACAGCGGATCTAGAGGGGAGGGGTGAATAGATCTGCCCCTCTTTTTGCAATGTAACCCTCTATATAGCTAGATGAGATAAATTGCAGTGGAATATGACTAGCTAAACGAAGGACACAACGATTTGCTTAGCAAGATGATTACTAATATATCGATTCGAACCTAAGCATGCATTTAGAACAAAGCAATCACACAAACAAACCACAACACACAAGAATTTAATGTGGTTCGGACTGAATCCCCAGTCCTACGTCCACCCCTCACCAAATCCGGTGAGGCCCCACTAGTGCCACGCACTGAACCGTAAATCGAAAAGACCACCGATTGCCTTCCTACTAACCGCAGGTAGGGACGTCAACAACGCAGATCGGACAACCTCCGATTGCCTTCCTACTAACCACCGGTAGGGACGATTCTCAGATTCAATTGTTTGTATGAAATGAAAAAGAGAACAAATATGAAATCACTCAAACAAGATATAGAGTATGCTCAAAGAAAAGAATCTTGTCTGAGTTGCAGAAACTTGAATCGGATGCTT
Organism: Amorphophallus konjac; assembly: GCA_022559845.1. Taxonomy (NCBI): domain Eukaryota; kingdom Viridiplantae; phylum Streptophyta; class Magnoliopsida; order Alismatales; family Araceae; genus Amorphophallus; species Amorphophallus konjac. The sequence continues at coordinate 6,439,726 of CM040117.1, read as the reverse complement.
TGACGGTGTCTTCTTTCTTGCGGGATGATCTTCCTTGAACCTCTTCTAGTTGATGAAGAAGACGAAGGATGTAGCTTCAATCTTCCTTTTGATCTTCTTGAGTCGATGAAGAGGATGTAGAAGATGTAGGATGCAGCATAGATCACCCTTGAGAGCCTTGATTCCTTCTTCTTCCTTGGAGGTTGAGATGGCTTCAGATCTGGACTTGAATGCCTTGGAATGGATGAAGAGCTTCTTCCCGAAACACTGTTCACGGAGGTGCTACAGTACCTCGAAAATGGCCTCTCTTGATCTCTCTTGAAGCCTTGAAGCATTTCTGTTTCTAATCCCTCAAGTGAGAGTTTTATAGACCTTGAATGGTCCATAGACACCCTCCAGACCAGATCCATAAATCATGGAAGATTAGGTAAGGTTTGATTAAACAAATCCATGGAAAGGGGCTGGCCACGAGGTGGATTTTGAAATCAAACATGGCTGCATCGGGGCTGGCGGTCGACCGGAATTCATGGAGCGGTCGACCGGAACCTATAAAATCTCCAACTTGTCGGTTCTAGGAGAACCGGTCGACCGGAAAGGCAGGGGCGGTCGACCGAAACCTGTAAAACGTGGAATTCTTAGGCTCTGGCAAATCTGGTCGACCGGCCAAGGTGTGTAGGTCGACCGGAAACACCTATACCTGCAAAAATGAAGTGTTAGACCAATGAAACATGTTCATAAGTCAAGATATTTATGTCCTCATCAATTTCATGTATTTTGGGATTGAAATCAACTTAGAATATGCTTTGAGCATTTCTAAATTTTGTTGACCGGGCAGGTCGATCCCCGCGACCTGACCGCGCAGGTCGATCCGCGTGCGAGGGCGTAACATTGAGCTTTCACCTTTGCCATTTCCACTGAATTCCTTCGTATCTGTCATGAACAAAACATCGCGTGTGTCAGCCACATGAGAGTGGAAAGTATCAATGACTAATAGTGTTTAGCCATTATCAAAACCAAGAATACCACAGAACTCATTTGACCAAGGATGATGTCGAATGACCCAAGTGACCACAGGATGACTCAAATGACCATAGGGACACAACAAGACATTGCTAGTGCAGCACTAAATGAGTATTTAAACCACTGGCCGGGGGTCCTTGTTCCCTCCCCTCTCACTAAGAACTGCCCAAAGCCAGGCTTGCATTTGAGGGTGGCCCCCTATAGACGACTGCCCATGGTTAAAGGGGCCCCTGCTAAGGCCATACCTGAGAAACATTTGGTCTCGGAAGGAGAAGAGAAGAATAATTGGGGATAAGCTTTATGTAGGATGGGGGGCATCATGACTTGAATTCCTTCCAAGGTACTACCCCTCAAAGAGGTGGTCTGTTGCGCCGGGGCTTTGTGCCTTTGATTTTAGCCCCTTGACATGCATACAACCAGGGTTTTCCCTGCGGGGACTTTACCTCTCTTGACATGCCTTTATTCTGATTTTGAGTTGAGTTCATAATAACCCTTTTGGCGAGATGTATATCATGAAAACTCATATTATTTTGGGTCAAGACTGCCCCTATTTAAGTCTTCTCTCGTATCGGGGAGTACCTAGGTTGGTCATCTCGTCCGTCAATCTCTTGTCCCTGCACTTGGCCGAGTAAAGAAGAGAAAAGACTTTCAGGTATGCTCATGGTGTAACGACCCAAGAATCCGATTACTGGGAAGGCCCGATAACCCGAGACTCGCACCGCCGCCCACGAGCCGGGAGGGCTCGGAAGGGCTAAAAGGAGTGTGGAGGCACAAAGAAATAGGAAATAAAGCAGGACAACTCAATAATTAACAGAAATAAATAAACAACTACAACAGAGTCCAGTCCAACAGAAAGTACAGTCTAAAGCAATAAAACGTACCACATGCCAAGTGAACACTCGGCCCGGCAAGCTGGCAACTGAGAACCTCCGCCCTGCACCCTCGAACCGCGAGGAAGAACCGCTACACCTGAAAAGCAGGGAATGAGTCTCCAAACTAGAGACTCAGCAGGGATCCCGCGGAACCCCAACCAGAAACAACGGCGGTAGCGGAAAGGAGAGCTACAACTACAGCAGGAATAGCAAATCGGTGGCCGGTCAAAACTCGGCACTACAGCTACTCCTACTGCAAGAAGGCACACCTCGATCACGAATTCGAAGCTACCAAACCACGCTAGTACCACCCACCGAAGTAAAAACACACGGTAACCACGCCGTAGAGGCCTGTCCCCCGGACATAGCCGACCTGGACACGCTGTCTAAGGTGCAACCCCGACCATCCGATCGCGGGTACCGCACCACAAGACGCCACCTCGGTAAAGCCACTAGCACTAGTCTCACGGCGCAAGAACCGACACACGCATCACGGCGAACCAATCGAAACTCAACGGTCAAAGTCATGGAAACTGACAGTCTGTCACTCCCGACTTGACAGGAGTACCTCCCACTAGAAGCACAGCCGGTAGCGTCCCCTGACGTCTTACACCGCACCGCAGGTGAACCACCTGACGTGGTAGGTCCTACCCGAGGCGCGAACACCGTACAAGTAACCACAAACAAGTAACTAGCTGGGGTCACGCCCGTCGACGTGGGTCCAACTGCCCCCAACCACGTGTGCACACACAGACCTTGCGTCACTAGGTCTGGTCCTCTGACCGATTTTCCCCCGTAGCCGGACTCTGGCTACCGACGAGGGGCCTACGGTAACCGGTCCACAAACCGTCTCAAAGGTAAGCCCGTACACCACTCCCTGGTGCGACCAGCACCGCGTACTGGTAGGCTACGACTAGTGGAGGGTCACTGAAGGAGTAGACTCTCAACTCAACGGAAAACAACGTCCGAATCTGACGACGTACGGGGACCACCCCACGTACCGGCCCCGTCGCACGGTGACCACAGTCGGAGAAGAAACGGGACTCACAGTCCACGGCCACGCACGCACCGTGCGATAGAGTCGAGAAAACTCAAGTGGCGCTAAGCCACTGGACTCTGGACAGTCCTCTAGACGCACTATACCCAACGGTCCTTGAGTCACAAGACTCGGGGTCAAGACCGTTGTACACAACAGCACAAGGCCGTCAATCTAGTCCAATCTCTAGGTCTAAAACCACGGTAGCACAAGTACCGAGACAACTCACGAGTCGCCAAGACCACTCCCTCGGGAAGGGAACGCAAGGGACTAAGGCCACCCACACGGGCCACACGGAAAACACAGAAGCACGATTCCCAGGGTAGCACACAAGCCGCCACGGCGATTTCCCATCTCGAAGCAAGCGGGAAACCTCCAGCCCCAGGCCGGATAACTGGACTCGCAGTCCAAGGCCAAACACGTGGCCCACACGGAAATCACCTTCCAAAGAAACTCACAATATGCGGGGGAGATCCCACCGCACACGCACCGATACACGGTGACTCGATCTAGCAAGAACACGGAAGCCGGGAACACCTGGAGTCACCCGGACCCACCAAGCCCACGGGCACGCTTATCGAGGTAACACGGTACCTCCAGACACCCAAAGACACGGTCACGGAACTCCACGGGGTGTCCAAGACACACACGGCCCAAGGGGAGCACGATCAGCCGCAGACCGCCCGCCCCGGGCAGCCCGGCTGGTCACTTCAATAACGCGCTATAGGTCCATAGCGCGTTCAAGCAGAACGCGCTAGGAGCCTATAGCGCGACAAGGCAGGTCGCGCTATGTTTCCATAGCGCGACAGTCCAGAACGCGCCATAGCCCTATAGCGCGACAGGAACCGCCATACTATTTATCTTCTCCGATGAACGCGCTCTATCGGGGCAGCGCGACCATCAAGAATGCGCTACTGGAGCATAGCGCGTTCTCAGTCCGCGCCCGAAAACGGTGGAAACCACGGGAAAAACCATTCCACGCCCCGTTCACCCTCAGGTGAAGGAGAAACAAAAGGGGAAACCTTCCCCAAGCCCCTAGGCATGCATCTAAACCCCTGGATCGCCCGAAAACACGGTAAAACGGAAGATCCGGCTCACACCTCAAAAACATGCATTTTCCCCAAATCGCCCCGTTTAGCCCGCTCGGCTCACCACGGCCTACCAAACTCGCGGGAAAAGAAGTGCACGAGCTGGGGGTCCATCTCCCTACCTCCACCGAAGAAACGACGCGCCGTGGACACCGGTCCACGAAGAAAACGCCGTTGAAACCTCGCCGCTTCACGAACTCACGGCCGAGCTTCACCGCGCCCTCGAGCCTCGATCCTTGACCCATCCTCGTCGTCCTCCTCGCCCGCATCGCCCCGCCTCGTCCCCGCCTCGATCCGTCGGCCGCCGGAGAGGAGAGAGTGAGAGGAGAGAGTGGGAGAAGAGAGAGAGGGTGAGAGAGAGAAATGAGAGGAAGAGAGAGGGTGGGGGGGTATATATAGGAAAATCCGGAAAATAGGAAAAAATCCCGAAAAATAGAAAATCACACCCTCGCGATCCTCGGGACGCACCGATCGCAACGGTACCACACTCGCCTAGGTGAACGGCCCGGTTCACCCGCAACGAGGTTCCGAAGGGAAAGCCGAAACCCACGTCGGGAATCGGAAAACACACGCGGAAAAAGCCGCGGAACGCCTCTGGGCCTTCGAAACGACTCCGGATCGCGCCGATCCGAACACGAAAGATGTCCGAAACGAAATTTTGGACACAATGGAGTCGGACGCTCCGAGAAACCAGATCCGGGACCCACGAACGAGGATCCGAAAAACCCGGGGCATTACAGCCCTCCCCCCTTAAAGGAATTTCGTCCTCGAAATGCAGGACCAAGCACGAAGTCATAGTGGAAGAACACTGAACGAACTGACAACGCTGTCAGAGCCCCAGCACAGAAAATCTCGATTCTCAAGAAAACACCGATCCTGAGGGACACAGCCAGACTCACAATCACAAGCAACACCTCGCTCCTCGCGCCAAGCACACTGGCCAATAGAGCAGGCATATACAAAAGGACACAGTCCGGCATCACCTCAGACAACGCGAGAATCCACCATGGCACCGCAGCCACAACCTCGCCCACCGAGGAATCACAACCCTCGACACGAGCAACAGCTATCGATTCATCCAATGGTCGGCAGACAAATCGCACATCAGCTTCGCAGCCAGCTGACAGGTCGCACACCCTCCTCAAGGGAGCAACCAAAACAGAGCCTCCACCAGCTCACGCAGTCCTCTCAACAGACCGCAACCAGAACTTCGGCTCAGCACCAAGAAACACCTCACACATGGCAAGCCGAAAGCCGGACATAACATTGTGCCAACTCTTGTCAGAGGACAAACTTCGACAAAGTCCAGATCCCATCCGGAAAGGCACATCACAGAAACGACCACCAAGGGTCTCGCTGGCACACGGCTCTCGCCACGCTCGAGCCCCAACAACCAGCATCTTCTGTCTATAAAAAGACCATCCACTGGTCACCAACTGCTCGTCAACGGGAAACCTCTGCTTGCTCAGCTTCTTCCTTCTTTCCTGGTCCTCGACCGGGTCTAAAGGAAACATTCCAAACCTCGGCAAGCCATCCGTCGACTCACACACAGACTGATGCCGCATCTCGAGTAGCACTCCTCTCGGACACCGCATCCGAGCTCGAACATCGCTCCAACTCGACCCTCTCGGGGAGCACGACGAAACCAAATGACGGATCCTGGTGTCTTCAATCATCACCTCACTAGACTCAGACTCACAGGGGAATCATCCCACGCTGGTCACCAAACCAGGGATAACCATTGCGACACCAACGTCCTATCAAGGACCATCCTCCGACGCCCATCTCACAAAAGGCCTCCTCCCACAGGCGTCACTCATCCATCTGGTCTCATCAAATCCTTCGATCAATACAAGTGGACACCTGCCAATCCCGATTCCGCCCTTACCACAGAGCCACGGGACACCACCTGAATAGTGCTCACGGGTCCCTAAGCAACAAACATCTCACCGTCACAATCCGACAAGACCGTAGAACCAACAGACACTGCGGTGGTCGGTCACACGGTTAGGCTCACCAGCCACTCATAGCCATCAACCGGGACCCATAGTCTGCCAGAGACCACTTCCCCAAAAATGATCTCATCCGAGGACACGACTGGGAACACAAGTCGGGCGCCAAGCCACCGACTCTGACCAACACGTCCTCGACCTCCGTCAGGCGACATCCTCAACAACCTCATCCAGGTCCAACACCGACGCCTGACACGGCTTCCAACACAGGAACAGGGTACTCATGCGGCGCACTAGCCAGTACTTTTCCCCAACACTCCATCCTGCCAGTGCCAACAACCATAATACCTCGAGCAACGGCACGGCAACAACACGTTTCACACCAAGGAACCAATCATCCAATACTCAACACAAACTCAGGAATCCGCCCGTAGCAACCAGCGCTACGATCCTGAACCAATGGGTTATGGGCCCACCACACTTCGCTGCGCACTCAAATCCGTGCGCACCGCCGAGAAAGCAAACACCGCCCACCCAGCACTCGTCCTTCCGGAACAGCGCCAGCACCCTCACACGACAAGGGAATGGGCACGACTTCTCACAGGCAACCACCCTGCCAAGACAAGGAGCACGTCTCGCGCGGACTTCATGGCACACAAGGCCAACCAATCCGAACACGCAATCTAAGACGACGAACCTTAGCCCAACACAATCTCTCCAACCAAAGGAGAAACCAGTGCACTTCTGACCAACGGAAGAACTCCACGCTCGACCTGATCTCGAACCTCGCGCATGCTGGAAACAGCACCATCCAGCACCAAGGAAAACCATCGCTTCCATCAGGTCAGCGCCTCTGACACACTCGACGAGTGTCACGTCGGACCACAATCACAGCATCTCTCGATGCACCACCGCTGCAATTCCTCGAACTGCAACATGGCATGCCAAGAGCCACAACATGAGCCGTAACGACAACCGCCGACGCTCATCCTCGAGTCTCGAAACTCACCGCGAAACCTTCACACCTCAGACCAAATCCAAGGAGAACACACCCCTTCGCACACAAGAGCGCAGGAGCCAGACTTACTGGGACACCACAACCCAACCCTGCCTCAAAATCCATAAAACAATCGGGACCGACACGTCATTTCTGACGCCACAGAGCACGACAAGGACATCAGGCTCGACAAAACAGCAGCTCACCGAGAAGATCCTCCGCTCACCAGAGCACACTTCTCGATCAGAACACTCGCTCTGCCACCTTAAACCACGACCTTAACGCCTCAGGGGCTGGACAAACCTCAAGCTGGAGTGGCCAAAGCCGACAGCAGCTCCCTCAGAGCACGCTCACGGCCTCTTAACCACGAAAAAATTCTCTCCAGCCACCTGACCATGCTGCAGGTTCCTCGAACGTAGCACCACGAGCTCACGCCTGCCAGCAACCACTGCCCAACGCAGCAAAACCAGGGCCACCACCGATGAGGGAGAAGGCTCTCGACCTCGATCCTTAGACCCCACGCTGGCACGAAAGCCGCGGACAGCAACCACCTTCACAACGCTGCACAGCGCACCCAAGCTCTCAAGCGAGAAACAAGGTGGAAAAATAAGCACAAAACCCTATGCCAGCTGCCGACTGTACTGAACCTTATGGACTCTGATCACTGCAATATCTCGAATTCCTATGTACGCCCACAACCACCGCTCTGATACCAGCTGTAACGACCCGAGAATCCGATTACCAGGAAGGCCCGATAACTCGAGACTCGCACCACCGCCCACGAGCCGGGAGGGCTCGGAAGGGCTAAAAGGAGTGTGGAGGCACAAAGAAATAGGAAATAAAGTAGGACAACTCAATAATTAACAGAAATAAATAAACAACTACAACAGAGTCCAGTCCAACAGAAAGTACAGTCTAAAGCAATAAAACGTACCACATGCCAAGTGAACACTCGGCCCGGTAAGCTGGCAACTGAGAACCTCCGCCCTGCACCCTCGAACCGCGAGGAAGAACCGCTACACCTGAAAAGTAGGGAATGAGTCTCCAAAACAGAGACTCAGCAGGGATCCCGCGGAACCCCAACCGGAAACAACGGCGGTAGCGGAAAGGAGAGCTACAACTACAGCAGGAATAGCAAACCGGTGGCCGGTCAAAACTCGGCACTATAGCTACTCCTACTGCCAGAAGGCACACCTCGATCACGAAGTCGAAGCTACCAAACCACGCTAGTACCACCTACCGAAGTAAAAACACACGGTAACCACACCGTAGAGGCCTGTCCCCCGGACACAGCCGACCTGGACACGCTATCCAAGGTGCAACCCCGACCATCCGATCGCGGGTACCGCACCACAAGACGCCACCTCGGTAAAGCCACTAGCACTAGTCTCACGGCGCAAGAACCGACACTTGCATCACGGCGAACCAATCGAAACTCAATGGTCAAAGTCATGGCAACTGACAGTCTGTCACTCACGACTTGACAGGAGTACCTCCCACTAGAAGCACAGCCGGTAGTGTCCCCTGACGTCTTACACCGCACCGCAGGTGAACCGCCTGACGTGGTAGGTCCTACCCGAGGCGCGAACACCGTACAAGTAACCACAAACAAGTAACTAGCTGGGGTCACGCCCGTCGACGTGGGTCCAACTGCCCCCAACCACGTGTGCACACACAGACCTTGCGTCACTAGGTCTGGTCCTCTGACCGGTTTTCCCCCGTAGCCGGACTCTGGCTACCGACGAGGGGCCTACGGTAACCGGTCCACAAATCGTCTCAAAGGTAAGCCCGTACACCACTCCCTGGTGCGACCAGCACCGCGTACTGATAGGCTACGACTAGTGGAGGGTCACTGAAGGAGTAGACTCTCAACTCAAAGGAAAACAACGTCCGAATCCGACGACGTACGGGGACCATCCCACGTACCGGCCCCGTCGCACGGTGACCACAGTCGGAGAAGAAACGGGACTCACAGTCCATGGCCACGCACGCACCGTGCGATAGAGTCGAGAAAACTCAAGTGGCGCTAAGCCACTGGACTCTGGACAGTCCTCTAGACGCACTATACCCAATGATCCTTGAGTCACAAGACTCGGGGTCAAGACCGTTGTACACAACAGCACAAGGCCGTCAATCTAGTCCAATCTCTAGGTCTAAAACCACGGTAGCATAAGTACCGAGACAACTCACGAGTCGCCAAGACCACTCCCTCGGGAAGGGAACGCAAGGGACTAAGGCCACCCACACGGGCCACACGGAAAACACAGAAGCACGATTCCCAGGGCAGCACACAAGCCGCCACGGCGATTTCCCATCTCGAAGCAAGCGGGAAACCTCCAGCCCCAGGCCGGATAACTGGACTCGTAGTCCAAGGCCAAACACGTGGCCCACACGGAAATCACCTTCCAAAGAAACTCACAATATGCGAGGGAGATCCCACCGCACACGCACCGATACACGGTGACTCGATCTAGCAAGAACACGGAAGCCCGGAACACCTGGAGTCACCCGGACCCATCAAGCCCACGGGCACGCTTATCGAGATAACACGGTACCTCCAGACACCCAAAGACACGGTCACGGAACTCCACGGGGTGTCCGAGACACACACGGCCCAAGGGGAGCACGATCAGCCGCAGACCGCCCGCCCCGGGCAGCCCGACTGGTCACTTCAATAACGCGCTATAGGTCCATAGCGCGTTCAAGCAGAACGCGCTAGGAGCCTATAGCGCGACAAGGCAGGTCGCGCTATGTTTCCATAGTGCGACAGTCCAGAACGCGCCATAGCCCTATAGCGCGACAGGAACCGCCATACTGTTTATCTTCTCCGATGAACGCGCTCTATCGGGGCAGCGCGACCATCAAGAACGCGCTACTGGAGCATAGCGCGTTCTCAGTCCGCACCCGAAAATGGTGGAAACCACGGGAAAAACCATTCCACGCCCCGTTCACCCTCAGGTGAAGGGGAAACAAAAGGGGAAACCTTCCCCAAGCCCCTAGGCATGCATCTAAACCCCTGGATCGCCCGAAAATACGGTAAAACGGAAGATCCGACTCACACCTCAAAAACATGCATTTTCCCCAAATCGCCCCGTTTAGCCCGCTCGGCTCACCACGGCCTACCAAACTCGCGGGAAAAGAAGTGCACGAGCTGGGGGTCCATCTCCCTACCTCCACCGAAGAAACGACGCGCCGTGGACACCGGTCCATGAAGAAAACGCCGTTGAAGCCTCGCCGCTCCACGAACTCACGGCCGAGCTTCACCGCGCCCTCGAGCCTCGATCCTCGACCCATCCTCGCCGTCCTCCTCGCCCGCATCACCCCGCCTCGCCCCCGCCTCGGTCCGTCGGCCGCCGGAGAGGAGAGAGTGAGAGGAGAGAGTGGGAGAAGAGAGAGAGGGTGAGAGAGAGAAATGAGAGGAAGAGAGAGGGTGGGGGGGTATATATAGGAAAATCCGAAAAATCGAAAAAAATCCCGAAAAATAGAAAATCACACCCTCGCGATCCTCGGGATGCACCGATCGCAACGGTACCACACTCGCCTAGGTGAACGGCCCGGTTCACCCGCAACGAGGTTCCGAAGGGAAAGCCGAAACCCACGTCGGGAATCGAAAAACACACCCGGAAAAAGCCGCGGAACGCCTCTGGACCTCCTAAACGACTCCGGATCGTGCCGATCCGAACACGAAAGATGTCCGAAATGAAATTTTGGATACAACAGAGTCAGACGCTCCGAGAAACCAGATCCGGGACCCACAAACGAGGATCTGAAAAATTCGGGTCATTACACATGGCATGGCCAAAGCAGCGACGATGCTTATCAAAGGAGGCCGGCTAAGGGCGCCGTGAAGTGTGTGGAATGCCCAGCTAAGGGTGGCCCTTAACAAGGAGGGAGGGAATGCTGAACTCCCAGCGCGGGGTTCTCATAACCAAAGGTGCCGCAAAATCAAGCCTAAAGACTCTTTTATGAGATTTAGTAAAGATAAAAACCTTGGATAAAGGTCTTGACTACCACTCTTAATCATGTTAAGAAGCACTTCATTTTGAAAACCATGCGTGAAGTAATGAGGTAATGATATCATAAAAATACGTACTTACACCAATATGTTACCTTGTGCTCCTTTGAAATAGCAACTGCCGCCAGAGGCGATGTTGATCCTCGCGAGATTTGTCCTCAAACGGCAGATAAAAAGATTGGAAGCCAAGGTTTGAAGTGGCTTAACAAGAAGGAGTGGTACTAAGGCCAGACTCAGACGAATAAGGAGAAAAGGAAGAGAGGCAAGGGCTAGAACTCCCTCGCTAAGGCGCGGAGACCCTGATCACATAGAACAGTCTATAGAAGAAGCGAAAAATCAAGAGGAGTAAGGACTAAAGCCTCGAAAACATTGGAAGAAATGACAGATGCCCAAAGCAGTGGATGTAGAAGAAGTCGGGTCGGACCCGGGATCAGAAGGGATCATGAGGAGAAATTGGTAAATGGAGAGAGGAGGATCCAGAGGGTCTGGAGGTTGTGGAGGAGAATCATGATGGGAAGAAGAATCTGGTGGCTCTGGAGGGGGAGAATATAGAGGGACGCGATGCCTTAGGAAGAAATATGGAAAAAGATGATGGAAGAAGAGGAAGAGAATGAAGGACGCGATGTCCCAGAGGACCAGGAAGATGATTCGGAGGAAACATGGAGGCTCCGGAGGTTCCGGAGGAATAGAATAGGAAGGGTTGCGGTACCCGGAAAGCAGATAGAGAGAGTAAGATGGAGAATCCGGAGGTTCCGGAGGGAGAAGATATAAAAGGGCGCGATGCCCTGGGAGGAAGGAAAGAGAGTCCAGAGGTTCTGGAGGAATAGAATCAGAAAGGGCGTGACGCCCCAGAAAAATCAGTGAGATGCCCGGAGGACCCGGGCGTGATGGTGCAGAGGGGTGCGATGCCCATAGGGGAAGGTATGGAGGTTCCAGAGGAGGAAGGTAGAAAAGGGCGTGATGCCCTGGAAGGAAATTTGGAGTGTCCGGGAATGGAGATGAGGAGGGGCGCGATGCCCTAGAATGGAGATCCGGAGGAGGAAGATGGAAAAGGGCACGATTCCCTAGGAAGATAAGTGAGAAATCCAGAGGGTCCGGATGTAGGAGTTGGAAAGGGGCGCGATGCCCTGGGAGAAATCTGGAGAGGGCACGATGCTCACCAGGCAGAGAAAAATCCATAGGATCCAGACATAGGAGGTGGAAAGGGGCACGATGCCCTGAGAGAAGATTGGAGGGGGTGCAATACCCAGGAAGTGTAAGGGGACCCGGGGATCCCGAGGATAAAGATGAATAAGATGGGAAATGCGGAAGATCCAGAGGTTCCGGAAGGAGGGGAAGATACGGGTCCGGAAACTCGGGAAAGAAGAAGTGCAAATGCATGCGAATGCAACAGAATGGATGCGATGAAGACATGGATGCAACAGAATGCATGAGATGCAAATAAAATGAAGGGTGAGAGGATGAGATCCTCCTTCTTACCCCTGGAGTGGCCCATGAAGAATTGGTGATAAACAAGAGTGTGGATGAAGTAGGATGGATAGTGGAGAGGGTAGCGGAAGACCCCTTAGCGGAAGAATAATTGCCCTGCCACTGCAGTGAAAGTGTATAGTCACTTGGCCCAATAGATAAAGCAAAAGCCCACGATGAAGCTTAATTAATAAATGACAACTCACCTGGAGAGTGAAAAACAATAGTGGGAGGGAGTTGACAGATGGGAATGGGAAGCATCGTCACGTCCAAGGACCGTGGCGTATAAAGAGTTTTGAACAAAATGGGCGTTTGCCCCTTGTACGGAAGAATGAGTTCGAGATTTGAAAGTTGAAACAAGGGGTGCCCTGCCCGGCCCTTGGGCATAGACTTATACGGCATCAGTGCTTGACATTCTCTTCTGGCGAGCAGTGGCGGGGACTCGGCCTCTTCAACTATGCTTGGTATGAAAATACGGACTGACATTCGGCAAACAAATTTTTGCATCTTGAATAGCACGGCCATGGCCAAATCCTTCTTGCTCGGCTCTTGATCATCTTCGGCACAAGTACTTGAAGAAGCACACCCATTCCGAGTGGTAAAGGAAGGTGAAGCGGAGGTGGAAGGCTCCATAGATGGTAAAGGTGTAGTGGAAGATGTTGGAGCAAATACGTCGAGTTCTCCCCCTGATCGGGAGCAGTCGGGGTTGGCTCGAGTGAAAATAGGGGTGAATCCTGCTCAGGATTAGCCACAGGTAAGGGTGAAGGGTTAAGTGATGGAGTAGGGGTAGCTGGGTTATGGGTTAAAGGTATAATGGAAGGCCGAGGTGGCGGTAATGGGAGGTTAAATGGAGATGGTTTAGTGGTGAGTTCGGCGGATGTCGGTGTTGTGGAGGCTAATGGTGTATTGGGTGGATGTGTAATTGGTGAAGGTTTGGTGTGGAGAAAACGCTGAATAGGGTGAACGGTGTTAGGGATAGAAGGAGACTCAAGATGCACCGGCGTGGGTGATTGGAGTATCGACCCATCATCGTAACACCAGTAAGTCTTAGAAACGGGGGTTGGATTGGGGACGGTGGCTTCATCCTGAGCAGGGGGTTCATCAAGTGGTAGCGGAGGGAGAGGGAAGCGAAGGAAACTTGGAAGGGGTGCTTGCAGAGCTTCATCGTTACGTGCCGCCTTGAATTCTTCAATCGCTAGTTCTTCATCAGTAGGCTCAAGTGGACACCATAGTCGAGGCGTATATGTGGGTGGTGGAGTGTAATGATATTGCGGATGTGGAGACGGAGGGCCATATTGATGAATGGGGTGAATGTGTGGAGGGTGAACAGTGTTCACTTGAGCGTTGAAACCCACAGGCTCTTGCTTGCTTGAAATGCCGACGCCGTAGTCGTCTCTCCTATCCTTCCAATCCCTTTCCATCTTTGTAATGTCTTTCAGAGCAGCATAAAGGGGATTGACTGGAGTAGGAGGAGGAGGAGTGGGCCGTGGGCTCGTAACCCTCTTCAATTGTTCCTCTAACGAAGCAACTTTATCAACGAGGACCTGTTGGAGAGGTGTAACTTGAAGAGTAGAGGGTTGGCAGGGCGTTGAAGGCGGGGCCGCATAAAAAGGCCGTGGAGGGGAAGTAATGGGTTGACCCATAGAAGGACCCGGTCGGGCCGGGTTGCAATGAATAAATGGGCCTTGGGGCCTTGTAGGAGGAGGAATAGAAGGAGGCGGGTGATGAACCACCCGAGGAAGATGAATCGGATGAGGAGGCGGGTGATGGGCCACCCGAATAGGAGTAGAAGGAGGCGGGTGATGGGCCACCCGAATGGGAATAGAAGGAGAATGAGAAGAATGAGATACACCCTCAACAGCGGCCTTAAGGGCCTGGATTTGTTGAGGGGTGAGATGATCTAATGCATAGATGATTTGAGAGACCTTCTCGTCGTTGGGAGGAGACGGTCCCGAAGGAGTAGTGGCTCGCGATTGAGGCGAGGGACCATGGGATTGGACATTGCCCATGGGTTGGGCAATACCATAGGAATGAGGACGTGGTCCCTTGAAGAATTGTGGTGAGAATTATGATGAACATGTTGAAATTGAGGAGTATAGGATGTGCTAGGTTGTGCATCCTCATGAACATAATTAAGATTAAACATGTTATTTTATCTATCAAGGTAAGCCATTATGTAATCAAAGTTCAAGCAAAACAATTTGCAGAGAAGCACACAAGTTGGAATGGTTACCGTTGATTTTTTTATTTATTTGAACCTTGGTGAATTAATGACTTTTAACAAACTTCGGAGTGATTCACACAAGGGAGGAACCTAGTTTCAATGTAAGTTCACTTCGATGCCAACTAAGAACACTCTCTCACCATGCATAGGCCAACTAAACTCGGGGGATACAAAGGTACAACCTACCCAAGCTTCCGTGAGGGAATCTACGGGTGCGGGGACTTACGGAGGTCTTAGACAAATAGGTGCCAGTCCATGAGATGGAATGCTCGATGGAGGGTGCCTATAAGTCCAAGAAGGGGGTGTGGATCCTAGAAGGTGTGGGGAGAGGAGGTCTCCCAAACCGATGCAAATGCTCCTGTAATGCTAGCTAATGCAAAATAAAAGAAATTCAAATCACACAGAATGATGGGAATATAAATGCTAGATGAAGAATAAAACAACTAAGCAAGCTAACCACGTGAACAATATGCAATAGTGATATGCAACAATGATATGAACAATGATGTAGTGTGTTATGGTAAGAGGATAGTGAAGCCAGTCACTGCAACAATGTATGTTCAATCAGTAGCAATACATACTCAGAGTGCAGGTGAAGGCAAGCGTATGTTCAAGCAGTGAATGAAAGCAGGCGACAGTATGACAGTAACAGGAACAAGAAGCAACAAATCACACAATGCAGCGACGGGAAATGGCTGACAAATAGGCAAATGGCGTCCATGGTGCAGGGCGCTAAATAAAATGGCGTCTAACAATCCGTATGTAGATTCAAAATGATTTTCTCTTAAAAATGTGTAAATAGAAATAGCGTCTGTTGGGGGAGACGCGGATAACAAAATTGTCAGAAATGAAAATATGAATAACGTCTTCCTAACAGGATGCAGATCACAGAAATTTCAATTAATCAATAAATGACAAACAAACGGCGCTTGCTAGGTGAGGCGCTAAAAGCAATAAGCGTCCAGAAGAGTGGACGTCAATTCAAAATGCGTGAGTAATCAAAGAAAACGGTAGGAAGTCCCACCGTGATCGCCAATTTGTAGATTATGGAAAATCCACTTAAAGATAAATAAAGAAATAAATGTACGTAATAAGAATGAAAAAAAGGGGAGAAACGGGAGCATGCATAGATGCAAGAGGGAAAGGTGATCGTCAGAGGGGTTACCTCAAAAGATGTGCGGGGAGATGTGGGGTCGACTTCCTTCTATTCCGATCGGCCGGTCGATGAAGAGAGTCTTCTTTGATTACCCTTGCAAGAAATACAAACACCAATAAAAATAATGGAATTAGAACTCAATGTGTAGCATCAAATCCCAATAGAAATATCTAACGTGAATGGCATGGAGATGAACACACCTGCTGGGCATTGGCCCTTTAAACCCCAATGCAATGGGTATGTGTAAGATGATGAATGTTAAAAATTAGTGTGCCAGTGTGCACTGTGGGAGGCTCAACGTGGTTGAGATGTGGAGAACAATGAATGAAAATATGATGCATGCAAGCTAACCGATGCAGTAAAATAAAGAAATAGAGAGGAATTGAAGGAGCCTGTGGGGGATCGGTTCTCCAGGGACAGCTTTGAGTGTTCAGGAGGAAGACTCAAACGGATAAAACTTGATGTGCAGAGAGCCTCCTCCTTCAGCAGAGAAACCGACAGCAGTTCCCCGTGTTATTGGAATTGGCCTCCCCCTGAATGTGAGACTCGCAGGGGTATTTATAGGGGAGACTGACGGGGCTTCAATTTGGGAAAGATTTGGGGTATGGAAAGGAATAAAATTGGGTAAGAATCCCAGTTGAAGTAAGCAGCAAAACGAGGAAAGAGAAGGGCTGCGGCCGAATCCAAAAATCTCAGAAAAATGGCGCCTAACACCCTGGACGCTTTTTAAATTAGCGTCCACCACAACGGGCGTTAATTCCAAGCCATTTTTAGAAAATTTAGGAATTTCTAAATTTAAAGAATAAATCGCGTCTGGTATATCGGACGCAAATTCAAAGTTTCTGAATTTGGATGGATCAAGAATATCTCCGCAAAATGGCAAGGAAATTAGCGTATGTAGAAATGGACGTTATTAAGAAATAACGGCTACGAAAATGGGCGCTAATTCTTGATCAATTTTAAGAAAGTTGAATATTACCAAAAAAATCGCCAAGCAAATAGCGTCCCGATGGGAAGACGCTTATTCTTGATTTTTATGATTTTACTAACATTTCAAAATAGCGCCCAAATGGGAAGGCGCCCATTCTTGATTTTCATAATTTAGTAGAATAACATTTCAAAATAACGCCCAGATAGGAAGGCGTCCATTCTTGATTTTCCTAAAATGATAAACAAATAGCGTCCTTCAGAACCGACACATTTCATGAATTTTAAAAATTTTGGTAATTTGTCAGAAAAATAAATAGCATCCACTTTCTCAACCACTTATTAAATAGCGTCCAGGGTATCGGGCGTCAATTCTTTAAATAGAGAAAAATCCCATAAAATTACAAAAAAATCAGAAAATAAGAAAAAGTGGAAAATCCAAACAAAATTTAGAAAATCAGTCAAATAAGATATTTTGAGGGTCAAATTGAGATATTATAAGGTAATATGAGATGTACTTACAGTAACGTCAATTTTGACGTGTCTACAGTATCCTGAGAGAAGACTGCCATACTTATCGCACCATTCTAGTGGGGGCGATATATTCTCTAAGGGGAGTCTCTTTGAGGCGCTTCTATATCACTTTGTGTATCTTAGATTAACTGTTTTATTATCATGGTATATTCTATAATCATGCTTATTTACATTGTTTCTTGGTTGTTCTTGATTGAATCAATCCCATATGAATTTTTGCTATGGTTTGTAATGCACATGTTAATATCCGGGTATTGCCATGATGTTCCCCTACTATACTGTTTATTTCTAACAGTCTTAGAGAAGATATCTTTCATAGCATCATCATCTTTAATGAGTTTTGGGACCCGAGTGGACATGTTTGGGATGCCCGCAAAGTTTTTTGGGCAACATTTTAAGCATTGGTAGCAACGTATGAAGATGTGGTTCACTATGGTCGGTCTAATTTCATTGATAGAATCGAACCCCCCTATATTGGATGAGAATGACCCTGAGAGTGCTAAGAGGGTTGAAGAGTGAAATACTAAAGATGGGTTAGGACATGTGTGCATTCTAACTACGCTATCTGATGTCCTATTTGATGTCTATAGTACTTCCACCTTTAACACCACCAAAGCACTGTGGGATGAACTTGATCGGAAGTACAATACCGAGGACCAAAGTCTGGAAAAGTACTCCGTTGGCGAGTTCCTTAAATTCTAGATGGTTGAGATCAGATCTATAGGGGAGTAGGCACATGAGCTTCTACTTATGTTCCATGGTTTGGCTGAGGTAGATATGAAAATACTTGAAAAGCTCCAAGTCATGTGCATCATAGAGAAGTTGCCTAGATCCTGGGAGGATTTTGGCATGGGCCTCAAACATCGTAAAGGGGACATCTCTCTTGATGACTTGACAAGGGCTATAGCCATTGAAGAGGAACATAGAAAGGAGAAGCCCAATATGCCTGTGGATGCAAGTGCAAACCTAGTAATGAGGCATAAGGGTAAGGATTTAAAAGGGAAGACCAAGGTTGATTCCACTTCACAGATAAAACCTAAGGGAAAGAAAAGAAGAAGAAGGCACTAGGACAGTGCTAGATGTGTGGTGATAAGGGTCACATGCGCAATGACTGTCCCAAAAGGAAAGAGAAATTACTGAAGAAGACCCAAATGACCAATGAAATCCCATCACAGATCAATGTAGTGACAGGAGGTTCTTCTTCTAGTGCTGAGTATGTTTCTCTTAACCCTCAGTTGTTTGCTATTTATGAACCAAATGAATGGTTGGTGGACACTCGAGCCAATGTGCATTTATGTGCTGATAGGGCTAACTTTGTGTCTTATCAGGCCACTCAAGATCGCTCCGTGATGATGGGAAATGGAAGTACTTCTAGGGTGCTTGAGTTGGACGAGTGAACCTGAAGTTTACTTCAGGGCGTGTTCTGTTGGAATAACAATGGTGCAATACAGAGATTCAGAGGGGGGGGGGGGGGGGTGAATGAATCCCTTAAAAATACTTGCAAAATTAAACTATTTTTATGACAATCAACCAAATAATCAGTGTGCAGAGGATTTAGCAAGTACTATTTGAGCTGCATTGTAATCTCAATGATCCTTACAATTTGCTCAAATAGGCCTACGACTAAAATCAAAGACGCACTGATTGCGATGAGAGTTCTACAAGCAACTTGAAATAATAGCAGCAATAGATGAATAGAGAGTGTAGATATCAATTACCGGTCCTCTACATTCATCTAAGCACAGATCAGAATAATCAGGCAAACACACAGAGGAAAAAGGATTTTTAGGTGGTTCGATTTTCACCTACATACACCCCACACTCAGATCTGAGTGTGGCTTACTGCTGCCTAATAGCTTCAACCACTGCGCACCACAGCTTGTTTCCGCTACGCATCACAGCTTGCATCTGCTGTGTATCACAGCTTGCGTACATACTGCTGAGCATTACAGCTTACTGTCTGAGGTATCCACCTCACCCGCTGAGCATTACAGCTTAGCTCTGCTGACTCACAACTTGACGGAATCAGAGGTGGAAAAACAAAAATTGAATTTCAGCAACGAAAAGCTGGAAATATAAATTGAAATGTATAGCTCACGCAGTAGTAGATCTGGCTTGGATCTAATCCAAGAACCAGTAGAATGGATCTTCAGATCTTCAGACTCCTCTTCTCAGGCTTGCTCTATTTCTTCCTTTTCTCTCTAACTCTCACTAAAACTACAGTACTCTGCTTTCGTAATTCTCAGATCTTCACTCTATCTTTTTCTGCTGCTCTCTTCTTCTTCTTCTTCTTCAGACTTCCTCTCTTAGAAAAAGCTTTTCATACTTGAAAGAGTGACTGGGTCTCCATTTAAAGCTCGTGAAAGAAGGGCGCGTGGAAAGCACGTTTTCCCACCCAGAAATTTGAACTGGAGTGCGTTGCTTGGAATCCACGTGTCAGATGCTGAAGATGTGCTGTCCACGTGACTAATGCCCCAGTCCAGACTAGTCTTGGGTCATGTGCTTGTAACTTAAGAACTTAAGTCACGCAATCAGCTGAGTGTAAATCTTCCAGCCCTTTATGTTTGATTCTGGGTCCCACAATGACTTAATCCTGCCAACCAGAATAGAGGCATTTAGTCAAACACTTTGTGCGCTTGAGTTCATAGGAAAATTCATATGCTCAGACAAAAAGTATGCATAGACTTAGAGACACAAGTGCAAGCATACAAGCATAGACCTTCATAAGAGAATAATCTAAGTGTGCACCGACTAGGCCATGCTGTATGTAGAATGTGCACAGACTTAATCATGCACTATTAAAACATGCACTGACTAGGGACATGCATAGACTAGAATGTGCACAGACTTTCGTATGCATAAGACATAAACATGCACCGACCTCTTTCATGCATATAACAAAATCTGCACTGACCTTTTATACGCATATGACAAACATGCACTGACATTTATATGCGTATGGCAAATATGCACCGACCTTAATATGCATAGGTAAAGATATGCACCGACCCTTTTATGCGAATGGCAAAACATGCACCGACCTATTGTATGCATAAGTCAAAACATGCACCAACTTCTTTTATGCGAATGGCAAAAAATTCAACGACCTATTGTATGCATAAGTCAAAACATACACCGACTTCTTATACGCTTAAGACAAAACGTGCACCGACCTTGTATGCAGTCATACAAGATGCGCACAGACCTTATATGCATTCTTCAAAAACTGCACCAACCCTGTGTGCATTTCTTCAGAAACGTGCACCGACCTTGTATGCAGTCATACAGGATGTGCACTGATCTATATGTGCAGGCATACAATATATGCACCGACCTATATGCTGACCGATCAGAATGTGCACGGACCTGATATGCATAAAAAGATAAAAGTGCACTGACTTTGTATATTACAATAGTAAAGTGCACTGACCTATATGCTATCATTACATGCAGACACACAAGATATGCACCGACCTATATGCCCAAAGGTAATGCGCACCGACCTTAGTATGCTCTTGAATGATTATGCAACTTTCTGTGTTCTGATACTTAGACACAAAGCAGATTTGATTGAGGTATTTATGTATTTCAATCTCAACATGATTCATAGAATGTCATTATCAAAATCATGGTTCCAACAATCTCCACCTTTTTGATGATGACAACTATGAGTCATGTATGATTTCAAAAATAACTGAAATGCATTTTCACACATTCATTCAATCAATCATTCAATCAAGTGTAATCACAAGTTTTCAATGTCAAACATTATTTTTCATTTTATTCAATCCAAGATTCATAGATTGACATCCATGGCAAGAACATTCAAAACAAATATGCAGTACTAACATTTCTATGTACAATAAGAAAAGGCAAACTGATGTTTGATTCAATATCTCATCACACAAGAGCTTTGGACACATAAATTCAGAATTTTGACATTCTCATTCAAGACTCTCTTCTCTACCAAGAACAGTCATACAAAAGACCATCTGTCAGACAAAAGACCATCAGCATCTCCCCCATACCAGACCCTCAGACCAAGAACTGTCATACATGACCTTAAAAATTCTCCCCCTTTGTCATTATCAAAAAAAAAAGAGGGATGATCTCTTAGGTATCTACAGGACAGGTGCTGCTGGAGCTGGCACCTCTTGAGCTTCCCCTCCTTCTGGTTGGTGTGCTGCTAGAGCTGCCCCTCAGAGGTATTGCCTGTGGGAATGGTATTCTTTCTACTTTAGTACCGAGAGCTGCAAATTTGGTCATCACTTTCTGGTCATTTTGCTGAACTAGGGCATGAAGCTCTTTGACATTAGTTGACAAGTCAGCAAACCAATTTTGCATCATACTACACATGTTCTCCAATTGAGAAGTCTGATGATTGTGAATATCAACCATGAATGTGGAAGAACTAGTGCCATGTTCGGTGATAATATTTTTAAAATTGTCAGCTAAGTTATGAACTTGTGTATGAACTATATCCAGTTTCCCATAGGTGTTTCCAAGTTGTATAATACTCCCATGTACTTTACCAGATATAGTATCAATTTTCTGATTTAGAGCTTGCTGGTCTTGTTTGAGTAAGTTCACCTGAAGCTTTACATGTTCAAGCTCTATCTTGATATCATAAGAATGGACATGTGTCTGAGTGAGTTTGATAAATGATGTAGCCTGAGTGTCTTGCAGGTTACCCAAAATTCCTCCTACCTTCTGACATACTGCCAGTAAGGAGTCCAAAACACCATTCAATTTTGCATCAGACTTGTACTTATCATATGAAAACTTCATCCACTCATTGTTCACTGTTTGTTCCACATGTAACATTCTGGCATCAAGTCTCTGAATAGTTGAATGTAAGTGCATGAATTGAGCATTCATAGTTCTGCTTTGATTCATAATAAGATTTACCAGTGTGGTAAACATCTCTGTAATTTGTGGTCCTGAGTGAGGGTCAGCTAAACTAGAAGCTTGAAAGTTTGATGGGATGTATGGTTCTTCAGGCGATAAAGGAGGATGTATCCCTAATGCAGTCATGGGTCCATGATAAGGTCCGTAGTAATTAGCATGACCTAGGAATTCTTGTGGAGCTACAACCTCAGCTTCTTGGACTTCCTGGGGTTGCTCTTCCTGAACCTCTTCCACCCTTTGCTCTTCATGTAGATCTCCCTCTCTTTGCTGTTCAACTCTCTGTTCAGGCTGATCAGCTGCTACTTGTTGCTGAGGCTGCTGTCCAAAATGATCAAAGAGCTCATCAATGTGCTGATCTAATTGTTGCATTATTTGCTCATCAGTTAAGTTCAGCTCATGAATTTCTTGTTCCAACTGTAAATCTCTAAGTTGCTGCTCTGCAGGAACTTCATTTGTGTCTTCTTCCATTTCTTCAATAATGTCTTCTTGTTGCTCAACAATTTGTTCATCCTCAGCTATCACTAGGTGAATCTCTTCTTGAGGCGCTTGGAGAGGCTGTTCTAAAATTGATTGAATATCTTGTTCAGCATGTATTGACTCTATTAGCTCAACTGCTGGTGGCAGTTCCTCCCCCTGACCATTCTGAGGATGTTTAGTATGTCATTCGATATGTGGTGGCTGATGATGTTCAGCAATGACACCTTGTACATCTGTTGGCTGTTGTTCTGTCTGTTGTTCAGCTTGAAGCTGACCCTTTTGCACTGATGGGACCTCCTTTTCTACTTGTTCCTTTACTTGACTGACCGAAGATGGCTTCAACTTCAAGAACTTAGATATGAAATCCATATTATAGACATTCACCTTGAAGATCTCCTTAAAAGTCTCATTCTCTAAAGAAATATTCACTTTCTTGAATACAGCAGTCAAGTAGGCAGCATAGGGTAAGCTTCTCCTAGACCCCTTACAGGTCCCCATAATCTGAATCATTATATCTAGTAAGCATACCTTGATCCTTTTCAGCAAACAAAAAAGCATAAACCTCTGAGACTTGGTTAACCTTCCTCTTCCTCCAATTTGTGGGGTTATCATTGTTGTAAGAATGTGATGTAATAACCTCTTTAATGGAGAAAACTTGTTTGCATTAAACAGAGTCAGTTTTGCTTGATTCTTGTCTTTGGTATTACTAGGCAAACCTGTGATAAGGGAGTAGGCCTCATGTTGATTGTATTCAAAAACTCCTTCTACTTCCCCATCTTCTGGAATTCTAAAGATTGTGTAGAAAATGCCTAGATATGTCAATCTTTGTCCCCTTGACAAGAGTCCAAATTTTGGACTGTTCCAGATCATATTTCAGATTATTGTAAAACTCTGCAACTAGTCTAGGGTAATAAACTCTATGTTTATTCAGAAATTTCCTCCATTTTTGAAAACTAAACAACTACAACAGTTCAGGAAATTTTGAAATCATTGCCTGGTCGTTGAAGTCCACATACCATGGAAACATTATCTTGCCAGCTTCCAATACTAATGTTGCTTGCTTTGAAGACCTAACGGAATCACTTTCTTCCTCAGACTCACTGTGGGTAATTTCCGCAGCATGTGTCCGGCGCCGCTTGGAAGGAGTTCCCACCACCTTTTCTTTTCCTTTAGCTGATATCTCTTCAAGTATTCCAGAAATGATACCTTGACTTTTTTCCTTTTGTGGAACTTCTTCATCTCTTGCTATCATAGAATCCTCCGGCTGCTCCTCCTCCACAGTCTTCCTCTTCCCCTTGCTCTTGGCAGCCGGAGATGACATGGTAGATGCGGTGAAGAGTGGAAGACGAAGAGTAGAGTAACGAGTAGGAGAGATGTAGAAAAGGAAACTAGAAAGGCCAAGCTTACGGTCAGGAATAGCACGAGCGTAGGAATCGTGAATGCGAGAGGGAGCTCCAACTTGAACGGCGAGGGTATGATAGACTTTGTAAATAGAGTTGAGTTTTTATATGCAATTCTGCCGACTTTACCAATCTCAATAGTTAATACCCAGAATACCCTTCACTTTAAAGAAAATACCTTTCTACACACTTATGTGATTTCCAGCATATGGGATTATATCTTATAGCATAAATCTTCAGACATTATTCCTTTGAAGCAAAAACAATGGAAATAAAACAATTTAATCAAGGACAAAGCTCAATCAGAAACATCATCAATCTTACTAGCCATTTTTTATTTGCCAAAACTGATTGAAAAATCTATTTTATATTGAACTTAAGATAGATTTAGTTTACAGAGAAGTAACAAAGAGTCAACCATATTTTTCATTGATCTTTTATATTTTTGAATGAGCATTCCAGTCTTACTACACCTTTTTATACAAGGAGACATGTTGATCAAACACTAGAATCCCTGGTTACTCAGTGCAGTTTACCTTTATGCTTCACATTTGGAACAGAGATAGCATTTATTTTCATGACATGACTTCTGAGTTTCTTTGAAATAGATAGGCAGTTTCTCAAATGATATGACATTGCTATGCCTTTTTCATTATTTTTATTTAATGGTGTATTCCCTGGTCTTTTAACAGATTCTCTTAAAACATGGCTTAAGAACCATATAAACACCAGATCTTTTACCAGATTGACTCGTTACTAATGACTTTCAGATATTTGAAAAATCTTTTGAACAGTTCCAATTTAGACTGTTTTAAGACCATTGAAGATACATTCAAGGATAATTGTGAACAATTTAAGATAAGACTTAATCTTCATAAACAGAAAATCACATTTCTATAAAGATTAGCAAATTTATTCTTAGTTCAGAGTAAACTTAGTAGTTAAACTTAGTAGTTAACAGTTGAAATTTAGTAAAGGTGACAGATGTCATATCTTTACTCCCCCTGAATTACACAGTCGAAGAACTTATTATGAAGTTTAGATAGAAAAAGATGTGGATAGATCAAAGAGAAGATAAGCAAGAAGGTAGGAAGGAAGGCCACACAAGAGCAAGGACTAGACTTAGGACAAGTTTCCAAACATCCAAAGACTTAGCCTCACTAGCTTAGTGACTAACCAACATCCTTCTATATGGAATCCAACAGCTCTCAATCTTCAGCTTGTAAAAAAATCAGTATTTCCAAAAGAACATTTCCAAATAACTGACTTGCTATCTTAATCATGACTTGAATACGGAACCAAAAATAGTATCTCAGCAGCAGTACACTTCACTTCTTATAAGATATATTTAGCCCCATCATCAAAACAACATTTCAGCAACTTGCACAGCTCACATTCAGACAACTGGCCATAAACCACTATAACTGACAAGTTCACTCATCTCAGCTAAGCTCATCTCCCCCTTACTATATGTAGAGGTTTCAACTAAACATCAATTCTTTTTCTTAAAGTACACAGAGATGCAGCAATTAAATGCACATTACATAGTTATCCTATATGTAATGTTTTGGACTCTTGGTACTAGGCGGAGGTCTAAGCTCTACGCATAGCATGGGTTTTCAGACAGAAGAAATTTGCCCTTCCCCCAACTTCCATTTGATATACCATAGAGTCATGCAGACCTATGCATCTACTCATGATCATGAACAATTAAGTATAGCATAAAAAATTCTTATGTGAGTTATGCATGTGACAGATGATCAGGAATTCAACATTCATTTACCATCAATCAATGACATTAATTGATGAGATAGTATTCAATCATCAATAAAAATCATACTGACCAATCGTGCATGAACTCAAAGAAGAATTACTCAAATCATAAGATAGGCAAAACATGACTAAGTAAGAATGGGGTTTAACTTACCTTTATGTGCCTTGGATTTTTAATTATTCAACCCCTTTTATTTCGTTCATCAAGGCACACCTGCAAGATAAAATTACCTTGCATATCTAGGAACCCAAGAACTCTTGGGTTCTGTCAGATGAGTAACACCTCTAGCAGATATACTCCAATTATTCATGGCAGTAAATGGATCAAGTTTCATCCAATAACATTCAAATCTAGTATGACCAGATTTTCCACAGTTATAGCATATTGGATATCTATGCATGAAATTATTTCTGCCATGATTGTTTCTAATTGCATAAGGCTGAGCATGATTAGCATGAACATTTTTCTTTAGTGACCAGCATTGAGATGCTACATGCCCAAACTTTCCACAATTAAAACATTCCATGTTTTGAATAGCATGTTTCCTAGCATGATAATTCTATGCATGATTGTTTTAAGCATGGAACTTATAAGTTAATTGATCATTATGGGACAGGAAATAACAATCATGCATGTGGTGTGTAGCAACCCTGATAAATTTAAAAGGAATAAATAAATCAAAATAGATTAAAAGATTTAGTAAATAAACGAAAGAGCTTGGAATAAAAATAATTAAACCCTGATGAAAATAACGCCTTAGATATAGGCGCTACTTTACAATAAAATGCCCTTACCTAAGGCGTGTTTTGAAGAAAGGATGCCCACATGTCACGGCGTCAAATTTCAAACGACCAAAATAAATAAAAAGGGCAAGTTTGCATAACGTCCTTTGGGTGGACGCGTTTCAACAAGAAACGACGCTTGACAAGGTGTCAATTTAATTTCGACGCCCTGACTTAGGACGCTAATTCAGTTTGAGTTTCGTTCGACCCAGGAGTCTATCCAGGGTAAGTTGATAACTATGAGAAAGAGTTCGAATGTAGTAATAACTCTATCTTGGAAGTATTACTTCCAATCAAACACTAACCCTATTAGGATTCTAAGGATCCTATAAAAACCCTTGCCGATCGAACCCTAAAGCTATTTGGTCGATCTGCTGCTGCTACGGTACGTAAAGAACATCAGTTCTTCTCTCTTTTCTTTCGGTTGCATGAAGAATCACTGATTCTTCATCTTCTTCTCTTCTTACAGGTTGAAGAAGACGAACGTGAGAAGAACAAAGGGTAAGTTCTTCTTTCTTCCACCTTCAGTCAAGTATTATGAAGATAATACTAATGATCGTATATATATGTTCTCTATAGGGGTCATCATAACCTACTGAAGAATTGAGGGTTCTTCATCTGCAACCTATTACTACCCTTGCTGCTGCTGTTAGGATCGAAAGCTTCAAAAAGACTCTGTTTATAAAACAGAGTATCGTTCAGAACCTACATCTGTTCATCCGTCAGTTTATCATCATCAAGGTAGGTTTTCTCAAGCACTGTAGCCCAAATCACCATAATAACTATATTAAACCATATATATTAGTTCATGCATATAGTTTTCACGAGTTTTAAAAGTTCTATTGTTGGAAAGAAACGCCCTTTCCAAGGGCGCTAATTTTATACGCGACCCAGACTAGGGCGCTATTTAAATAAACGACCCTGACAAGGTCGTCAATTCAAAAGATTTGACGCCCTGTACACAGACGTTAATTTAATTACCTGATAATTACCCATGTTAATTAGTCCAATATTCACTTAAACATGATTCTAAACCAGTGCATGATCATTATCCTGATATTATCCTGTCATGACCATATCTCGTTTTCTGGAAATTTCAATACTTGAAAAATTGTAAATTCTTGAAATACACGACCCTGTATAGGTCGTCTCTCACTTGACTAACGCCCCTGTTCAGGGCGTGAATTGAAAAGTAACGCCCCTGTCCAGGGCGTGTTTCTGATAAATTACTGAAAATATATATTCTACAAAAATAGAGGTAAAGAATGAACGACCATTGTATACGTCGTCAAATTTTAATTAAACGCCCCTTACCAGGGCGCGTTTTTGGTAAAATACTGAAATATTGAAATTTTGCAAAAATGTAAATAGATAAACGCCCTTACTGAAGGCGTTAATTACTTGAGTAGTAACTTTACTTAAGTCGTTATTTTCCTGTAAAAATGTTTTTACCCTGTTTCTGATAACCGATGGTTTCAGTATATCTATATATATGTATATCGGCACTATATCTCCACTCCGTGAGTATAGTCCCACGTTTCATGATGTTTTATCGATCACCCTCAACTCTCATTGACATACAAGCTCTCCATTGGACATTCCGTTCCTTTGGACTAGCGAGTTAGTCATAGAGACCTCCGTAAGACTCCTCGTACCTTGGATTCCCTCAAGGTCGACTGAGCTGGTTGTACCCTAAAAACCCATTACACTATTGAATGCCATGTCACTCTAAAGAAACATGGTATACCGGCCCTTATGATATGCAAAGAGTATATCATGAGAATTCTTAATGGGATGATGATATCATGCCATTTGTTGATGTTCTTGTGGACCTCAATTCTATAATAAGAATGAGGGTATCTTACCTTTGATATACTGTTCATGTGGACCTCAATTCTATATAAAGAATGTCCATACTTGTTTGTCATGGTACCCGAGTTAAGGGAACCTAATTCCACCTAGTTTCATCGTTCATCGTGATTGTACCGTTGTTATCGCCTATCTATGTCCAATGTCGTATTTTTGGACTCCATTCTCTCAAAGTTATCCTACGTGTCTACAAGCTTAAATTGTTGAAATTCCATATTGGCTATATATATATACAAGAGTGGATGTCAAATATACATGATAAATGCCTGCGCATATAGGGCCCGATCTGGTCCTGGGAGGAGCACCCGAAAGTACTTGTGCCCATGGGAGTTGAATGATAAGGTATCTGGCATTATACCGAGTGCATGACTAGCTTGATTGGACATTCCACACAAATCTTGTACTTGACTCGTACTTGACTTGACATGAATTGCGTGACCCGAGAAAGGGTAATTACTTGCTTGCTTGATACATGATAGCCAAAGTTCTTGACATGACTTGCTAAAAGTACTTGCTTGAATATCTTGTTATCTTTTCTTGAAAGCTCATGACTAGTTCATCTTGCTGTCTTATTGATAAATTCTCTCTCTATCTTGTCGTTTTATACGAGCATGCATAGCTATAGTACATTCATGAAAATGTAATTATTTAAACCCCTTGCTAGCGCTTGAGATATAATTTCCTACTGAGCGTTCGCTCACTCCGTGTGTTCCCTACTTTTCAGGTAATTCCGACGACGAGGGAAGTCAATCGGATGGGAATGGTCAAGAGTGAAAGAGCTAGAGCTTTTCCAAGTGTCATCTAGTCTTTTTCCTATTTTCTTGAGTCAACTATGTACTTTTCCTTTTTAATTGAATAGAGTATTGGATTTGTAATAGTCTATCCATTATGAAATAAAGGATTGGGTTATCTTTCTATTTTGCGCATCTCTGTTTTGGTGTCGAATACACTACTACTCTGATTGACATGATTGATATAAACTCGTCGCGCATATCCGAGTATCTTCCGCGCTCGGGGCGTGACAGTTTTTGTGGTATCAGAGCCTAGGGTATTCAATTCCTAGGAAAACCCAAGTCCAAGGATATGTTTTAAACCTTCAACCAGTGAGATTGGGTAGAACCAAGGGTTAAAGTTAACATAGAATGCTAGTCTTTAAGATACAAATCACGTATTAATCTAGTTATTATAATTGTAGGATAATGGCTGCCGAACGTGCTCAATGGCGCAACATGCAGCGTACCCTTCAAGGCATGACTCAAGTGCTGCAACAAGTAGCACAAGGAGGTGGACAACGAGCAGGAAGTCTCCACCAGACTTTCAAGAACATGAACCCACCCAAGTTCACGGGTTCTACTGATCCAGATGACGCTGAACACTGGATTAGGGAGATAGAACGTATATTCCGTGTTATGCAATGCACAGATCAGGATAAAGTTTTATTAGCTACTTTTCAGTTAGAAAGGGATGCTAGATGCTGGTGGGAATCAATAGAGGCTACTATAAATCAAGATCAGGTTTCGTGGGAAGAATTCGTTGAACACTTCAACGTGAAATATTTCTCGGACCGAGTTCAGGAAAAGAAGGCTGCAGAATTTGCTGCATTAAAGCAACGATCTTTGTCAGTGGCCGAGTATGAGGCCCAATTCTCTAGATTGTCTCGGTATGCTAAGCATCTAGTTAGCACCGAGAAAATGAAAGCTAGGAGGTTTCTTAATGGGCTCAGGCCCCAAGCTATTACTCAACTGGCGCCGATGGACATTCAAGTCTACTCGGAGATAGTACGCCGAGCTCAACTATTAGAAGATGCCACGGAACTGTCTGATAGGATTCGTGGTAAGGATAAGAAGGAACAAGTTACAGGTTCGGGTTCCTTTAAACCCAACTTCAAGAAGAGGCCTAGCAATGGAGGTATTCCTCACAAGACCAAAAGTTCAAGAAGACCAAGCCCTTCTCTATCACCACTACCTCTCCAAATACAGTGTGCAAACATTGTGATAAAGCGGGTCATAGAGCAGAAGAATGCTGGAGGAAACTAGGAGCATGTCTCCGTTGTGGGAGTCGTGAGCATCGGATTCCCGATTGCCCACTACTAAATAATCAAGCCGATGACGGAAAACGCCCAGTAACCAAGAATGCTCGTCTTCATGCAATCAAGGAGACCGAGCAAGTAGAAGGAGGCGGCTTAGTGGAAGGTATATTGAAAGTTTGTTCCAGGAATGCATATGTCTTAATTGATACTGGTGCATCGCATTCTATTGTTTCTAAAAAGTTTGCTGACCCATTACCCCTAGAACCGGAATGGATAAAGTTAGTTTTGTCTACTCCTCTGGATGATGAGACTGATATTACACATCATTACCAAAACTGCGAAGTATTGGTTCAGGGTAGGAATCTCCCTATTGATCTCATATGTTTAGATCTGAAAGAGTATGATGTTATACTAGGGGCAGATTGGTTATCCAAGTATCAGGCAACGGTTGATTGCCGCAATAGTAAGGTTACATTCAAGGAATTTCCAGAACTAATATTTACTAGCCCCAAGAGTCGGAGCAAAACCCCTCTTATTTCAGCTCTCCGAGCTAGCAAGCTCATCAGGAAAGGATGTACATCTTTCCTTGCCTTTGTCACAGTTAAAGAAGCTAAGGAAGCTAAGTTAGAAGACATTCCAGTAGTACAAGAATTTCCGGACGTGTTTCCGGAAGATTTGCCGGGATTACCCCCGCAAAGAGAAGTGGCCTTCACCATTGACTTAGTCCCTGGTGCTGGTCCGATTTCAAAGGCACCTTATAGGATGTCACCTGCTGAACTCAAGGAGTTAAAGGAGCAATTGATGGAACTCATTAAGAAAGGATTCATTAGACCAAGTACTTCCCCGTGGGGAGCGCCTGTATTATTTGTAAAGAAGAAAGACGGATCCATGAGGTTATGCGTCGACTATCGACAATTGAATCATCTCACTATCAAGAACAAGTATCCACTGCCGAGAATCGATGAATTGTTTGATCAAATTTCAGGATCCATGTACTTTTCCAAAATTGATCTTAGGTCCGGATATCACCAACTAAGAATCAAGGACGAGGATATTCATAAAACCGCATTCAGAAGCAGGTATGGCCATTATGAATTTGTTGTTATGCCTTTCGGACTAACAAATGCCCCTGCTGCCTTTATGCAGTTAATGAATAGTATATTCAGGCCTTATTTAGATCAATTCGTGGTGGTCTTTATTGATGATATATTGATTTATTCCAAGACCAAGGAAGAGCATGAGGAACATTTGAGGATTGCATTACAAATATTGAGGACAAACCAATTATATGCAAAACTTAGCAAGTGTGAATTCTGGCTTGAAGAAGTGACTTTTCTCGGACATGTTATATCAAAGGATGGCTTGTCTGTAGACCCATCAAAGGTTGAAGCTGTAAGGAACTGGGAAAGACCGACCAATGCTAGCGAGATCCGAAGTTTCTTAGGTCTTGCCGGCTATTACAGGCGATTCATCAAGGATTTCTCAAAAATCGCCGTGCCACTTACGAGGTTAACTCGCAAGGAGATCCGTTATGAATGGGATGAGGAATGTGAGAGAAGCTTCCAAACTCTCAAGGATCATCTTACTACAGCTCCTATCTTAGCATTGCCAATTGAAGGAGAAAAGTTCGAGGTATACACTGATGCTTCTGGCATTGGCCTCGGGTGTGTTCTAATGTAACAAGGGAAGGTTATAGCCTACTCTTCTCGTCAATTAAAGAAGCATGAAGAGAACTACCCCGTCCATGACTTAGAATTGGCCGCGGTAGTATTTGCACTCAAAATATGGAGACATTATCTTTATGGAGTACAGTTTACTGTATACTCCGATCACAAGAGTCTCAAATATCTTTTCTCACAGAAGGAACTAAATATGAGGCAAAGACGATGGCTGGAATATCTCAAGGACTTCGACTTCAATATACAATATCATCCCGGAAAGGGTAATCATGTAGCTGATGCCCTTAGTCGAAAGCCGAGAGCACTGTTAGCCAATTGTCTGATTCAAGAATGGAAATTGCTGGAACAATTCTCTGAACTCAATATAAGCATGGACACGGACCCTAGATGTGTCACATTATCTCATGTAAGCATACAGTCAGATTTATTATCTGAGATACAAGCACTTCAGGATGATGATCCTACATTAGTAGAAATCAAGGGCAGATTAGAAGGACAATCGGATTTCCAATTAGCTTCTGATAGAAGATTAATGTTCAAGAATAGAACTTGTATACCGGACTGCCCAGAATTGAAGAAGAAGGTCTTAGATGAAGCTCACAGATCAAGGTATACGATTCATCCTGGATCTACCAAGATGTACCAAGATGTGAAAAGAAATTTTTGGTGGCCCAACATGAAAAGAGAAATAGCAGACTACGTATCATGCTGTCTCACATGCCAACAAGTCAAGGCAGAACACCAAAAGCCTGCTGGAAAGCTACATCCTCTAGATATCCCTAAATGGAAGTGGGAGGATATTGGTATGGATTTCATCATGGGTTTATCTAAATCAAAAAGAGGACATGATGGAATATGGGTTATCATTGATCGATTGACTAAATCAGCGCATTTCTTGCCAATCAAGAGTCGATGGTCAGTTGATGTCTTAGCTGCACTATACATCAAGGAAATAGTCAGATTACATGGTATTCCTGTTTCAATCGTGTCTGACAGAGATCCCCGTTTTACTTCTCATTTTTGGAAAGGACTACAACATTCGTTGGGAACGAGACTTAACTTTAGTACAGCCTTTCATCCTCAAACGGATGGTCAGACCGAGAGAACAAATCAAGTAGTTGAAGATATGCTTAGAGCATGCATTACTGATTTTGATGGAAACTGGCATGATCACTTGCCTCTGGTCGAATTTGCATACAATAATAGCTACCAGGCAAGTATACAACTGGCACCTTTTGAAGCCTTATACGGAAGGAGTTGTCGATCACCCTTATGCTGGGACGAAGTTGGAGAGAAACAACTGTTAGGTCCAGAAATGGTAAGGGACACTACCGAGAAGATACAATTGATCAAAGAAAGACTGCAAGTTGCTCAGTCTAGACAAAAGGCTTATGCTGACACAAGAAGAAGAGATCTCGAATTCCAAGTTGGAGATCATGTATTTCTCAAGATATCGCCTGGACGTGGAATACGAAGATTTGGTGTTAAAGGCAAGCTTACACCAAGATTTATCGGACCTTTTGAGATACTAGAAAGAGTTGGCGAGGTTGCTTATCGCATCGCATTGCCCCCTCAACTGTCCGAAGTACATGATGTGTTCCACATATCTATGTTGAAGAAGTATGTACATGACCCATCACATATTATTGAATATGGAGACCTAGTGATCCAGAAAGATTTCACGTATGAACAGAAGCCTATGAAGATCTTAGATCGAGAAGTACGTACCCTAAGGAATAAGGTTATTCCCATGCTAAAAGTACAATGGAATAAGAATTCAGAACATGAAGCTACATGGGAGACCGAGGAATCTATGAGGAAACAATTTCCAGATTTATTTTAGAAGGTACATACTCTACACTCTCCAAATGTAAATATATGATATGGAATTTGGGGACCAAATTCTTTTTAAGTGGGGGAGGGTGTAGCAACCCTGATAAATTTAAAAGGAATAAATAAATCAAAATAGATTAAAAGATTTAGTAAATAAACGAAAGAGCTTGGAATAAAAACAATTAAACCCTGATGAAAATAACGCCTTAGATATAGGCGCTACTTTACAATAAAATGCCCTTACCTAAGGCGTGTTTTGAAGAAAGGACACTCACATGTCACGGCGTCAAATTTCAAACGACCAAAATAAATAAAACAGGCAAGTTTGCATAACGTCCTTTGGGCGGACGCGTTTCAACAAGAAACGACGCTTGACAAGGCGTCAATTTAATTTCGACGCCCTGACTTAGGACGCTAATTCAGTTTGAGTTTCGTTCGACCCAGGAGTCTATCCAGGGTAAGTTGATAACTATGAGAAAGAGTTCGAATGTAGTAATAACTCTATCTTGGAAGTATTACTTCCAATCAAACACTAACCCTATTAGGATTCTAAAGATCCTATAAAAACCCTTGCCGATCGAACCCTAAAGCTATTTGGTCGATCTGCTGCTGCTACGGTACGTAAAGAACATCAGTTCTTCTCTCTTTTCTTTCGGTTGCATGAAGAATCACTGATTCTTCATCTTCTTCTCTTCTTACAGGTTGAAGAAGACGAACGTGAGAAGAATAAAGGGTAAGTTCTTCTTTCTTCCACCTTCAGTCAAGTATTATGAACATAATACTAATGATCGTATATATATGTTCTCTGTAGGAGTCATCATAACCTACTGAAGAATTGAGGGTTCTTCATCTGCAACCTATTACTACCCTTGCTGCTGCTGTTAGGATCGAAAGCTTCATAAAGACTCTGTTTATAAAACAGAGTATCGTTCAGAACCTACATCTGTTCATCCGTCAGTTTATCATCATCAAGGTAGGTTTTCTCAAGAACTGTAGCCCAAATCACCATAATAACTATATTAAACCATATATATTAGTTCATGCATATAGTTTTCACGAGTTTTAAAAGTTCTATTGTTGGAAAGAAAACGCCCTTTCCAAGGGCATTAATTTTATACGCGACCCAGACTAGGGCGCTATTTAAATAAACGACCCTGACAAGGTCGTCAATTCAAAAGATTTGACGCCCTGTACACAGACGTCAATTTAATTACCTGATAATTACCCATGTTAATTAGTCCAATATTCACTTAAACATGATTCTAAATCAGTGCATCCTGATATTATCCTGTCATGACCATATCTCATTTTCTGGAAATTTCAATGCTTGAAAAATTGTAAATTCTTGAAATACACGACCCTGTATAGGTCGTCTCTCACTTGACTAACGCCCCTGTTCAGGGCGTGAATTGAAAAGTAACGCCCCTGTCCAGGGCGTGTTTCTGATAAATTACTGAAAATATATATTCTGCAAAAATAGAGGTAAAGAATGAACGACCATTGCATACGTCGTCAACTTTTAATTAAACGCCCCTTACCAGGGCGCGTTTTTGGTAAAATACGGAAATATTGAAAATTTGCAAAAATGTAAAATAGATAAACGCCCTTACTGAAGGCGTTAATTACTTGAGTAGTGACTTTACTTAAGTCGTTATTTTCCTGTAAAAATGTTTTTACCCTGTTTCTGATAACCGATGGTTTCAATATATCTATATATATGTATATCGGCACTATATCTCCACTCCGTGAGTATAGTCCCACGTTTCATGATGTTTTATCGATCACCCTCAACTCTCATTGACATACAAGCTCTCCATTGGACATTCCGTTCCTTTGGACTAGCGAGTTAGTCATAGAGACCTCCGTAAGACTCCTCGTACCTTGGATTCCCTCAAGGTCGACTGAGCTGGTTGTACCCTAAAAACCCATTACACTATTGAATGCCATGTCACTCTAAAGAAACATGGTATACCGGCCCTTATGATATGCAAAGAGTATATCATGAGAATTCTTAATGGGATGATGATATCATGCCATTTGTTGATGTTCTTGTGGACCTCAATTCTATAATAAGAATGAGGGTATCTTACCTTTGATGTACTGTTCATGTGGACCTCAATTCTATATAAAGAATGTCCATACTTGTTTGTCATGGTACCCGAGTTAAGGGAACCTAATTCCACCTAGTTTCATCGTTCATCGTGATTGTACCGTTGTTATCGCCTATCTATGTCCAATGTCGTATTTTTGGACTCCATTCTCTCAAAGTTATCCTACGTGTCTACAAGCTTAAATTGTTGAAATTCCATATTGGCTATATATATATACAAGAGTGGATGTCAAATATACATGATAAATGCCTGCGCATATAGGGCCCGATCTGGTCCTGGGAGGAGCACCCGAAAGTACTTGTGCCCATGGGAGTTGAATGATAAGGTATCTGGCATTATACCGAGTGCATGACTAGCTTGATTGGACATTCCACACAAATCTTGTACTTGACTCGTACTTGACTTGACATGAATTGCGTGACCCGAGAAAGGGTAATTACTTGCTTGCTTGATACATGATAGCCAAAGTTCTTGACATGACTTGCTAAAAGTACTTGCTTGAATATCTTGTTATCTTTTCTTGAAAGCTCGTGACTAGTTCATCTTGCTGTCTTATTGATAAATTCTCTCTCATCTTGTCGTTTTATGCGAGCATGCATAGCTATAGTACATTCATGAAAATGTAATTATTTAAACCCCTTGCTAGCGCTTGAGATATAATTTCCTACTGAGCGTTCGCTCACTCCGTGTGTTCCCTACTTTTCAGGTAATTCGACGACGAGGGAAGTCAATCGGATGGGAATGGTCAAGAGTGAAAGAGCTAGAGCTTTTCCAAGTGTCATCTAGTCTTTTTCCTATTTTCTTGAGTCAACTATGTACTTTTCCTTTTAATTGAATAGAGTATTGGATTTGTAATAGTCTATCCATTATGAAATAAAGGATTGGGTTATCTTTCTATTTTGCGCATCTCTGTTTTGGTGTCGAATACACTACTACTCTGATTGACATGATTGATATAAACTCGTCGCGCATATCCGAGTATCTTCCGCGCTCGGGCGTGACAGTTTTTGTGGTATCAGAGCCTAGGGTATTCAATTCCTAGGAAAACCCAAGTCCAAGGATAAGTTTTAAACCTTTAACCAGTGAGATTGGGTAGAACCAAGGGTTAAAGTTAACATAGAATGAGTCTTTAAGATACAATCACGTATTAATCTAGTTATTATAATTGTAGGATAATGGCTGCCGAACGTGCTCAATGGCGCAACATGCAGCGTACCCTTCAAGGCATGACTCAAGTGCTGCAACAAGTAGCACAAGGAGGTGGACAACGAGCAGGAAGTCTCCACCAGACTTTCAAGAACATGAACCCACCCAAGTTCACGGGTTCTACTGATCCAGATGACGCTGAACACTGGATTAGGGAGATAGAACGTATATTCCATGTTATGCAATGCACGGATCAGGATAAAGTTTTATTAGCTACTTTTCAGTTAGAAAGGGATGCTAGATGCTGGTGGGAATCAATAGAGGCTACTATAAATCAAGATCAGGTTTCGTGGGAAGAATTCGTTGAACACTTCAACGTGAAATATTTCTCGGACCGAGTTCAGGAAAAGAAGGCTGCAGAATTTGCTGCATTAAAGCAACGATCTTTGTCAGTGGCCGAGTATGAGGCCCAATTCTCTAGATTGTCTCGATATGCTAAGCATCTAGTTAGCACCGAGAAAATGAAAGCTAGGAGGTTTCTTAATGGGCTCAGGCCCCAAGCTATTACTCAACTGGCGCCGATGGACATTCAAGTCTACTCGGAGATAGTACGCCGAGCTCAACTATTAGAAGATGCCACGGAACTGTCTGATAGGATTCGTGGTAAGGATAAGAAGGAACAAGTTACAGGTTCGGGTTCCTTTAAACCCAACTTCAAGAAGAGGCCTAGCAATGGAGGTATTCCCTCGCAAGACCAAAAGTTCAAGAAGACCAAGCCCTTCTCTATCACCACTACCTCTCCAAATACAGTG
Source organism: Amorphophallus konjac (assembly GCA_022559845.1). NCBI lineage: Eukaryota > Viridiplantae > Streptophyta > Magnoliopsida > Alismatales > Araceae > Amorphophallus > Amorphophallus konjac. The sequence continues at coordinate 6,401,639 of CM040117.1, read as the reverse complement.
TGCAAACATTGTGATAAAGCGGGTCATAGAGCAGAAGAATGCTGGAGGAAACTAGGAGCATGTCTCCGTTGTGGGAGTCGTGAGCATCGGATTCCCGATTGCCCACTACTAAATAATCAAGCCGATGACGGAAAACGCCCAGTAACCAAGAATGCTCGTCTTCATGCAATCAAGGAGACTGAGCAAGTAGAAGGAGGCGGCTTAGTGGAAGGTATATTGAAAGTTTGTTCCAGGAATGCATATGTCTTAATTGATACTGGTGCATCGCATTCTATTGTTTCTAAAAAGTTTGCTGACCCATTACCCCTAGAACCGGAATGGATAAAGTTAGTTTTGTCTACTCCTCTGGATGATGAGACTGATATTACACATCATTACCAAAACTGCGAAGTATTGGTTCAGGGTAGAATCTCCCTATTGATCTCATATGTTTAGATCTGAAAGAGTATGATGTTATACTAGGGGCAGATTGGTTATCCAAGTATCAGGCAACGGTTGATTGCCGCAATAGTAAGGTTACATTCAAGGAATTCCAGAACTAATATTTACTAGCCCCAAGAGTCGGAGCAAATCCCCTATTATTTCAGCTCTCCGAGCTAGCAAGCTCATTAGGAAAGGATGTGCATCTTTCCTCGCATTTGTCACAGTTAAAGAAGCTAAGGAGATTAAGCTAGAAGACATTCCAGTAGTGCAAGAATTTCGGACGTGTTTCCGGAAGATTTGCCGGGATTACCCCCGCAAAGAGAAGTGGCCTTCACCATTGACTTAGTCCCTGGTGCTGGTCCGATTTCAAAGGCACCTTATAGGATGTCACCTGCTGAACTCAAGGAGTTAAAGGAGCAATTGATGGAACTCATTAAGAAAGGATTCATTAGACCAAGTACTTCCCCGTGGGGAGCGCCTGTATTATTTGTAAAGAAGAAAGACGGATCCATGAGGTTATGCGTCGACTATCGACAATTGAATCATCTCACTATCAAGAACAAGTATCCACTGCCGAGAATCAATGAATTGTTTGATCAAATTTCAGGATCCATGTACTTTTCCAAAATTGATCTTAGGTCCGGATATCACCAACTAAGAATCAAGGACGAGGATATTCATAAAACCGCATTCAGAAGCAGGTATGGCCATTATGAATTTGTTGTTATGCCTTTCGGACTAACAAATGCCCCTGCTGCCTTTATGCAGTTAATGAATAGTATATTCAGGCCTTACTTAGATCAATTCGTGGTGGTCTTTATTGATGATATATTGATTTATTCCAAGACCAAGGAAGAGCATGAGGAACATTTGAGGATTTCATTACAAATATTAAGGACAAACCAATTATATGCAAAACTTAGCAAGTGTGAATTCTGGCTTGAAGAAGTGACTTTTCTCGGACATGTTATATCAAAGGATGGCTTGTCTGTAGACCCATCAAAGGTTGAAGCTGTAAGGAACTGGGAAAGACCGACCAATGCTAGCGAGATCCGAAGTTTCTTAGGTCTTGCCGGCTATTACAGGCGATTCATCAAGGATTTCTCAAAAATCGCCGTGCCACTTACGAGGTTAACCCGCAAGGAGATCCGTTATGAATGGGATGAGGAATGTGAGAGAAGCTTCCAAACTCTCAAGGATCATCTTACTACAGCTCCTATCTTAGCATTGCCAATTGAAGGAGAAAAGTTCGAGGTATACACTGATGCTTCTGGCATTGGCCTCGGGTGTGTTCTAATGCAACAAGGGAAGGTTATAGCCTACTCTTCTCGTCAATTAAAGAAGCATGAAGAGAACTACCCCGTCCATGACTTAGAATTGGCCGCGGTAGTATTTGCACTCAAAATATGGAGACATTATCTTTATGGAGTACAGTTTACTGTATACTCCGATCACAAGAGTCTCAAATATCTTTTCTCACAGAAGGAACTAAATATGAGGCAAAGACGATGGCTGGAATATCTCAAGGACTTCGACTTCAATATACAATATCATCCCGGAAAGGGTAATCATGTAGCAGATGCCCTTAGTCGAAAGCCGAGAGCACTGTTAGCCAATTGTCTGATTCAAGAATGGAAATTGCTGGAACAATTCTCTGAACTCAATATAAGCATGGACACGGACCCTAGATGTGTCACATTATCTCATGTAAGCATACAGTCAGATTTATTATCTGAGATACAAGCACTTCAGGATGATGATCCTACATTAGTAGAAATCAAGGGCAGATTAGAAGGACAATCGGATTTCCAATTAGCTTCTGATGGAAGATTAATGTTCAAGAATAGAACTTGTATACCGGACTGCCCAGAATTGAAGAAGAAGGTCTTAGATGAAGCTCACAGATCAAGGTATACGATTCATCCTGGATCTACCAAGATATACCAAGATGTGAAAAGAAATTTTTGGTGGCCCAACATGAAAAGGGAAATAGCAGACTACGTATCACGTTGTCTCACATGCCAACAAGTCAAGGCGGAACACCAAAAGCCTGCTGAAAAGCTACATCCTCTAGATATCCCTAAATGGAAGTGGGAGGATATTGGTATGGATTTCATCATGGGTTTATCTAAATCAAAAAGAGGACATGATGGAATATGGGTTATCATTGATCGATTGACTAAATCAGCGCATTTCTTGCCAATCAAGAGTCGATGGTCAGTTGATGTCTTAGCTGCACTATACATCAAGGAAATAGTCAGATTACATGGTATTCCTGTTTCAATCGTGTCTGACAGAGATCCCCGTTTTACTTCTCATTTTTGGAAAGGACTACAACATTCGTTGGGAACGAGACTTAACTTTAGCACAGCCTTTCATCCTCAAACGGATGGTCAGACCGAGAGAACAAATCAAGTAGTTGAAGATATGCTTAGAGCATGCATTACTGATTTTGATGGAAACTGGCATGATCACTTGCCTCTGGTCGAATTTGCATACAATAATAGCTACCAGGCAAGTATACAACTGGCACCTTTTGAAGCCTTATACGGAAGGAGTTGTCGATCACCCTTATGCTGGGACGAAGTTGGAGAGAAACAACTGTTAGGTCCAGAAATGGTAAGGGACACTACCGAGAAGATACAATTGATCAAAGAAAGACTGCAAGTTGCTCAGTCTAGACAAAAGGCTTATGCTGACACAAGAAGAAGAGATCTCGAATTCCAAGTTGGAGATCATGTATTTCTCAAGATATCGCCTGGACGTGGAATACGAAGATTTGGTGTTAAAGGCAAGCTTACACCAAGATTTATCGGACCTTTTGAGATACTAGAAAGAGTTGGCGAGGTTGCTTATCGCATCGCATTGCCCCCTCAACTGTCCGAAGTACATGATGTGTTCCACATATCTATGTTGAAGAAGTATGTACATGACCCATCACATATTATTGAATATGGAGACCTAGTGATCCAGAAAGATTTCACGTATGAACAGAAGCCTATGAAGATCTTAGATCGAGAAGTACGTACCCTAAGGAATAAGGTTATTCCCATGCTAAAAGTACAATGGAATAAGAATTCAGAACATGAAGCTACATGGGAGACCGAGGAATCTATGAGGAAACAATTTCCAGATTTATTTTAGAAGGTACATACTCTACACTCTCCAAATGTAAATATATGATATGGAATTTGGGGACCAAATTCTTTTTAAGTGGGGGAGGGTGTAGCAACCCTGATAAATTTAAAAGGAATAAATAAATCAAAATAGCTTAAAAGATTTAGTAAATAAACGAAAGAGCTTGGAATAAAAATAATTAAACCCTGATGAAAAGAACGCCTTAGATATAGGCGCTACTTTACAATAAAATGCCCTTACCTAAGGCGTGTTTTGAAGAAAGGACGCCCACATGTCACGGCGTCAAATTTCAAACGACCAAAATAAATAAAAAGGGCAAGTTTGCATAACGTCCTTTGGGTGGACGCGTTTCAACAAGAAACGACGCTTGACAAGGCGTCAATTTAATTTCGACGCCCTGACTTAGGACGCTAATTCAGTTTGAGTTTCGTTCGACCCAGGAGTCTATCCAGGGTAAGTTGATAACTATGAGAAAGAGTTCGAATGTAGTAATAACTCTATCTTGCAAGTATTACTTCCAATCAAACACTAACCCTATTAGGATTCTAAGGATCCTATAAAAACCCTTGCCGATCGAACCCTAAAGCTATTTGGTCGATCTGCTGCTGCTACGGTACGTAAAGAACATCATTTCTTCTCTCTTTTCTTTCGGTTGCATGAAGAATCACTGATTCTTCATCTTCTTCTCTTCTTACAGGTTGAAGAAGACGAACGTGAGAAGAACAAAGGGTAAGTTCTTCTTTCTTCCACCTTCAGTCAAGTATTATGAAGATAATACTAATGATCGTATATATATGTTCTCTGTAGGGGTCATCATAACCTACTGAAGAATTGAGGGTTCTTCATCTGCAACCTATTACTACCCTTGCTGCTGCTGTTAGGATCGAAAGCTTCAAAAAGACTCTGTTTATAAAATAGAGTATCGTTCAGAACCTACATCTGTTCATCCGTCAGTTTATCATCATCAAGGTAGGTTTTCTCAAGCACTGTAGCCCAAATCACCATAATAACTATATTAAACCATATATATTAGTTCATGCATATAGTTTTCACGAGTTTTAAAAGTTCTATTGTTGGAAAGAAACGCCCTTTCCAAGGGCGTTAATTTTATACGCGACCCAGACTAGGGCGCTATTTAAATAAACGACCCTGACAAGGTCGTCAATTCAAAAGATTTGACGCCCTGTACACAGACGTCAATTTAATTACCTGATAATTACCCATGTTAATTAGTCCAATATTCACTTAAACATGATTCTAAATCAGTGCATCCTGATATTATCCTGTCATGACCATATCTCGTTTTCTGGAAATTTCAATACTTGAAAAATTGTAAATTCTTGAAATACACGACCCTGTATAGGTCGTCTCTCACTTGACTAACGCCCCTGTTCAGGGCGTGAATTGAAAAGTAACGCCCCTGTCCAGGGCGTGTTTCTGATAAATTACTGAAAATATATATTCTGCAAAAATAGAGGTAAAGAATGAACGACCATTGCATACGTCGTCAACTTTTAATTAAACGCCCCTTACAAGGGCGCGTTTTTGGTAAAATACGGAAATATTGAAAATTTGTAAAAATGTAAAATAGATAAACGCCCTTACTGAAGGCGTTAATTACTTGAGTAGTGACTTTACTTAAGTCGTTATTTTCCTGTAAAAATATTTTTACCCTGTTTCTGATAACCGATGGTTTCAATATATCTATATATATATGTATATCGGCACTATATCTCCACTCCGTGAGTATAGTCCCACGTTTGATGATGTTTTATCGATCACCCTCAATTCTCATTGACATACAAGCTCTCCATTAGACATTCCGTTCCTTTGGACTAGCGAGTTAGTCTTAGAGACCTCCGTAAGACTCCTCGTACCTTGGATTCCCTCAAGGTCGACTGAGCTGGTTGTACCCTAAAAACCCATTACACTATTGAATGCCATGTCACTCTAAAGAAACATGGTATACCGGCCCTTATGATATGCAAAGAGTATATCATGAGAATTCTTAATGGGATGATGATATCATGCCATTTGTTGATGTTCTTGTGGACCTCAATTCTATAATAAGAATGAGGGTATCTTGCCTTTGATATACTGTTCATGTGGACCTCAATTCTATATAAAGAATGTCCATACTTGTTTGTCATGGTACCCGAGTTAAGGGAACCTAATTCCACCTAGTTTCATCGTTCATCGTGATTGTACCGTTGTTATCGCCTATCTATGTCCAATGTCGTATTTTTGGACTCCATTCTCTCAAAGTTATCCTACGTGTCTACAAGCTTAAATTGTTGAAATTCCCTATTGGCTATATATACAAGAGTGGATGTCAAATATACATGATAAATGCCTGCGCATATAGGGCCCGATCTGGTCCTAGGAGGAGCACCCGAAAGTACTTGTGCCCATGGGAGTTGAATGATAAGGTATCTGGCATTATACCGAGTGCATGACTAGCTTGATTGGACATTCCACATAAATCTTGTACTTGACTTGACATGAATTGCGTGACCCGAAAAGGGTAATTACTTGCTTGCTTGATACATGATAGCCAAAGTTCTTGACATGACTTGCTAAAAGTACTTGCTTGAATATCTTGTCATCTTTTCTTGAAAGCTCGTGACTAGTTCATCTTGCTGTCTTATTGATAAATTCTCTCTCCATCTTGTCATTTTATGCGAGCATGCATAGCTATAGTACATTCATGAAAATGTAATTATTTAAACCCCTTGCTAGCGCTTGAGATATAATTTCCTACTGAGTGTTCGCTCACTCCGTGTGTTCCCTACTTTTCAGGTAATTCCGACGACGAGGGAAGTTAATCGGATGGGGAAAGTCAAGAGTGAAAGAGCTAGAGCTTTTCCAATTGTCATCTAGTCTTTTTCCTATTTTCTTGAGTCAACTATGTACTTTTCCTTTTTAATTGAATAGAGTATTGGATTTGTAATAGTCTATCCATTATGAAATAAAGGATTGGGTTATCTTTCTATTTTACGCATCTCTGTTTTGGTGTCGAATACACTACTACTCTGATTGACATGATTGATATAAACTCGTTGCGCATATCCGAGTATCTTCCGCGCTCGGGGCGTGACATGGTGTCCGAATCTACCACAATTGACATGGAGTTCTACTTTTATTTCTATTTGCATGCTTGTGTGAAGCAACATTAGACTTAGCATGTAAGTTAGCATTATTTCCATAGATGTTTCTGAAATTTTTCTACTGCTTCTTATTATCATTCTGAGAGACATTCATTTTCTTTTGAGCTTTTATGTCATCATCTTTTATTACTTGGCAATCATCCATGACATGACCTGCCCTATCACAATAATGACATGAAGCTTTCTTTTTGTATTCATGTGAATGAATGGGGAATTTTTTAGCAACATGCATTGATGAATCAGACTTCTTAGAAGTAGCAGAATTTTCAGCATGGACATAGTTCACAGCACTAGCAGAAACATTTTTAGTTTTATTCTCATTTACATTCTTTTTCTATTTTCTAACATGTTTCAAGTTTTTAGTTGAATTTTCAAGTTTCTGAGCTGTAAACTGAAAGACTAATTGAGAAGAAGTCTTTGGGTCTTCAGAACATCTCACAGATGAAGTGGAAGGTTTATTCTCAATTTTCTTTTTATTGACTGGATTGTAACCCAGTCCCTCTTTCTAGAAACTCACTTTAGTTCCAAGAATTTTATCCAAGTTATCCTTTCCCTTAACAAATTTAGATAGAGAATTTCTTAGGTCTTGGATTTCAAATTTTAGAGATACAATGTCAACCTCATAACAAGCAATGTTAGATTCACAGATAATTATTTGTTGATGTAACACATCATTCAAACTTTTGAGTGTATTAATCTCCTGTTTCAATTTTTGTTCATCGTCAGCTTTATTTTGATTCATGACACATTTTTATTTTTCAATAGTCAATCATTTTTCTGACATGACAGTGTTCAAAACTAAGAGCTTTTTGTTCTGATCCTTGAGGTTTTCATTTTCCTTTATCAACTTCTCAATTTCTTCATCATGTTTTTTATTACTGGACATTGAGTCCAATATTTCAATCAATTTCTCCTCTCTTTGTTCATATTCAAGTTTATCATCTAACAGATTTTTATTTTCTTCTTTAAGAGAAGCAATTAATCCTTCCTGCAATTTCAATTTAGATTGAAGATCATTATTCACATTTTTTGCAGACACACATCTATCACAGAAATTTTCAACCTTTTTAATTTGAACCTTCAATCCATCACTTTCATGCTTCAATGACTTTATTTCAGTTGACATGATTTTTCTCATTTTCTTCTTTTCAGATTTGACATTTTTGTACTTATCTAACAAACCATTATAAAGAATCATCAATTCTTCAAATGTAATTTCGTTAGAGCCAGAACTTACCTATGATGAAAACTCATCCTGTTGATCACTGCTGTGATCTCTGAGCATAAGACATGCGTCATCTTGCATATCAGTTCTGACCTTCAACTTGTCTAAAATTTCTTTAGCGCTCCTGCACTCAGAAACGTAAAGAAACTCATTAGCATCAATTGCCCTCTTCACTAGATTCAGGGCTTTCCATATTTTCATCATTCTTAAATCTATCAACAACAGTCCATGTAGATTGATCTTCTGGAAGATCATATGGACTATGTGCTATAAGAATCCACAAATTGGAGTCTACAGAGATTGCATAATCTCTGAACTTCTCTAGCCAATTATAAACACCAGAACCGTCAAACCTCGGTGGATTGGTCATAGAAACAGATTTAAGACAAAGACAAGGACACAGAAGATGCACCAAAGATACATGATATTATCTGTAGATCGTTGGATCTAAGGACATAGAAACCTGCTCTGATACCAATTGATGGAATAACAACGGTGCAATACAGAGATTCAGAGGGGGGGGGGGGGTGAATGAATCCCTTAAAAATACTTGCGGAATTAAACTATTTTTATGACAATCAACCAAATAATCAGTGTGCAGAGGATTTAGCAAGTACTATTTGAGCTGCGTTGTAATCTCAATGATCCTTACAACTTGCTCAAATAGGCCTAAGACTGAAATCAAAGACGCACTGCTTGCGAAGAGAGTTCTACAAGCAACTTGAAATAATAGCAGCAATAGATGAATAGAGAGTGTAGATATCAATTACCGGTCCTCTACATTCATCTAAGTGCAGATCAGAATAATCAGGCAAACACACAGAGGACAAAGAATTTTTAGGTGGTTCGATTTTCACCTACATCCACCCCACACTCAGATCTGAGTGTGGCTTACTGCTGCCTGACAGCTTGAATCGCTGTGCACCACAACTTGCGTCTGCTGCGCATCACAGCTTGCGTACATACCGCTGAGCATCACAGCTTGCTGTCTGAGGTATCCACCTCACACACTGAGCATTACAGCTTAGCTCTGTTGACTCACAGCTTGACGAAATCAGAGGTGGAAAAATAAAAATTGAATTTCAGCAACAGAAAGCTATAAATATAAACTGAAATGTATAGCTCACGTAGGAGCAGATCTGGCTTGGATCTAATCTAAGAACCAGTAGAATGGATCTTCAGATCTTCAGACTCCTCTTCTCAGGCTTGCTCGATTTCTTCCTTTTCTCTCTAACTCTCACTGAAACTACAGTACTCTGCTTTCGTAATTCTCAGATCTTCACTCTATCTTTTTCTGCTGCTCTCTTCTTCTTCTTCTTCAGACTTCCTCTCTTAGCAAAAGCTTTTCATACTTGAAAGAGCGACTGGGTCTCCATTTAAAGCTCGCGAAAGAAGGGCGCGTGGACAGCACGTTTTCCAGCCCAGAAATTCCAACTGGAGTGCGTTGCTTGGAATCCACGTGTTAGATGCTGAAGATGTGCTATCCACGTGACTAATGCCCCAGTCCAGACTAGTCTTGGGTCACGTGCTTGTAACTTAAGAACTTAAGTCACACGATCAGCTGAGTGTAAATCTTCCAGCCCTTTATGTTTGATTCTGGGTCCCATAGTGACCTAATCCTGCCAACCAGAATAGAGGCATTTAGTCAAACACTTTGTGCGCTTGAGTTCATAGGAAAATTCATATGCTCAGACAAAAAGTATGCATCGACTTAGAGACACAAGTGCAAGCATACAAGCATAGACCTTCATAAGAGAATAATCTAAGTGTGCACCGACTAGGCCATGATGTATGTAGAATGTGCACAGACTTAATCATGCACTATTAAAACATGCACTGACTAGGGACATGCATAGACTAGAATGTGCACAGACTTTCGTATGCATAAGAGATAAACATGCACCGACCTCTTTCATGCATATAACAAAATCTGTACTGACCTTTTACACACATATGACAAACATGCACTGACATTTATATGCGTATGGCAAATATGCACCGACCTTCATATACATAGGTAAAGATATGCACCAACCCTTTTATGCGAATGGCAAAACATGCACCGACCTATTGTATGCATAAGTCAAAACATGCACCGACTTCTTATACGCTTAAGACAAAACGTGCACTGACCTTGTATGCATTTCAACAGAAACGTGCACCGACCTTGTATGCAGTCATACAAGATGCGCACAGACCTTATATGCATTCTTCAAAAACTGCACCGACCCTGTGTGCATTTCTTCATAAACGTGCACCGACCTTGTATGCTGTCATACATGATGTGCACTGATCTATATGTGCAAGCATACAATATATGCACCGACCTATATGCTGACCTTATATGTAGACACGCAGAATATGCACTGACCTATATGCTGACCGATCAGAATGTGCACGGACCTGATATGCATAAAAAGATATAAGTGCATTGACTTTGTATATTACAATAGTAAAGTGCACTGACCTATATGCTATCATTACATGCAGACACACAAGATATGCACCGACCTATATGCCCAAAGGCAATTATATGCACACCGACCTTAGTATGCTCTTGAATGATTATGCAACTTTCTGTGTTCTGATACTTAGACACAAAGCAGATTTGATTGAGGTATTTATGCATTTCAGTCTCAACATGATTCATAGAATGTCATTATCAAAACTAGGGTTCCAACATGTTCTTACTATTTCCTTAGTGTACCATGTTCCTAGTGTCAATAGGAACATTTATCCAATTCTGTTTTAGTGAGAGAGGGTTATGAGCTTAACTTTAAGTGTAATAAAGTTGTGATACTCTACTTGATAACTTTTATTGCTAAAGGTTAACTTTCTGATGGGTTGTTTAAAATTTTTGTGGATCATGTGGTGAACAGAAATGTAGATGATAATGCTTCATGTTCTATTTCTGTTCCTATTACTTATAATGTTGTAGATTCATCTGAATTATGGCATGGACGTCTAGGACATCTTAATTTCAATTCTTTGAAACGTATGATGAACCTGAAATTGATTCCTGAGTATACTGTTGATAAAATCAAGAAATGTGATATTTGTGTATAGGCTAAACAACCTAGAAAACATTTTCATTTTGTGGTTAAAGATTCAGACATTCTAGATCTTGTGCATTCAGATATCTGTGAGTTTAATGGTGTGTTAACAAGGGATCAGAAAAAATACTTTATTACCTTTATAGGTGACTATAGTAGATACTGTTATGTGTATTTGCTTAGATCTAAGGATGAGGCTTTGCAAAAGTTTATCATCTTTAAAAATGAAGCAGAAACATAATCTGGCCGAGTTCTTAAGAAGTTGAGGTCTGACAGAGGAGGAGAGTATACTTCTAGTCTGTTTGTGGAATATTGCCAAGATCATGGCATTATTCATGAAACAACTGCTCCATACTCTCCTCAGTGTAATGGGATAGCAGAAAGGAAGAATCGAGTATTTATAGACATGGTCAACTCTCTCCTGCAGAGTTCGGGACTACCTAAGTATATGTGGAGGGAAGCTTTGAATACGGCTTGCCTTATTCTGAACCATATTCCTCTGAAACATAAAGACAATAGTCCAATTGAACTTTGGAGAAATAGAAAACCTAGTTTGAAATTTCTCAAAGTGTAGGAGTGTCTTGCAAAGGTACTTGTTCCTGAGCACAAGAGAAAGAAGCTAGGGCCTAAGACAGTTGACACCGTCTTCTTAGGCTATGCTGAAAATAGCTATGTGTACATGTTTTTGGTTATCAAATCAAAAATTATTGGCATAGATGTCAACACCATAGTCTAGTTTCGGGAAGCCACGTTCTTTGAAAATATTTTTCCCATGAAGACTGGTGTGCCTCAACATCTGTCTTCTAAGATTGTAGCTTCTACATCTGATTCTATTCCAGAACATGTGGAAAGAATGACAAATGTGGGGGGTGATGCATTCGGATGGCATTCTGATACTAGTAATCAGGAAGAAGTTGAACCAATGAGGAGTAAAAGATAAAGGGTTACCAAAGATTATGGAAGTGAGTTTGTCACTTACCAGATCACAGGTGACCCCCCAACCTTTTGAGATGCTATGGCTTTACCTGAAGCTAGGCATTGGAAGGATGCCATTAAGAGTGAGATTGATTCCATTCTTGCTAATGGCACTTGGGAATTAGTTGATCCTCCTCTTGGTTCAAAGACCATTGGATGCAAATGGGTCTTTAAGAAGAAGCTCAAGCCAGATGGTACTATTGACAAGTATAAAGCTAGACTAGTTGCTAAGGGTTTCAAATAAATGGAGGGGATAGATTACTTTGATACCTATTCCCCTGTCACTAGGATGACCACAATCAGGGTGCTTGTAGCACTGGCTTCCTTATATAATCTAACTATCCATCAAATGGATGTCAAGACTGCCTTTCTTAATGGTGATCTTGATGAAGAGATTTATATGGATCAGCCTGAAGGATTTGTGGCTCCAAGTAGTGAAAAGCAAATTTGTAGACTTATCAAGTCTCTGTATGGTTTGAAACAAGCCCCTAAGCAATGGCATGCAAAATTTGACATGACTATCATGTCATTTGACTTTATAGTCAATGAGTTTGATAAGTGTGTCTATTACAAAGTTAAGAGTAATGAATATGTAATTTTATGCCTATATGTAGATGATATCTTGTTATTTGGAAGCGATTTGGGAATTATAATTGAGACCAAATCATTCTTAAGTAGCAGATTTGAAATGAAGGATATGGGTGAGGCAAATGTAATTCTAGGGCTTACTCTTATTAGATCAGCTGAGGGGATAGCAATTTCTCAGTCTCACTATGTTGAGAAAGTTTTAGAAAAATTTGGCTATCAGAATTGCAAAGCTGTCTATACACCCTATGATCCTTCTAGAATCTTCTGCAAGAACAAGAGTGGTGATCCTGTGTCTCAATTGCGATATTCCTAGGTCATAGGAAGCTTAATGTATCTGGCAAACTGTACTAGGCCAGACATTTCATATGCTGTGTATAAACTCAGTAGATACACAAGCTGTCCCGATCTTACTCACTGGGAAGGCTTGGATAGGGTGTTGAGGTACCTGAAGAGTACCATGACCCTAGGCTTGCATTTTGAGAAATTCCTTGCTATTCTTGAGGGATATAGTGATGCAAGCTAGATAGCTGAGAACTCAGGGAGCAATGGTGTCACATGACATGTCTTTACTCTGGGAGGTGGTGCAATCGCCTGGAGGTCGACTAAACAAACCATCTGGTCTCGGTCTACTTTTGAGGTTGAGTTGTGTGCTTTGGACACTACAGGTATGGAGGCTGAATGGATCAAGGGTCTTCTTTCTGAACTTACCCTGATGAGTAAGCCTATACCTGCAATCTCTATGCATTGTGACAATATGACCACAGTTGCAAAGATTAAAAGTTTGAAGCACAATCAAAAGGAAAGGAGACACATTCAACTCAGACTTAAGTCTGTAAGGGAATTAGTGTCTCAGGGAGTGATAGCTGTGGATTTTGTTGGTACCAAAGGCAACACAGCTGATCCTCTGACTAAAGGACTAAATAAAAATCAAGTCCAAAAGTTTAGGATGGGGATGAGACTGAAACCCATCAACTGTTCCCCTGCAGTGGCAACCCAACCTATCTGAGTAGAGATCCTACAAAGAAGGTTCAATGTGGTAATAACAAGCTACTAAGAGGACTGGAAGGCACTCATTCAGTTAGATACTTTGTATTTGAGTTCCTCCCTGTAATCCTAAAATTAGTGACTGCCGCTGCAAGTTAAGGTTAAGTTATATACTTTTAATGGGTTCAAGCCTGGTAAGGTAGGATGTTAGCAGTGCATCCTTGGAGAAGCCCACCTAAATGAGTACTACTGCAAGGCCGCAGTTAAAGAATTGAATTATTCTTGAAAGTACTCATGAATCAGGACAAGGCACATGGCCTTTAAAGGCACCTGTTACAATTATTGCTACCAATGAAGCCTTATATCATGTTGTCTTCCAACAAGTAACTCTCACATAAAGAATTAAGTTCAAGATTCAGTTCACTTCAGTTCTGTGGGGGTGAAAATTGGAACACTAAGGTAAAAGTTCAAACCCGAAAGGTACTTTTGCTGAAAGCATGATATGTTAATTCCACTTCTGTATGTTCCCTTTGATCAAACCTTGAGTTTGTGGGGGAATGTTGGGTTGAAGAAGTTTGGGAGCACATTTAAGAAAGGGAAACTCAAAGGTTTTCTAAAGGGTGCTACCTCAAGTGTTGTGTTTTGTGTGGGGACTTTAGTCCCGCATTGGAAAACACAAAGAGGTAAGGGGACCTTATAGTTCCTAGGGTACCCTGGACTATGTCTTATAGATAATAGTGGAGGTATGCTAGATCCTATCACACGCACGCATGCGCCAGGCCGGGCCGGGCCGGGCAGGTCTGGGCTGGGCGGGTGCGTGTGAGGTGCGGATCCAGTCGACTTGCCCTGGCACCTTTTTGGATTTCTTTTTGCTATTTTTCCCTTTCTTGGAGAGAAAGAGGGGTCTCCGAACTGACAGTTTGGAGGCGAACCGTCGCAGACGTGGGTACAAAAGGGGTGATTAGCATTTTTCTAATCACGGGTTATCATGTCTGTGCTTTTTTACTTCCCATAGGAATCACTCGCGTGCAGGCTCTCTCTCTCTCGTCTCCCTCGGTTGTGGCCGCCGCTCACCGCCGTCATCTTCCTCGGACGCCACCACCTTCTCCTCGTCGTTTGCTGTGTGGACAGCAGAACCTCGTCTTCTAAGCCTCTGTTCGTGCGCACGGACGTCGTTCTATTCTTCTAATCTCTAACGGCCCTCCCTCTGCGGTGTTCAGTGCATGTTCTTTGAACTTTTAATCTGAAGAGGTCTAGGTTTCTTAATCAGCATATTTACAAGGCTCTTGAGAGTGCGTTTGATAACCTCGTGTTGATAGTCGTATCCTGAGAAAAGATTGCCATACTCATCGCACCGTTCTAGTGGGGGCGATATCTTCTCTAAGGGGAGTCTCTTTGAGGTGCTTCTATCTCACTTTGTGTATCTTATATTAACTGTTTTATTATCATGGTATATTATGTAATCATGCTTATTTACATTGTTTCTTGGTTGTTCTTGATTGAATCAATCCCATATGAATTTTTACTATGATTTGTAATGCACATGTTGATGTCCGAGTATTTCCATGATGTTCCCCTACTATACTGTTTATTTCTAACATTTATGTGGGCACACACATATGCATATCATATCGTATCATATCAAATCTTACCCAATGAATTCATATTCCTACATAAATTAAGGAAAACTTATCATTGAAATCATTATATTCAGATCATATCATGTAGCATGACATATCTTATCACTTGTTCACGGACATACATCCAAACCACAACACGAGAGAGTCGAAACATATACATAAACTTAATCACCTAGGCAATGATAAATTAAGTCTTGGTTAATTGCACAGGATCGATGATCTTTCACCTACCTTAACCAGTGAGCACAAGTGTCTACCTCCAACAAGGCCTTCCTTGCTTCTTCTATGCCCATATCATTCACTTGTGGCCACACGGTTCTAATCCTCGAAGAACAAGAAGGGTATACACCAAGAACGGGGAAGTTTTAAGAGAATTATATTCTCGTGGTGGAAGGCTTATGTCCGAGTCTAGGCCTCTATTATACTGTTTAGGTAGGATAACACACCCTTAGGTTACTAATTAGACTCAAACCTCCCCACAAGTCCCAATTCAAAAGTTAACTCCTCCCCTTTGTGTTCATCTCGCAAGAGCATTGTCCTAATTTTTGAAAAAAAAAAGTGCTCAAAAGCAATTTTGATGCTCATAATGACCGAATTAGGAAAAGTGGTCAACATGAGAGTAGAGTTTTTTGAGATCTTTCCAATGGTCCTAGTGTCAGTTCAATCCTAGTTAATTTTCTACCAATAGTTATGGCCAAAATGCTCTATAACTCGCATAGCCTAATGGGTTAATAAAGGGAATTTCTAATTCAATCTTAATTATAATTAATGGGCTAGTTTAAAGTCTTTTTTAGGGTATTACATAGACACAAGCAAGAGTTCCACGGGAAGCTCCTTAACGAGCAAAATGTGGAATTTCACAATGCAGTAAATAAAACTCAAACTGACAAGACGAGGAGTATAGGAAGAATGTTGTTGAAGCTTAGATCTCCACCCCTTGAATGCTTCCTGAGTGGGAGGCTTCAATGATTTGCTTGGACTTTGGTGAGGCCTCTCTTTCTTCTTGGATGCATAGGAACCCTTGAATGCTTAAGAATCACTTTGAGAGCTCGTTGTCTACAAGGTGCTCGAAGAGATTGATCGCTTCATTTTTTGAAACTTAGGGTATCTGTTAAGTCCAGGTCCTTCAAGATATCTGTTAGACTCAGTGGAGTCTTCAATAGTCCAATCTCTTCCTTTGGCAACATTCAGCATTCTTGATTTCTTTTGGAAGTTCACCTTCATACGTGAGCATGGTCTGCTGTCGCAGTGGTAGGTGAATCAGGCTCTCTATTGCACAAAGATATGCCTATCTTATATCTCTCTATGTGTGATAGTTGTTTCTATCATAGTAGTCTGTATACCCTGAAAACATACTTAAACCAAGGTTTGACGACCCGATCATACCGGCCGTATTAGTACGATATAGTACGGCATCGATCGTACCGTATTGTATCACAATATATCAAGAATAAAAAAGTATATAATAAATATTTATTATAGTAAATATTGATGTGCAATCATGTGTAGCTCATATGGTTAGGGTGTCACTTGTTTGAACATGAGGTGTTCGGTTCGACGAGAATTTCAAAAGAAAACGTGAAAATATTCGATGTTCACAGGTTTGAACTTGAAACCCACTGTGAGAAAAAATCATCCCTAACCAATTTAGCTATCAAGACATATTAAACATAAAATAAAATATATCATATATGAGTACGTATTGCGTACCACGCACCGATCGTACCAGTCTCTGAGTGGTACGGTCCGATACATGTGGTGTAGACTGGTTTGTAAAACCCCGACTTAAACCCATTCTTTTATAATGACCTATTAGTGTGACGTGTTTAAGAGACATGAATTCTAATACCATTTGTTAATAGCCGAGGCATGCTCTAGCGTGGGGTGAATAAATGTGCCCTTTAAAAAGTTAAGGATTAAAAAGAAATTTACAATATGCACAGTTGAATGAAAACGAAATGCAGGAAACCACACGGGGGACACATATTTTTATCTTGGTTTGGCCCACCCCTTGGCGGACCTATGTCTAGTCCCGTTGCCAACCAACAAGAGATTTCCACTACCCAATATAGTTACATATGATGATTTTCCAGGGCCTAACTCCCTAGCTGATTTTGCTCAAGTTCAACAACCGACACTAGCACTTCCAGAGGATACTACTTCAGCTGATGTTGATCAGTTTTCAATAAATCGACAGTCAACTTATGACTTAATTTTTGCTCAGATGATTTCATACCAACCCACTAGCACTTTCGCAAGGTAATATTTCAACTGATTTTGACCAAGTCTCAACAAATCAGCATAGCATACCCAGTGCTGCTCCCCTAGAGCAACGAATACCCCGACAACTTGCCAACTAGACACAAGCGTGAGTTCCACAGGAAGCTCCTTAATAAGAAAATTGTAGACTTTACAATGTAATAAATAAAACTCAAACTGACAGGAATAGGAGGACAAGAAGAATGTCCTTGAAGCTCAGATCTCCTCCACTTGGATGCTTCTTGAGTGGGAGGCTTCAATGATTAGCTTGGACTTCAGTGAGGCCTCTCTGTCTTCTTGAATGTTCAAGGATCGCTTTGAGTGCTCATTGTCTGCAAGGTGCCTAGAGAGATGATCTCTTCATCTTTGAAACCTAAGGTATTTATAAGCCCAGATCCTTCAAGATATCCGTTAGACTCACTAGAGCCTTCAATGGTCCAATCTCTTCCTTGAGGAACGTTCGAAGGTCTTGATTTCTTCTGAAAGTTCACCTTCACATGTGAGCAAAAGAGCAAAAGGTCTGCTGTCACGGTGGTAGGTGAATCGGACTCTCTATTGCATGAAGATATGTCTACCTTATATCTTACCTCTTTGTATGACAGTTGTTCCTATCACAGTAGTATGTATACCTTGAAAACATACTTAAACCAAATCTTTTTTATAGACCTGTTAGTGTGACTGAGGTGAGATGGAAGTAGAAATATTTGAATCATGTGATGTAGGCATTAATGCGTGAGCATAAAATAATCCTAGGCTCACACATACTAATATATCTCACTCTCTGCAGGGGACATATCATTGTTTTCATAAGAGTATATTTTACAAGCAATATGAGCATAAAGTAGTATAATGGTACTCTAGCATTTAATGGAGTCCATTTTAGATGGTCAAATATAATTCGGCGCCTAAATTAAGTATGAATGATGTATCATCCATGTTTAATATTAGTGCATTGTTACGTTATGGGCCAGGGGTTTTGTCCATGCTTTGCATGACACTGTTCATTGTCTAACTTCTGTCGTGCCACGGTGCTTCCACTTAGTCGTTGGTTTTGTCATTTAGTGAAGTTACGACGGCACAAGGTTCGTCG
The DNA here is from genome assembly GCA_022559845.1 of Amorphophallus konjac. NCBI lineage: Eukaryota > Viridiplantae > Streptophyta > Magnoliopsida > Alismatales > Araceae > Amorphophallus > Amorphophallus konjac. The sequence goes on along the minus strand of CM040117.1, from coordinate 6,383,097 downwards.
ACTCGGTGATCTGTATCAGATCGGATCTTCTCTGATCCTGTATAGTACACCCGAGTCACAATCAACTCGGCCGGACTCGGCGTACATCATCTCCTCCCTCTTCCTCTCCCCCGCTCTCTCCCTCTCTCCCTCTCTCTCTCACAGTGACTCGGCCCGACTCGACCGATCCTGAGGGTGATCCGTAACGTATCGAGTTTTTCTAGATACAGTACGGCACGCCCGAATCGACCCGAGTCAGACCGAGTCGACAAACCGGAAGTGAAGCAAACCTGAAAAGAAGTCTAACGTCCAAGTCTGAGTATTAGGCTTTGTATTGTCCAATTTACATCTTGGGCGAAGAAGCCATTATTCTAATATAGACTTAGGTGTTAAGTACGCCTCTTTGGGGGTTTCGGACGAAAGGTTCTTTCATAGGCGATGTATCATCTAATATGAGTTTTGGACTAAAGGTTCGTCTATTGGCACTATAACGTATGATATTGGACTTTCGATGAAAGACTTAGACATGATCTTCTAACTTGAAAGTACACAGTGCATCGTCTAATTTGTGTTCTTGGGCAAAGGACTTTGTTTTCCATGTAACTTCCTAAAATAGATGATGCTTCATCTAATATAGGTGGTAGAGAGTTTTGGGCATTCTTTCTTCTAAGTTATAAACTTAGATGATTCACCATCTAATTTAAGTTTATAGACGTTATAGTCTTAGATGAGTAACTTCATCTATATTTGACTTTTAGGTCCTTGTTGTACTCGGACAATTTCTCCCGCAAAATTTCCGAGAATAAGAGTTCGGGAATTTTCTCAAACACCTTCAAGGTATGGGTTACCCGGCCCCTCTGACAACCCAGTGGGCCCGACCAACGGCCCCAACCCGCCAGCCGAGGTATACGGCGGCATCAACAATCAATCGGGACCATTCCCGACCCCTAAGTCGCGGACTTTGCTCGCATTCTACACGACCACCCGGGCCAACCTGGGGGGACCCCGACTACAAGCCACGCTACGTGGCATCCAGTGAAAAGGCCAGGGGCTTACCCCGGGATGCCTTCCTTCAACCCTCCAAGGTCAAGGGGAGACCCAAATAGGTCAACCACAGGCTTGGGAGACCCGCATCACGTGTATACGGCTCACACACGTGTGTTCAGCATTTTTTCCAACACCTTGGGGGAGCGTATGTTTCAACCATTCTACACCAACCCACGGGCCACCCCGTGGTTCCAGCACACTAATTAGGTCCTACAATGACCCCCCCAGCAAGCCGGGGCCATCCCCGACCCTCAGACACGTGACAATGAGCCACTTAGCTTTAGCTCTCGGGCCAACCCGAGACTACCCTGCCAACCCGCTGTACAATATGGCACGCAGCCCGAGGCACAACCCATGAGCCTAAAGTGCCCCCCCTTAGCTCCCACAAGCTCCCGTTCTCAACCCAAGGCCAAATCCAAGGCCCACCAGTCTCTTACTTGGCCCGTTCGACAACTCGGGATGTGTCGAGCATTTGCCCGAACACCTTGCGAGTGGCTACTACGACTCGAAGAACAACGGCACCCTGGGGCCACCCCAGTATCCCGGAACCCTGTGTCCTTCAAAGGACATCCCCAGACGACGAAAGAAGACCCCCGGGGGCCATCCCTCGGGGTTAAGGCTCGCCCGAGGCCAATTCGCCCCAGGGCGTGGCCGTGCCCCTGGGGAGGGCGAACTCCCAGGGGGGCCGCGCCCTCTCCCCAGCCCGGAGGCCCGATGGTCTTCCCCAGTCCCAATTCGTGCAAATTCCCAATCTCATGGTCGGAGGTTCGTGCAAGGATTCGTTCGTCGTACCCGTGCGTGGAAGAACTCGCGAAGACGAAGCCCCGGGATTACGTCAGTCACAACACCCGCGTTCCTCGCACGCACGTGGCCCGCCAACGAGTATCCTTCTAGTATCCTCGTCTTTTTCTTCTTAGCCAATTCAGGAAGAAAAATAACAAAAAAAATCAGATTTTATAGAGGTGGGGCCGCCCCCCCCTCTCCACTCTAGACCAACCTTGCCCCCAGGCTGGTCCACCTAAACCCCTTGGGTATTAAAAAAATATTTTTTAAAATAAAAAAAGGACCAATTTGGTCCTCCCAAACCCCCCCTCGGAAGGGGTTTAGGCGGACCAGCCTGGACCCCGAGGCTGGTCCGCCTAAACCCCATCAAAAATAAAAAAAAGGGATTTTCACCCTCCGAAGAGGGGTTTAGGAGGACCAGACCAGCCCCTTGGGCTGGTCCGCCTAAACCCCATCTCCCCACTCCATTACACACACAAAAACACACAAAAAAAATACAAAAAAAATAAAAATAATACTGTTTAGGGGGTTTACTCGGACCAAGTTGAACCCTCAACTTGGTCCGCCTAAACCCCACCCCCACCCCTTCAAATTCCTATAAATTCCCCCCTTAGAAGCTCAAGGGGCGTGATGCATGCATGAAGGAAGCAACAACAACAACAAGAGCAACGCACTAAGGCTTGCACAAGCGGACTCCCGGACGGACACCCCCGACCTAATTGTCGCACCCCCGGGCTCCCGAGGCTTTCGACAAGGGTCGGGAATACGAGAAGACAAGTGCGCACGCGGTTGGCTTGCTAGTCGGCTCACACACGCCAAGGGTATGTCACGTGTACTCCCCTCACGCGGTGTTTAGCCGTCTCACACAAAGCCCATCCCCGTTTCATGTAAGGTGACTATGCCAATGGCAAAAACACCCGCATCCCGGGTCCGCCCGTGTATGCCAACTTAGAACGGTGATGAAGTGCACTCCATGATGTCGTACCCCAACACAGACTCATGTGCCTACCGCCCGCCCCCCCAGCCAGCCGTTGGCCACTCAGATTAACAACTTGAGTCTAGTCGGACCTCTGGCCCGGGAATTACACTCCCGGGGCCGACCTCGACTCCCCAGCATGACGACACTAGCCGTCCGAGACCCGGACCCGACCGCTCACCTCGAGCCGTGTCCGACCTCCACTAGGGGCCAATCTATGTCCGCTCTGGCCACCAAGGCAGTCGGGCCCACACCAATCCCTCTGTAAAGAGTTCCAGTAAGACACGCGGATATCCGCTTTATTACCCAATGACCCGGGGACCGACCCACGTGTCGGAGTTGTCCCGTGGCTTGCGCCAGTTGTACTTTGGCCACCTAGGCCCATTTGTAAAGCCCATGTGGCCCATCATAAAGCCAGTGAAATACAAGCGCCCGCATTCGGGGCCCCAACTTTCTACCAACACCCATCGGCATACGTGCCTAACATCCTGACTCCAGTAAACACCCCTCAGTCGAAAGTGCACCCATAGCTATAGAATGCTCCCGGCCCTCTACCCACGACTTCAGGCATATATACAAACTTTTCTTCGGCGTGGAACGAAGGTGTTCGGATTCAATCCGATGTAAATAAACACTGGTTGCTTGCCGTTGGTGGGAAAAGACGTCCAGTACATGATTCCCGCAATCGCCTACGCACTCACAACCGTGGAACCCCTTCTCTCCACGTGTCGCCCGATCACCCGAGCCCACGTGACGTGCCCTGGTGGCACTTCCCTGGTCAACCCTTGGTTCCATGGGTGATTGTCGAGAAATCGATTGGCACGCCTGCACCCTGTCTGGTCAACCCTTACCTTGACATTTCCGTGCCATTAGACCCTTTTCGACTTTCCGTAAAAGGATAGTGCCCGATACCGCCGTGAGAGACATGCAACCGTAAGGAGGATACCCGAGATATATCAAACTCCCGTGTCTTTCTTCCCCGTTGTATCCCTTCCTTCACCCTCGTCATTCGGCATAAAAACCCGCGCAACAGAGAGGATGGCACGCCCGGTGGGACGTCTCCCGCCTTCCTTCTTTTTGCTGAAGAAAAGCCTATGCCAGCCCTGAAGCCCTGGTGCCCTTTCCCTATCCTTGTAGGCGAGGTAGAGGAGGGTACTCGCGTGCACATTCTCTAGTAGCTTCCGGTTCGCGTTCTGACTGTCAGACCGCGCTCGGCGACTGTTAGCAGCCGTCGCCTCCACAACACACAACACTCTAGCAATCATGGCGGTCGTCACCTACGATCCCAATGTCATTACCACCCATGCCCGGGTGGGCTACTTGGCGACGCCGATTGCTTTCGGCAGCTTCGCCCCTGTCATCGGATCGCCCTACTTCTTTGGCGTGATTCATGTGGCTGTTTCTCAACTGACCCCAGTTTCTCCGTTGGCTCCCGTGGCTAATGCGCCACGCGTACCTCCAGCACCGGTGTCTCATTTGAGCGTTAGGCACCTAACTGCCACCACTGGCCCCTGCAGGGTCCCCAGATTAACACCGGCCCGGGTAAGCATTGACTCCTGAGGCCAGCCTCGTCCGATCTCCGGCACGGGCCCCACGCCCCGGACTTTGGTCACTACTACAACACTTTCCTCGGGTCTCCGACCCCGAGCTCCAGCAAAGCTGGTACCCAACAAGGGCTCCCAGCCCCGGGTCCACGGCTTCTCAGCACCTTCCTCGGGTCTCCAACCTCGAGCCACAGCCAAGCCGGCACCCAACATGGGCTCCCAGTCCCGGATCCATGGCTTCCCAGCATCCTCCTCTGGTTTCCAACCCGGAGCCCCAGCAAATCCGGTACCCAACACGGGCTTCTAGCCCTGGGTTCGTGGCTCCCCAGCATCTTCCTCGGGCTTCCAACCCCGAGCCCCAGCAAAGCCGGTACCCAACACGGGCTTCCAGCCCTGGGTCCACGGCTTCCCAGCATCTTCCTCGGGCTTCCAACCCCGAGCCCCAGCAAATCCGGCACCCAACACGGGCTTCTAGCCCTCGGTTCATGGCTCCTCAGCGCTTTCCTCGGGCCCCCAGGCCTGAGCCCCGGCAAAGTTGACCCTCGATAATGGCTCCCAGCCCCTAGTTCGCGGCACTCCGACATTGCACTCGGGACCCCGATTCCGAGCTCCAGTTAAACGGGCTCTCCCCACGGGTCTTTTACCTAGGGGGCAAGGTACCTCTGCACCCTTCTTGGGCCTCTCGACCCGAGCTCGGACTATGCTGGCACCTACCGCGGGTCCTCGACCAAGGGGCGTCGGCACCTCAGCACTTCCGACGGCGTTGCTTTCCGGTGCAAGAGTGTCATCTCGAGCATCGGTGACACTTCTATCGGCGCGGGCAAAGGCTTATACCCGAATCGCCCAGCCATCGACTCCCGACGCGGGTTTCATACCCCGGGGGCCGATCCCAGTACCTTTGGCTGACAGCTTCATGTTGCCGGTCGCTCCGAGCCGGGTTTTCTCGGTCTACCATCTCGGGGCGGAGTCTTCCTCAGCTCCTCAGAAGAAGGGTCACCATGGCCGTAGAGGCAGGCGACTTGCTGTTGCGACTAGCAACTCCGACAGGACGGTTCTTGTTGGTGACTTGCGGATCCGGCTCGACGGGGGCGAACCAATCATACCCCAGGAACGGACCATTCCTACCATCCCCACCTCCAATCATTTTGACCTCTTGCGTCAAACACGAGTGGATGGGCGAAGCTCAAAGGAGCGGGTTCCTCGACGGTAGCCCGGGGGCACCCACCACAGCCCGACACACGGCCTCCCAAGACAACCCGTCGAAAAAGCAACGACAAGGGAGACCAGTAATCCGACTTGAGGAGAATCTGGGTCACCCCAGAAGAAGCTCAAGCCGTTCGAAGGGTGCGTATTAGAAACCCCCTGCGAGCGCTCAGATGCAGCATCAGACGGGATGTGACTGGCCTCACAGTAGCATCGTCTGACGATGCCCAGTCGTCCAATGTCCCCCGCACAAGCAAGCGGAGGCAAAGGCGAGCCCGCTCCCAGGCCCTCTAGCAACCTGTCCAGGGTTCTCCTCTGATTGATATCGGGAGTGAGCCCCCTCTACAACACACCTCGGTCTTTGACAGACTAGGGGCGCCTGTTGGCCTCGAGCAGCACCCGCGCCGGAAACGGACGGCCCGATTCATCAACGATGCGGTTCAAGTGTTCGTGTGCTACACCACCGGATACCAGCCGGACACCCAGTCTGATGATCTGAACCAGCCTCTGTCCCACTTCAGGAGGCCGCGCGTACCAGGCTCCGCCGCCTCCCCCAACAAGTCACATCGATACTTCTACCGGACCGTAGTTGTCGGAACGCGCGGAAGAGGTCCCGACGGAAGACCGTGACCCTCCTATTAACGCAGAGCCGGTCAACAATGACCCTCCTGCAAACGAGGCCCAAGAGGTGACCCTCGATACCCTCATGAAGGAGAACCAGCATCTGAAGGCCCTCCTGTAAGACCTCCTCCAGGAACGAGACCTTCATCCTCAGCAACCTGCTAGGCCCCAGGCCGAGGAACCGGTACCGCCGACGGCCCACGATGCTGCCGACACCTCAGCGGCGATCGCCCGAACCTCATTGGCAACTGGGTTTGGCACACCCCCGGTTGAGGCCCAACCACGAGCCTCCAATATGCCAATGCCAGAAAACCTCCTAGTGCAACGCCAGATGATCGAGCATATTGTTGAGACAAAACTCGCCCAGTATGGTCACCACCAGCTGAAAAAGCTTCCCCCAGAGTATGCCAAGCCCCTGAAGCTGCAAAAGTTTGATGGGCAGGGGTCTCCACATGAACACTTGGCCTACTATGTTACGGCCTTGGGTGAGTTAGTGCTGGACGAATCATATCTCCTCTACTACTTCGCAACTTCACTCACGGGAACGGCCTTTCAATGGTATTTCCGCCTGAAGCCCGGCTCAGTGATCGACTAGGCAGATCTCCAGAAGAAATTCCTCGACCGCTTTCAAACGGCCGAGCGAAAGGTCTCCCTAGCCGAACTCTACTCTCTTCGGTGGAAAAAGGGCGAGAGCGCCCTCGACTTCATCAAAAAGTGGCGAGACCTCAGCATGAGGTGTGTCAATCCACCCGTTCAGGAGGACACCATTACTATATGCCGTCGAGGTTTGGCGGTCGAGGTCAGTGAGAAGCTTCTCGACACCAATATCAAAGGCTTCGACCAACTCAATTCGACAGTCACCGAAATAGAGATGTTCTTCGCCGATAACCCGAGCTATACTGTAGCAAAGGGTAAGCAAGCGCGAGAACGCCAGCCCGGTAAGGAGGTGAATATCATAGAGTTCACCCCTGCCGTCAAAGTCAGTAAGGAGGTCGAATCTAGTGGCTCTGACAAAAAGCCAGCAGACAAGCCGGTTGTTCCCTCCTTCTCCGAGCACATGAAGACACCCTTCTCCTTCAAGAAGGAACATACGAAGATGCTCTTCGACCTCTGTATGGCCCAGAAGATTGTCGAGCTGCAAGAAATCCGCAAGCCGGACAAGGCCCTGAAAACTGACGATCCCAGCTATTGCCTGTATCATCGCATGCTGGGTCACTCAATTGAAGATTGCTACGTCTTCAAGACTCAGGCACAAAAGTTGATCCGAGACGGCCTTGTTAAAATGAAGAGTGGTCTCGTCGATCCCCCGCAACCACATACGTGGACCAGGACAGCTAAGGTAGCACGCGTGGTTCACCACACAGCAAATGTCATCCACATGATGGCCGTATTTTCTCTTTCTGATGACGAGTCAGAGGAACCCAGCACCAGTCGAAGGGAACGTTCGATCTGGTACCCGGGGTAGAGGCCCTGGCACGATCGGAGACCTCTCTCCTTCCCCAGGGAGAGAACCCGGCGACTCTTCGATATCCTCATTGAGAAAGGGCAGATCATGCCCCACGACTCGCTGGCCGACTACATCCATTGGGATCATAGTCACCCCCGGTACTGTCCCTTCCACGCTGGGATCTGCCACTTGATCGAGTCCTGTGAGGAAGTTCAACACCTCATCCAGGAACAGATCCAATGGGAGCAAATCGATGCGGAGGGGAATTCCATGTCACTTGTCAGGCTTCAACAAGCTGTCGAAGAAACCCTGGGCACTGCCAAGAATGCGCCAGAGCGGCCAGACTCCCCTCGAGAAAATGGGCACGGGCTGCCTTATCAGCATCCTCCAGAATGGCTTGAGTTCCAGAATGACAATCGAGAAGCACTCGAGCGATTACGAAGGGGTAGAGAGCGGGACGCCAATCAAGAGACGGAGTCGACCAACTTCTCGGTCAACGTCATCCATTCCCTTGCTCCTCCGGCCCTTGTGGGCCCCTAGACGTCAGCAGCTAGCCAGCCAACCCCAGCCACTTCGGCCGTGCGGTGGTGGTCCTGGCGGGAGCTAAAATCTCTCCCTTTCCCCGAAGAAGACACCGCCAGGCTCCTCTGGGTCCTTCTCGGCCGAGAGGACGTTCTGGTGGGAGAGATGACGATTGGCTCCTCAGCTCTCTCTCGTCCTCCTCCCGTCCTATCTCTGTCTCCGGCATCAGTAGAAAGGAAGGGAAAGAAAAAGCAGGGTGAGGCCCCGCCTCAGCCTTGTCACACCCCCTCAGTTGACGAGCCGTCGGGTCCTCTTCACCTACCCGTCAACACAATCCGAAGTACAAAGAAGACATCTTCGGAGTCTTCAGTGGCTTCGATTCAAGTGACGGGCCCATCGCCACAAGTCTCAGCTAGTCCCCAAAGTCAGGTAACCGCTCAGAGCAACAATATCCGGTGGCGCTTTCTATTGTTACTAGACCCAGTGATGGGAATCAGCACCGGACACTGACTTTTTTTAATTTGTATTTGTGTCCTTTTAGTTTATTTTTATATCATTTGGAAAACATATGTGTAATTGTAAGGTTTTATAAGCCAATTTGTCATTCCTTAGGATTGTTTGGGTTTTTATGTAAAAGTCCATGTAGGCCATGCAGGACCCTCCACCCTTTGCTCATTGGTCCAAGTGGCATCTTGGGGGTCCATGTGGGGCTGGTCAAAGTCCTAGGTGGGCTTCTAGATAGTTTGACATTCAAAGGGGACAAGTGGAACAAAATGTCAAGATTCCAACCCCCTTGGTCAAGGGGGTGCCTCCCATTTATTGTTTTTTAATGTGGTTCCAAACCACATGGGAGAATAATATTTGAACTCCCTATTTTACCCCTCCCCAATTTAGATCTGAGGTTAATTAGGGTCATTTTGCATTTCATACAAATAGATTGTAATTCACATTTTATGAGAATTAATGAATGAAAAATTATGAAATTTGGTTGGAGCTCCTTGAAGGGTGCGCCCCTCTCCCCTCTCTCTCTGTTGTGCTTCTTCCTCCTCTAGCCTTCCAGGGTGTGAGACACATTCTATCTCTCCCTCTTATCCTCTGATTTCTGTTTCTGCCGCCGCCATCGCGCCGCCGCCACCATCGCCGAAGTTCTGTTCAATGATGACGATTTCCTCGTCGCCCTCAGTTGGAGCCGCTCCCGTGGGCCCCTCTTCCACCACCTTAGCCTTGTCGCGGGGTAGCTCGCGCTCGTCTAGAGGCGAAGGAGCACCTGTAAACAATGCCAACATGATCTCAGCACTAGAAGACAATCAATATAAAGGGCTTAACAGAGATGACTAAGTCCCCAGCTACATACCTGAGGGTCCCATGCTCGAAGACCCGACCAATCCCATAGTGCAGGCCGACACTACGGCTGACAGGGAAACATGCTCCACCCCTGCCAATAGCTGTGGTAACATGCTAGACGCTTCTTCAGCCGCGGACGACATTGAAGCACTCCTCCCTCCAGGCTCCCCCTCAAAGGAGGGAAGAGACACCGATGGGTCAGTACGGACTAGCTCCTGAATCATCTCCAAGGTGGTGGCTGGATCCTTACCTGACAAGTAGCAACATAAAACTAGTCAGTGTTTGCAGCCCAACAATTGTATGACGCGAGAGCAATCCCCTCCGTGGCGGTTCAATACTTACCCGAGCCATCCTGGGTCACTGCGGGCTCCCGTCCGTCAACAGATGGGGGCACCTCCCCTTGCATCTCGGAGGGAGCAGCGGTCTCCGATGCCCCGGCCACCTCCGCATAACACCAGCAACTATGTCAACTTCCAGAATCAAGTATAACCATAAACACAACATGCTCGGTCTCAGAATTATTTACCTGGCTGGGCATCCTTTGAAACCTTCCATGACTCAAAATCGGGAAAGGTCTCAACATTGGGGGCAGTTTCGTCCATCAGACGAGGGAGCCCCTCCATATCTATCTCGCAATCGACCCCATCATCAGGTGGTGGGTAGATCTCCTGAGGTGGCGAGAAGGCCGCGCCAGCCCCGGCCTCCAGTGGCGCTGTGAAAAGCAAATCCAATTACACACGGTTAGCCGATCATAAAGGCTGAATCAATATTAAGCAAGTAGGCAGATATAGCACTTACTCAAGGCCAGTTCTGCCTCAATGTGTTCCCCAATAGCGGGTCCCCGAGAGGACTCACCAGCCTCCCTGACTCTGGTCTCTACCCGGGGGTGCTTCCGCCGGGGTTGGAGGGCCCCGTCACCGTCCCCAGAAGACGTCCCCATGGAGGGGTGATCCCTATCCACCGCAGAACCTGCCAATGAACACAATCACATAAAATGCCTCAATCATGTACCCCAGAAAACAACAAAGAGGGGGCGATAGGCTAACGAAGAGGTCTTACCTAAAGCCACAAAGGGGGTCAGCGACAGAAGAACCAACTGTTCCGGCTTCAAGCCCACGACCCATGCAGCCTTCACGACCGCCTCCTTCACGTCCCACAAGGTGTAGGTGCACTCGATGAGGAACACGAACTCTACGGGCCCGGCCGACCCGATCGCATGAACGATATGACGCCTCCAGTCGTCGATCGCCGTGTCTGCAAAACTCCTCTCAGGGAGTACTTGGTCCAGTGAGCCCCTCGGATCAAACCTGCAGTCAGCCCACCAAGTCCTCAGTGCCCCCGATCGAGGCGCCCCGGCTCCAGTACCTCCAAGCGCCAGCCGCGCCTGCCTGAGGGGCTTCAGTGCCCCGTTGCTGCTCTGCCCTGCAGACAGCGAGCCCCGGCTCCCCCGAGGCGCCTGTTGTGCCAGCCGCTCCACCTCCCGGCGGATCTGAGAGAAGCGAGTCTGCAAGTACCTGTCGTCTAGTGCGATGAGGGGCAGATCCTCCCTCAAGACATGGGCCTCCTTGGCTTTTCGAATCATCGAGGCCTTCTATTGATACTGGTGACTACGCTCGAACCACCACCTGGCATAGTGGACGTCGAACTGTCCCCTGCGTCCCGGCACATGCGCCGGCAGTCACTCCGGCTCTCAGCGATAGTAGAAGTCCCACCACGCCGCAGCTCGAAAATATGTGTCTCGGCCTCTGTACTATCGACCCACCAAAGGGAACTCCTGGTTCGACGGGATTCCCTGGTCGTACCCGAAGTTCCGAGCGAACCTGTGCGGGTACTACGGCTCTAGGAAGCTCGTCACGGACTGGTGTAGAGGCAGCACCGCTGGTCGGGTGCTCATCACCCACTTTGTGTACAATGCCACATCTGGCTCCTACTGATAAGGAAGGGCGCAGGCCGCCCCGCCATTCGAAGGCACCAGAATCAGGTGGGAGTCCCTGGTGGCACCGTCAAAGGGAATCCCATCCTCGCCCCAGTTGGGCAAGTAGCACAAGACTCTCCTGGCTTCCTCCAACTGTACGACTACGTCCCCGTCTGGCCGCATGGTGAAGCTGAATAATAATGGTGCTGCCTGGTTTGCCACAGACCCGCGAGACACCAACCCTGGAAACATCAGACCAGCCCACACACTGAGGTAGCGGGTCGGCAGAAGCAGACTCGGCTCGCGTGGTGCCAGGTGCGCCGCTAGTACCCCCAGTCCCTGGTAAACATTGGCCAGAGCCACCGGGGCTAAGGCCAGCCTTCGTCCCTCTGCTAGTTGGCACGTAGGCCACAACAGCTCCACCCTCAGCTGGCAATCCTCCCCGTGTAGGACCACAAACATCGCCGACCAGTATGCCAAGTACGCGGCCAGGTGGGTCACGTCCGGCAGTCTATGGGGGTTCTACCCCTCCTGTGGCATGTAGATGTACCTCATGTATGTCTGGAAATGCAGCTCCACCTCTGTGTACTCCTCCCATGGAGTCTGGTCTCTCGCAAACTCCTGGTAAAAGTAGAAGGGTCCGTTGTAGAAGTGGCAGACCCACGCGTTCAACAGCACCCTGGGAGTCTGCGCTGCTCTCTCTCTCTCTCCCGGCCAGGGCTAAGTCCCTCTAGGTCTTCAGTAAATATCAGTAGCTGTAAGAAACCCAGTATCTTCCATGCCCGTCGGTGTGGCTGCGATGGCGGTCATCTAGCACTACCTCCTCGTACCCCTCGCTGCTAATCGGCAACCTGGAGATCCTGTATAGAGACCACAAGTCTAATGAGGTCTCTCCCTCGGCCATTGCCACAGTGTTCCACCTGCGGTTGAAGCGCTCTGCCAACACCTGTAGAAGCCCCGTATAGAAGGGGTACCCATACAAAGCCGTGGTCACAGCATATCGGATATCAGCTCGATCCAGCAGCACCCGGTAGTGGTGTACTATGCCCATCAACCACTCCGTTGCTCTCTGGCAGTATCTGTGTGACGAAATCACTGCCCAACAGCTATACCAGCTAACAGGACTCTATCGCAGAATCCCAGATAGAAGGCTGTGGTCATCATAGCCCTCCCCGGCGTACTCCAACCCTAATGGCTCCAATGCTAACCCTGGACTGCCCTCTGTCTCTGCCCGATGGCGTCCGTGCAAATCCCAGGAAGCGGGGCCCATCACTCCAGCGTGAACTCCGAACTGGTTTGCTTTGCTGAAGAAGCCCATGCACTCAGCACTAGGGAACTGACATTATCTCCACTAGTCCCCGGAGAAACTCGAAAAGCCACATAGGACAATTCTGTGCAAACTGTATCGGCCCACTAAGATCGTCCGCTCCAGTCGGCGACGGGCTCCAGCAACCCGAGAGTCACTCTCCTCCATGCCTGGCGGGACAAAGCACCTGATGAACTCGAACAAGTGACGATCCATAGGGAACTTCACTGGGTAGCCGCCGCTGTGATCATAAGTGTAAAGCCCACCCGCCTCTGACGCGCGGGCCAACTCCACAGCCCCAACTCCGCTGCCGCGCTCGCCAACAGGGCCCTCTGCCACAGCTGTGTGCCCCCAGTCTAGCTACTCCACATTAGCCGCAGTGATGATTGGCGGGCCCAAAGGGGGCATGGGCCGCTCGGTCCTCCTCACCCAGTGGTCCTCCTCCTGGACCACACACCTCGGGACCCTCTCGTCCCTACCAAATCGTGCCATAACTGCAAGACAGAACACCAAAAATGGTCAGTGCGCCAGAAATTCAACACATGCAATATAATAAAGCACAAGTACATGAAGCGTCAAAAAGCAACCATAAAAACTAAGAAGGAGAGGTTCACGGGCTGTACGCCCTCGTCTCCGCCTCCGACGCACGACCCGTGGGGGGCATTTGTTGTACCCGTACAATTTCCCCTGCAAAATACCCGGGATTAAGAGTTCGGGAATTTCCTCGAACACCTTCAAGGCATGGGCTACCCGGCCACTCCGACAACCCAGTGGGCCCGACCAACGGCCCCAACCCTCCAGCCGAGGTATACGGTCGCATCAACAATCAATCGGGACTACTCCCAACCCCTAAGTTGCAGACTTTGCTCGCATTCTACACGACCACCCGGGCCAACCCGGGGGGACACCGACTACAAGCCACGCTACATGGCACCCAGTGAAAAGGCCAGGGGCTTACCCCGGGATGCCTTCCTTCTACCCTCTAAGGTCAAGGGGAGACCCAAATAGGTCAACCACAGGCTTGGGAGGCCCGCATCACGTGTATACGGCTCACACAGGTGCGTTCGGGATTTTTCCGAACACCTTGGGGGCGCGTATGTTTCAACCCTTCTACACCAACCCACGGGCCACCCCGTGGTTCCAGCACACTAATTGGGTCCGACAACGAACCCCCCCAGCAACCCGGGGCCATCCCCGACCCTCAGACACGGGGCAATGAGCCACTTAGCTTTAGCTCTCGGGCCAACCCGAGGCTACCCTGCCAACCCGTCGTACAACATGGTACGCAGCCCAAGGCACGGCTCATGAGCCTAAAGTGCCCCCCTTAGCTCCCACAAGCTCCCGTTCTCAGCCCAAGGCCAAATCCAAGGCCCACCAGTCACCTACTTGGCCCGTTCGACAACCCGGGGTATGTCAGGATTTTGCCCGAGCACCTTGTGAGCGGCTACTACGACTCGAAGAACAACGGCCCCCGTGGGCCACCCCAGTATCCCGCAACCCCGTGTCCTTCAAAGGACATCCCCAGATGACTAAAGAAGACCCCCGGGGACCATCCCTCGGGGTTGCGGCTCGCCCAGGGTCAGTTCGCCCCAGGGCGTGGCCGCGCCCCCGGGGAGGGCGAACTTCCTGGGGGGCCAAGCCCTCTCCCCAGCCCGGAGGCCCAACGATCTTCCCCAATCCCAGTTCGTGCAAACTCCCAATCTCACGGCTCGAGGTTCATGCAAGGATTCGTTCGTCGTACCCGTGCGTGGAAGAACTCACGAAGACAAAGTCCCAGGATTACGTCAATCACAAGACCCACGTTCCTCGCACGCACGTGGCCGGCCAATCAGTATCCTTCTAGTATCCTCTTGTATTTTTCTTCTTAGCCAATTTAGGAAGAAAAATAACAAAAAAAAATCAGATTTTATAGAGGTGGGGCTGCCCCCCCTCTAGCTCCACTCTAGCCCGCCTAAACCCCTTGGGTATTAAAAAAGATTTTTTAAAATAAAAGTGCATCCCAACACGGACTCACGTGCCTACCGCCCGCCCCCCCAGCCGGCCGTTGGCCACTCAGATTAACAACTCAAGTCTAGTCAGACCTCTGGCCCGGGAATCATAGTCCCGGGGCTGACCTCGACTCCCCAGAATGACGACACTCGCCGTCCGAGACCCGGACCCGACCGCTCACCTCGAGCCGTGTCCGACCTCCACTAGGCGCCAATCTATGTCCGCTCTGGCCACCAAGGTAGTCGGGCCCACACCAATCCCTCTGTAAAGAGTTCCTGTAAGACACGCGGATATCCGCTTTATTACCCAATGACCCGGGGACCGACCCACGTGTCGGAGTTGTCCCGTGGCTTGCGCCAATTGTACTTTGGCCACCTAGGCCCATTTGTAAAGCCCATGTGGCCCATCATAAAGCCAGTGAAATACAAGCGCCCGCATTCGGGGCCCCAACTTTCTACCAACACCCCTCGACATACGTGCCTAACATCCTGACTCCAGTAAACACCCCTCAGTCGAAAGTACACCCATAGCTGCAGAATGCTCCCGGCCCTCTACCCACGGCTTCAGGCATATATATAGACTTTTCTTCGGAATGGAATGAAGGTGTTCGGATTCAATCCGATGTAAGTAAACACCGGTTGCTTGCGGCCGGTGGGGAAAGACGTCCAGTACATGATTCCTACAATCGCCTACGCACTTGCACCCATGGTACCTCTTCTCTCCACGTGTCGCCTGATCGCCCGAGCCCACGTGCTGTGCCCTGGTGGCGCTTCCCCGGTCAACCCTTGGTTCCATGGGTGATTTTCGAGAAATCGATTGGCACTCCCGCACCCTTACCCTGAAATTTCCGTGCCATTCGACCCTTTTCGACTTTCTGTAAAAGGAGAGTGCTCGATACCGCCGTGAGAGGCATGCAACTGTAAGGAGGATACCCGAGATATATCAAACTCCCGTGTCTTTCTTCTCCACTGTATCCCTTCCTTCACCCCGGTCATTCGGCATAAAAACCCACACAACAGTCTTGCATCATCTAACTTAGCTTTTTGGATGATGGAAACTTAGATGAGATACTTTGTCTACTTTGGCATTGGGTTTTACATCATTTAACTTAATTTTCTAGGTGATGGAAGATTATATGAAGGATAATCTAATTTATCCACTTAGGTGTTTCTTCTATCTGAGTTTTGGACTTCGACGCTGTGACATCTAAGTTCACTTAGTTCTAAACTATCCTATTTTTGGCTAAGTATCAGAAGGCGCAAGTTTGGCTTTTAATCTTGTGTTTAAGCTTAGACATTAATTGGCATATTTAAAATGTATTTATTTTGTCATGGATCTAAAATAATTAATTTGTGAGAAAAGGACATTTTCCCATCAATAAATATGGTGCTATGAGCAATGGTTTTTGTAAGTTGGATCTGACATAAATAACATTTCTCGTTCTTCTTCCAAAAATTATGTGTCACGTGATAAATACCTAGATTCTACTATATGGCATACTCGTTTGGGTCATATATGATAGGATAGGATACCAGATTAGCTCGAGAAATCTCTTAGGTTCACACATTAAGGTTGATTTGCCTATATGTGAGTCATGTTTGGTTGGTAAAACACATTGAAAGTCTTTAAGAAAGGCTACAAGAGCTACGGAACCATGCATTACAACTAATCTATTCTAACATCTGTGGACCAATGAGCCTTAAAGCGTAGTATGATTACTCTTATTTTCTCACATTCATAGATGACTTTTCACAATATGACTAGATTTATCTGATCGCTCATCACTATGAAGCGCTAGATTGTTTTAAACACTTCTTAACAAAGGTTGATAATTAAGTGGAGTGGAGACTTAAAGCTCTTTGTATGGACTGCAGACGCGAAAACCTATCGGATCAGTTCCGAGGTCTGTGTGAGGAAAATGATATCCGATGGTAACTCTATTTCATACATGCCACAACAAAACATTGTTTCTAAGAGGAATAGGATGTTGTTGGATATGGTTAGGTCCATGATATTGCAAGCCAACCTCCCAATATTCTTCTAGGGATGCACTCTTGGCTACGGTCTACATCCTTTTGAAGGTATGTACATTCCCATCCCGGGTCATCTACCGCATTTTTTACTCTCATGAAGACATAACCATGCTGAAGAGAAGATAGTGGAAACAAATGGAAAGAAAACTGTAGAGCACGAGTAAAACAGGCCAAATGGAACACAAAGCACAGACACAGTTATTCATGGGATTCCTTTTATTCACTGCAACAAACAGATGAAATGGAAGGGGAATACATCATAGAAGAAAAGAAAGAAGGAATAAAGAAAAAGAAATACAAAGGGGGAGGGGGAGAAACGGAGTACTGACTCCTTCTCCCCTTCCTCACCTCTCCTCCCTCTCTTTCTCTCCGTTTCTTCTTCTTCTGTTCTTTGCTTGATGCTTGCTCCTCTGCTCTCTCCTCTCTGCCCTTCTTGTTCTTCCCCTCCTTTTTTGTTCTCCTCTAGGGGGGCCTTTATATAGGGGACCAGAGGCTGCGGGCTGCTTTCGTGGTTCGACAGGTCGCGAGGCTACTGAACGGGTATCTTTATGCCGGTTCGGCATGTATGCTACCAGACGAGGAAGTGCGCTGCCGGATTGAGCAGTGTGCCGCCAGATGAGGGGGTAGGGCTGCCGCTCCTGCCGTATTGCTCGCGTGGGGCTGCCAATTCGCTGGTCGAGCGAGGTGAGCGGAGCTGCCGTATGGGGTGGTTTTGTGCCGTCGTTTGAAGAGGTGGGGGTCCTACCGTATGAGCATTAAATGCTCAATAGAGGGGTTTCCGTTTTAAGGAGGTGGAGGGTGCCAGATGGGTGAAGGCAGGTTGCCGGATGAGCTATTTAACCCATTCAAAGGGGGCCTGCCGAATGAGCATTAAATGCTCGAAACAAACAAAAAAAGGTCTGCATTAAATGCGGTTGGCTGTCGTAACAACAGCCCCTTCCATTTTTCTTCTTCTTTCTTTTTCCTTTTGTTCATTCAACCTTCTTCTTCTTTATTTTCTTTATGTCATTCTTTTCTTTTTTTTCTTCTTCTTTTCTTTTCCTCTTCCTTTTTTTTGATGCTTGGGCTTCCACAGTCCGGCTCACGGTGGTACCACTTCAGGGGCGTCTTGGCCTCCTTTGATTTTGCATCCAATTCGTCCATCGGGATGCAAATTTATGATGACATGGTGTCACTCATCAGATACGGCACCGCCATCACTGTGTTTGAAATTTGGCCATTCCGGCCTCTTCTTATGTTTCTTCACTATCGGGTTCTTACAGTCGAGCCTGCGACAGCGTGCCTTAGGAACACCTTGACTTCCCACGATACCTGCCATATCGTGGTATATTGTGGTGTTCAAATTTTGTGCATCAACAAAGACTCGAGTAGGGGTACCGGATGGGACTCCCACCTCTCTCTTCTTATTCTTCTTTCATTCTTGTTCTTTTTCTTCTTCTCTGCCGGTGCTGGAACGACCGGTTGGAACTTTGGCGAGGGTGCCGTTACGACACGCCGGGTGAAGGCGCTGACACGGAACCTCTCATTTTTTATTCATTTTCTTCTTTTTCTTCTTTGCCCGATGCGGGGCTTACTATTGTAGATGATAAATTTTTAGGTGTCAACATTATGTGAGGAGCTTATATCGCTAGAGAATTATAAGTGGTTTATTGTATCTAAATAGACAAATTTTAATTCAATTAGTGCTAATTTTTATCCTACTGATAAAAATCCTATAAAGTATAAATTTAGCATATAAATTTAGCTTCTTTTCAATACAAAAACTTTATAGTACTAAAGATCCTTTTATATCTATAGAAATCAAGGCCGGTGTAGAGATATTGAGTCATGATAGAGAATTATGTATGGACCACTATTATTCAATCTTAGATCCATGTGAAGCTATTGCTCTCCTTCTTTATGAAGTTAGTATTTTTCTCCTTCAAGATGCTACTATGTGCTAGCATAGTTGCTCTAAAGGTCGCTGTCGCTTCTTCCTCTTAAGTTCTCGCCTGCTATCATAGTTGCTTCCATCCGATTTAATTCAGTATCAACTTCATAAGATGTTAGAATCTGTCAGACAAGATTGTTTGTTAAAAGATACGACTATATATATGTGTGGGGGGGGAGAGGGACGGTATTTTGGTCATTCAAGGAACAACTAACAAGAATCTTGAAATCTTTGTGGACTATTCGTGGCTCCGTCAACGGTAATTAACCACGATAGCATTTTTTAAAGTTTTCATCAATATCAATGATATATATGCTAACACATTTTCAGGAATGATATATCTATAATTTTTTCTCTATTTTTTTATATGTAGAAAGTCCAATAAAAAATATAAGAAGCTAAAATGTGTCCGAATCTATTTTAAGAATCAAAATATCTATAGATTTTTACAAATAAACTATTGTTATAAGCAAATTTATAAAAAAACTCATATAAATATATTAGCAGTTATATCACTAAGTAAAAGCAAGTCCATCTGAGAGTGATTTTTTTTTTTACAAGTTGTAGAGGTAGAAAAATGGTTCCTACCTCTCGTACCACACTTTTCTATTTATTTGTTAAGGAAGACCGCTCGGCACTCGTGGAAGCCTGTAAACACCAGAAACGAAGGGCGTCATGTCACGTCCCGACGCGGAATATCGGGACCGACAGTAGAAAACACTAGTAATGATAACATGCTCAGCTAAGAATTAACATAATGCCATGAACAGAAATAATTCTAAATCTATTACAATAACCATCAAACTGTCTTAAACATAATCAAACATAACCTCTACTCGACTCCGTTACAATAACTAACACAAGCTCTAAGGCATAGCTAGATGTAAAACAACTATAACAATCTCAATATATCTACTAGCTGGTACACTCCAAGTCATCACTCTTGCCCATTCCCCTCCATCTGTGAATCTTCACCTGAGCTACCTGGAAAGGGGGGAAAACAACTATATGAGCGAATTAGGTAACAACAAGCAAGTGTAAGTGATTAACCAATTAATTACATGTATATGAAACGGAAAGAAAAGAAATAACGATCGAATGAAACAACATAATAAAAGAAAGTGCTAAAGAATGGAATGGAATAACAATATGACAGGATGATATAATTATAAGAATTGTAAGTTTATGAACAATATATATGATGTGAAACCACTACGGGGTATGCAGCAAGCAAGTGAAAACTTAGGACCTATTCCGCATTCACAACCACATAGCAATTAAGTTGATAAATCGGGGCCAAATCGCCGTCGCACACACGCGAGCCCGGGGTGACTAAATAATGCTAGGGGGAGGTGATGGATCAAGACCCTTGCTGGTAGAGTGCCAACTGGGCTAGGGTTGCCCTCTCGAGGGTACGTAGCCCACGCTTATGGGGCTGGCCGGTGCCAATTGGGGCACTAGGTCCCACTCTCTCACTTTAGCCACGGTGACCACACTAAGATGGTGGTTCCGAGATCGGGCACTCGCTCGCATGCACAACGGAGCTACGTCTACGGATATTAAATAAATAGACACTAAATAGTAATGGAGCAAAGTTTAGAGCTCACCTGGTTGGTTTGAAGAAACCAACCCCGTTCGGAGACGTGGGCGAGCGGGGAAGTGTGGATCCCGCACACTGCGCCGATGTAGCTTGAGCTGCTTAATACAACACTACTCCTCACGCAGGAGGGTTGGACTAAGGGTGGGGAAATCAAGCTTACATCCAAACACTACCTCCACGCAGGGAGGGGCGCTAAGCCGGCCAGGCGGGAGGGGGAAACTCGCCGAGGTTGTAGGAGAGGAAGCCGACGTAGGATCTGCTCGCTTGCTGTGAGAGGGGACAGGCCGCCGCTGTTGCAGTCGTAGTTCTTACTCCGGAATTCTTCCGGCGACGAGACCAGAAGGGAATTCTTCATGACAGAAGCTGGGACGCCTCTGAATTTTACTGAATTCTTCTAATGTCGTCGCTGGCCGCGGCAGAGGCTCGAACAGGACGAAGGAATCTGAGGTTGACAGCTTCAGATCTGATGCAGTAGGATGCAGAGGCTGTACCGTGGGCTCCCAAGCTCCGAATCTCGAACCGTCAGCATTTCTGGAACCGTGGAGGAATCCTCTTTGCAGAAAAACTGGTGGGGAGGCCGTCGGAGGTCGGGGTGGCCTGGGGGACACCGATGAGTGAGTGCTGGTCGCAGAAGACTGGAGAAGGCAGTCCCGCGCGACTGGAGGGGAAAAATCAGAACTTTGGCTCCCGGACGCCGAATGTAGCTCTGCTTCTTTCTCCTGGTCGGGGACGGGGGGAGGAAGAACTTTGGAGAAGGAACTTCAGTCAGATTCCTTCACTGTGAATCTTGGTTCAGCTTCTGGTCGAACTCTGGTGCTCTGCAGATGGAGCTTGGTGCAGTCGAGGGAGAATGGCTCTCCCGGGCAGCTCCGGACTCAGAATGGTACGATTCTTTCTCGCCTGCGTAGTGGACTGGACGACCTTTCCAGAAATGTAAGGTATGCTCTCAGATGTCGCTGGATGACCTCGGGGGAGCTTCTGCAAGACGGGCCTTCTTCTGCCACCTGCAGATGTGACAGATTGAATGGGATGGTGGTGGGGTTAGGTTAAGGGGGATTGGAGTTTGGTAATGGAGGGAAGGGTGGTGGTGATAGCAGATGGGGGAGGGGTGTGTGGGGGTGAAGAGAGGGGCGGAGCAGGTAGTATGGAGGTGCAGGAGAGTGGAGGGGTGAGAGGGCCGAAGCTTGGAGAAGGGGGGGTGGAGGGGTCGGCCAAGGCAAGGGGATGGGTGTAGTTGGTGAGGGTGGTGCGCAGCTTGTGGTGGGGTGGGGATTGGGATGGTCAAGGGATATGAATGAGGGTGTGGGGGAGTGGGAAGGTTGCTTGGGGAAGAGGGATGGGTGTCTTGGAGGTGGGGAAGGGGTATGGGGAATAGGAAGGGTTGCTTGGGAAGTGGAGGAAATTGATGAGTATTAACTGGCCTAGGGGAGGTGAAGGGGAGGAGGGTGAGGTGGCAGCTGAGATGGCAGGGGAAGGGGGAGGTGAAAGGGCAAGTTCGCCCAAGGGAGAGAGAGAGAGAAGGGGGAAGAGAGAGAGGGGTTCGCCCCCTAGAGAGAGAGAGAGAGAATGAGAGAGCTAGAGAGAGAGAGGGGGCACTTATGTTCAAATATTCAATACTTCATTAACCATCTCAAGGGGGGGTTGGGGTCCTATATATAGGGATCCTAACATTTACAAAAAGTCCCTGGAGAATATGCTAAAAACAAATAAGCAAGGGGGTGTGGGAAGGAAGAGGGCGCCCATGGGCCAGGCCCATCTAATTGGGCCCATATGACCCCCTAGCCTAACAAACATAGATAAATAACGTGATGACCTAGGGACATGACTCAAAATAAGGACAAGTACATCAAAATGACTCAAGAAAGGAGAAAATACATCAATATGTCCTCAGTAATAAGCTCCTGTGTCGCTGTGGGCCCATCAAGTCGTGCAGTCACACACTACCTGTCTCCGGAAGGGAGAGAGGTGTCGAGCCAAAGGGAATCCTGGGTGATGTCCCCATCAACTCCCCCGGGCTGCGAAGAGCTCGACTCTGTCGAGAAAGGGTCCACTCGACTGCGGTAATGCTCCAGGAGGTCGGGGTCCAGCTGCTGAAGATCCTCCCTACTCACCCATGAATCATCTGAAGGGGGCCGGCCCTTCCACCTGACCAAGTATCGCTCGTATGCTTTGCTCCGGGTGATGGTGACCTGTTCATCCAATATCCGCTCTATTTGCTCCCGTTGGCCCCTCTAGACTGGTGGAACTCTCTCATGGGTGGTGGCTCTCTCAGAAGGTGGAACAGGCTCAATTCCCTCACTAGGTGTCACCGTGGGACCCCTATATGGCGCCAAGTCAGCCACATTGAATGTGGGACTTACTGCGTACTCCTCGGGGAGGTCCAACACATAAGCGTTTGTGCCAATCCTCCTCAGAACCTGGAAGGGGCCTGATCCACGCGACCTCAGTTTGGAGACATTTCCAGGGAAAAGCCTCTCAGTTCTTACCATCACATAGTCACCCTCGTGAAACTCCTGGTGGCGTCGGTGGGAATCGGCCATTTTTTTATACACCTCCTTGCTTTTGTTAATGTGTTTGCGGATTTCTTCATGCAAGTCTTTCATGTGTTGGGCAAACGACTCAGCACTAATAGACACTCTAGCATGTGGAGGCAAAGGAATGAGATCTGTAGGCTTTCTGGGCTTGTACCCATGCACAGCTTCAAATTGGCTCATCCCTATCGACCTATTCACTGAATTATTGTATGCAAACTCTGCCTGGGGTAATATGAGATCCCAATTCCTGGGGCGATCCTCAACAAGACAACGGAGTAGATTCCCAAGACTCCTATTAATGACTTCGGTCTGGCCGTTAGTTTGAGGGTGATAGGCCGTGGAAAATTTGAGAAGGGTCCCCATTAGGTGCCAGAGAGTTTTCCAGAAATAGCTGGTGAATTTGACATCCCTATCAGAAATGATGATCTTGGGTAGGCCATGGAGGCGGACTACCTCATCGAAGAATAGGCGGGCCACATGAGAGGCGTCGGAGGTTTTAGAGCATGGGATGAAATGGGCCATCTTAGAAAACCTATCCACTACGACAAAGATGGAATCATGCCTTTTCTGAGTCCTAGGTAGGCCTAAGATGAAGTCCATGCTTAAGTCCTGCCAGGGACGATCAGGGACAGGGAGTGGGGTGTATAGGCCTGTGTTCTGTCTTGTCTGTTTGGCTGAGGCACATATCCGGCACTGTCCTACAATTTTGGCTACGTCCCTTTTGAGGCTTGGCCAGTAGAACTGACCCTCAACCAAAGCAATGGTTTTATGCACCCCAAAATGCCCAGCAAGGCCTCCTGCATGTAACTCCCAGACCAGGAAATCCCGTAGAGAGGTTCTAGGTATGCAAAGTCTATGGCCTTTGAAGATGAATCCGTCCTCTAAGATGAATCCTTGGTGTTCCTTAGGTGAGAGGGTGGACAGAGTGGTATGGATTGGACCAAAGTCCGGGCAATCAGAGTACTCCTCCTTGAGTCTTTCAAATCCTATGACTTCCACCCGAATGGTAGCTAGCAAGGAAATTCTCCTACTGAGGGCATCGGCAGCACGGTTTTCACTTCCGGCTTTATGTTTGATCACAAATGTGTAGGCCTGGATGTATTCGACCCATCGGGCATGCCGAGCATTCAGTTTCTGCTGGGAGTTGAGGTATTTCAGGGCCTCATGGTCGGAGAATATGACAAATTCTTTAGGCAAGAGATAGTGTCTCCAATGCCGGAGGGATTGTACCACGGCATAAAATTCCTTGTCGTAGGTGGAGTACCTCATCCTGGCATCACACAACTTCTCACTAAAGTAGGCCACTGGGTGTCCTTCCTGGCTAAGGATCCCACCAATTCCTACCCCGGAGGCATCACAAGTCACTTCAAAGACTTTGGAGAAATCAGGGAGGCATAAGACAGGGGCTTGGGTCATTCTCTCTTTGAGCTCTTGGAAGGCCCTAGATGCTGACTTGGTCCACACAAAGGTCCCCTTTTTGAGACAGTCGGTGATAGGGGCTGTGACTGTGCTGAACCCACGGATGAACCTACGGTAGAAGGTGGCTAACCCATGAAAACTCCAGACTTCATGGAGAGTGCGGGGCTCCGACCATTCGAGGATGGCTTGGACCTTTTCAGGGTCCATGGATACCCCCTCGGTGGAGACAACATACCCAAGGAAGGTAATGGATTTTGTCATGAAGTGACATTTTCCCAAATTGGCAAAGAGGCTTTCCTTCCTAAGGGTGGTGCAGACTTGCCTAAGATGACTGAGGTGTGCTTCCTTGGACTGGCTGTAGATGAGGATGTCATCAAAATAGACTACCAGGAAGACTCCAATGTAGGGCCTAAGGACCTCGGTCATAAGGCGCATAAATGTGCTTGGGGCATTAGAGAGCCCAAAAGGCATCACCAGCCATTCATAGAGTCCATCCTTGGTTTTGAAGGCTGTTTTCCATTCATCCCCAAGCCTTATCCTTACTTGGTGGTAGCCACTCTTAAGGTCTATCTTTGAAAAAATTGTGGCTCTAGCTAGCATATCTAGCATATCGTCAAGTCTAGGTATGGGGAACCTATATTTGACGGTAATCTTGTTGATGGCCCTGCTATCAATACACATGCGCCATGTCCCATCTTTCTTTGGTGTGAGGAGGGCTGGGACAGCACAAGGACTTTTGCTAAGACGGAGGAAGCCTTTTCTAATGAGTTCCTCCACTTGCCTCCTCAATTCAGCATGCTCAGTGGGATTGAGGCGATAGTGGGGAAGGTTTGGGAGGGTGGCCCCTGGGACAAGGTCAATAGCATGCTGGACATCCCTCATGGGTGGCAGTTGATCGGGGAGCTCCTCGGGGAACACATCCTTGAATTCTTCTAGGAGAGGGTGTATCTCCACAGGATGAGGGTTGGAGGGGGTGGGTTCCCCTAGGCATATGACTACAGCGCATATGGGTGTCCCGAGGGCTACCTCTTTCTCGAGTTCTTGTCTAGTGATGAGGTGAAGGCCTTTGGTGGGACCCTCATGGGTGGACAGTTGACTTGTGGGTTGGGTTGGGGGTGATGTGACCCCTGGGTTTTGAGGTGGTGTGGGGAGAATTCCCTTGGGGGGTGGGTCCTTTCGGGGTGATGAAGGGTTGAGGCGAATGGTCTTTCCCTTGTGTTCAAAGGTGCACGTGTTCGTTTTCCCATGGATGGTAGCATTAACATCATATATCCAAGGTCTCCCTAGCAGGATGCTCCCTACAGCCATAGGTATGATGTCACACCATATTGGCTCTTGGTAGGATGAGAAGGTGATGGGGATAAGACAACATGTGTTGACGGGTAGGGAATGGTTGTTTATCCATGAGACACGATATGGTTTGGGGTGGGGTGTTGGGGTAAGTCCTAGGAGCTTGACGGTGTCCGGGGACACGGCATTGACACAACTTCCGTTGTCTAGGATAACCTTCCTAACATGGTCCCCAATTTTGATGAAGGTGTGAAAAATGGAAGTCCTCCTCCAATCATTCTCTTGTGGTTGGGTAAGGGTGCACCTTATTACTCCCAAGTGGGTGGAGTGGGGGTCATCTTCTACACCTTCCTCAAAGAATTGCTCCTCGTATTCCTCTTCCCACTCTAAGGTAGCCTCGTGTTCCTCAATAGTATTCTCATGGGTTTCTTGGGATGTGGTAGGTCCGCCCTCAATAACAAGGCTTGACATTCCCTTGGAAGGGCATTGGGAGGCTATGTGGCCATAACCATGGCACTGAAAATATTTAATCGTACTACTCCCTGGGGTCTTCCCTTTGGAGGCTTCCTCCCTTCGGGGAGGAGGGTTGAGTGGGGTGGTCTTTGTGGGGGTGGGAGTGATTGGTTGGGGATAGGGCCGAGTGGGGGTTCCCCCATTGGGAGGAGGTGTTCTTAACAGAGGAGGTAGGTTGGGACGGGGTCCCGGGCCCTTGGGGGGGCCAAACCTAGGATTCCTAGAAAATCTCTCTACATCCCGGGCTATTTGATAGGCAATTTCCAAGCTATGTACTTCCCTCATAAAAAGCTCCCGTTTGATGTGGGGGAGGAGACCATTCCTAAACCGGGATAAAGTGACGGCTGGGTCTTCAACCACACCACACCTTAGGAGATATGAGTCAAATTTTTCAATATACTCTTCCACGGTCTTTCCTTCTTGGGTAAGGCTTTGCCATTCATCAAGAAGAAGTTGGCTATAGGAGATGGGGAGATATTTGTTTCTAAGTTGATCTTTCATGTCTATCCAAGTGTCAATGGGTTCCTCACACCGGATCCTCCTTTGGCTTTCTACCTTTAGCCAATAGGTCTTGGCTAGTTTAAGAAGGTGCATCTTGGCCAACCTAACCTTTCTCTCCTCGGACATGGGATACCATTCAAAGTATTGGTCCATGCCATGCTCCCATTCTTTATAGGCACTAGGGTTATGAGACCCATCAAAATTAGGAGCTTCCACTTTGATCATTCTTAGTAGGAAGTCATCCGGATCCTCTCGTGGTCGCCTCTCATGATATCGAGGTCGTGGGGCTCTCTCTTGCTCACGATACCACTCATCATCTAGGTCTTCCCTCTCATGTTCAACCCGCGGAGGAGGAACTCTTTGGACATGGTTCCTAGGTGGGGCCCTAGCTTCTTCCAATCTCTCTAATCGGGTGGAAATTCCATTCATTTGCTCCGTGAGGACTTGGATGGCAGCCTCAATCCGATCCATAGGAGTTTGGGGAGCTTCCCTAGGGAGGTTTTGGTTGCCATGCACATTGGGATCTATAGGTGGGTTGGAATTAGAAGGATCAGCCCGATATATGGTACCCCTACGGGTGGACATGCACAAAGATGACAACACGGGATAGAAATGCAATTGCCCTTGGACCTAGGCTTGTAGAGACAAGTCTAAAACTTGCTCTGATACCAACTGATGTGAAACCACTATGGGGTATGCAGCAAGCAAGTGAAAACTTAGGACCTATTCCGCATTCACAACCACATAGCAATTAAGTTGATAAATCGGGGCCAAATCGCCGTCGCACACACGTGAGCCCGGGGTGACTAAATAATGCTAGGGGGAGGTGATGGATCAAGACCCTTGCTGGTAGAGTGCCAACTGGGCTAGGGTTGCCCTCCCGAGGGTACGTAGCCCACGCTTATGGGGCTGGCCGGTGCCAATTGGGGCACTAGGTCCCACTCTCTCACTTTAGCCACGGTGACCACACTAAGATGGTGGTTCCGAGATCGGGCACTCGCTCGCATGCACAACGGAGCTACGTCTACGGATATTAAATAAATAGACACTAAATAGTAATGGAGCAAAGTTTAGAGCTCACCTGGTTGGTTTGAAGAAACCAACCCCGTTCGGAGACGTGGGCGAGCGGGGAAGTGTGGATCCCGCACACTGCGCCGATGTAGCTTGAGCTGCTTAATACAACACTACTCCTCACGCAGGAGGGTTGGACTAAGGGTGGGGAAATCAAGCTTACATCCAAACACTACCTCCACGTAGGGAGGGGCGCTAAGCCGGCCAGGCGGGAGGGGGAAACTCGCCGAGGTTGTAGGAGAGGAAGCCGACATAGGATCTGCTCGCTTGCTGTGAGAGAGGACAGGCCGCCGCTATTGCAGTTGTAGTTCTTACTCCGGAATTCTGCCGTCAACGAGACTAGGAGGGAATTCTTCATGACAGAAGTTGGGACGCCTCTGAATTTTACTGAATTCTTCTAATGTCGTCGCTGGCCGCGGCAGAGGCTCGAACAGGACGAAGGAATCTGAGGTTGACAGCTTCAGATCTGATGCAGTAGGATGCAGAGGCTGTACCATGGGCTCCCAAGCTCCGAATCTCGAACCGTCAGCATTTCTGGAACCGTGGAGGAACCCTCTTTGCAGAAACACTAGTGGGGAGGCCATCAGAGGTCGGGGTGGCCTGGGGGACACCGATGAGTGAGTGCTGGTCGCAGAAGATTGGAGAAGGCAGTCCCGCGCGACTGGAGGGGAAAAATCAGAACTTTGGCTCCTAAATGCCGAATGTAGCTCTGCTTATTTCTCCTGGTCGGGGACAGGGGGAGGAAGAACTTTGGAGAAGGAACTTCAGTCAGATTCCTTCACTGTGAATCTTGGTTCAGCTTCTGGTCAAACTCTGGTGCTCTGCAGATGGATCTTGGTGCAGTCGAGGGAGAATGGCTCTCCTGGGCAGCTCCGGACTCGGAATGATACGATTCTTTGTTGCCTGCGTAGTGGACTGGACGACCTTTCCAGAAAGGTAAGGTACGCTCTCAGATGTCACCGGATGCCCTCGGGGGAGCTTCTGCAAGACGGGCCTTCTTCTGCCACCTGCAGATGTGACAGATTGAATGGGATGGTGGTGGGGTTAGGTTAAGGGGGATTGGAGTTTGGTAATGGAGGGAAGGGTGGTGGTGATAGCAGATGGGGGAGGGGTGTGTGGGGGTGAAGAGAGGGGCGGAGCAGGTAGTATGGAGGTGCAGGAGAGTGGAGGGGTGAGAGGGCCGAAGCTTGGAGAAGGGGGGGTGGAGGGGTCGGCCAAGGCAAGGGGATGGGTGTAGTTGGTGAGGGTGGTGCGCAGCTTGTGGTGGGGTGGGGATTGGGATGGTCAAGGGATATGAATGAGGGTGTGGGGGAGTGGGAATGTTGCTTGGGGAAGAGGGATGGGTGTCTTGGAGGTGGGGAAGGGGTATGGGGAATAGGAAGGGTTGCTTGGGAAGTGGAGGAAATTGATGAGTATTAAGTGGCCTAGGGGAGGTGAAGGGGTGGAGGGTGAGGTGGCAGCTGAGGTGGCAGGGGAAGGGGGAGGTGAAAGGGCAAGTTCGCCCAAGGGAGAGAGAGAGAGAAGGGGGAAGAGAGAGAGGGGTTCGCCCCCTAGAGAGAGAGAGAGAGAATGAGAGAGCTAGAGAGAGAGAGGGGGCACTTATGTTCAAATATTCAATACTTCATTAACCATCTCAAGGGGGGGTTGGGGTCCTATATATAGGGATCCCAACATTTACAAAAAGTCCCTGGAGAATATGCTAAAAACAAATAAGCAAGGGGGTGTGGGAAGGAAGAGGGCGCCCATGGGCCAGGCCCATCTAATTGGGCCCATATGACCCCCTAGCCTAACAAACATAGATAAATAACGTGATGACCTAGGGACATGACTCAAAATAAGGACAAGTACATCAAAATGACTCAAGAAAGGAGAAAATACATCAATATGTCCTCAGTAATAAGCTCCTGTGTCGCTGTGGGCCCATCAAGTCGTGCAGTCACACACTACCTGTCTCCGGAAGGGAGAGAGGTGTCGAGCCAAAGGGAATCCTGGGTGATGTCCCCATCAATATATAACTGGAAATTACAGGAAATTGGCCAACAAGCAAGAATGTAACCAAGTCGAACACGATTCAAGTAAGAGATAAGAGATCATTGTCATAGACATCACGCTAGTCATGCACTCGGTGTAATGCCTCACCATGTCATTATAAACTCCCATGGGCACACGTACTTTTTGGGCGCTCTCCCCAGGACCAGACCGGGCCCCTATGATGCGTTGGCATTGATTTATTGGATGCAAGATCCCAAGTTCTGTCTAGACTTTAATCAAGTTAAATGGCCAATTATAATCAAGTATAAACTTACCTCAGAACATCCCAAGGCTAAGTTGAAGAGATACTGTCCAGAATTTCTGTCCAGGAGTTCAAGTTATCAAGAACCATCATGTTCTTGGATTCAAAACCATAAAACACGGAGAAAACTCGTGTTCGGATGATATGCGGTCATTACTGGGCAGCTCAAGACTTGTGCGGTCGACAATGGGCCGCACTAACAGGAATTGGGCTGGGTTTAGCCCTCGGGAGGTCAAGGTTGAATGGCTGGTAAAGGGCCACTCTTCAGCATGAACGGTAAACATTGGGCCGCACAAGGTCAGAAGTTTACAAAATCGAAGACAGGATATGCGGTCCTTACAGAGCCACTCATTAATTGAATGGTTTATAAAGGGCCGCCTGTAAGATGTACGGGCCATTACTAGCCGCACAACACAGGCCTAACAATAATCTAGAAATTCACCCAAGTGGGCTCCCGGGCTGCCATAGGCAGGGTGGAACTGAACCAGAGTCCAGCCCACTGTCTGCTGGTCGGCCTAGGGTCTACTAGGCTGATCAAATCAGGATTTGGCCGAAGATGGATCAAGGATAATCGGCCAAAACTAATTGGCATTAGCCAGGGATGAACGGTCGCCAGTGGCCCGTTCAGGGAGATATGCGGTCCACTAATGGCCGCGCAAGTCTCTGTTAGTCCAATTCGGACTAACTCAAATCACAGTAGTTTGATTCAGTCCAAAAATCAAATCTAAGGGATAATAAAGGTTCAGGTCTAAGGTTAAACAAGTGTAAACCTAATAGCCATTTCAATTATAAATGATTCACAATTAAGATTGACATTCATTGGAAAGATGAATCAAGATCAAGCTCAAACTAAATAAATCAGCAAGAATTATTTACTGCCATGAATTACAGTTTCTCAAGTGTGTTGCTAACATGCCAATTAACCACTAATCTACTAACATAACATGCTGTAATGACAATTAATCTGTTCTGTTATAGATGTGTGGTCGATTCTGGACCTTACATCCCCTTGGACGGTTACAGACTGGCCGCACACATCCCCTCAGGTCCGAAGGCCTGCTGGATATGGACGGTCGGTAGTGTGCCGCTGGGAAGGATGTGCGGTCTGCAACTGGCCGCAGGAGAGATATGCGGTTAGGGTTCGGCCGCACGTTCTAGGGAAATGATCAGAGATAGAAACATATAAACGGTCAAATGCAGGCCGCCTGTCTTGGGTGTGCGGTCTATCGTGTGGCCGCACAAGTCCAGACAGGTCACTGCCCCTTCGCCTTGCCCGACTCCGGCGAGGTTTCTAGGGTGAGAACTAAAACATGAAATTCACACGATATAAAGCATAGAATTTGGGGCTTTTGCTATCAAAATAAAGAGCACGAAAAAATCTACGAGATGCATGAATCAATTTTATGTTTACAGCCTGAAATTACTACTTAATCGAAAGGGAATAATTATAACCCTAGATGTGACATGCTTCTACTAAAACCTAAAATTCTCGCAGAACACTTGATAAAATTTTGGGCTTTCTACATCAATGAAAAGCTGACACGATGATGCTTCCAACCATATATTATTTGTAGGGTTTGGCTTGCTATCACCTACCTGAATCGGATGAAGAAGGAAGGAGAAAGAAAACCCAAGACGCCGGTACACGGAGCCACTAATCGCTGGAGATCTCCCTCGATCCAACTCCTCTGCAGCCGCCGCTGGTTCTAAACGATTCTAGGGTTAGAGAGCTTCATTTTAATAGGTCACACGCCTTCTAGAGGGCTCTATACGCGGAGTATTCATCCACGCAAGTCGGATTAATGTGAACGTCGTCGCAATTGTTGACTCGATCCAAACTTCGCCGATTGCATCTCCTAGGGTTAGGGTTTCGAGAGATTAAGAGAGGGGAAATGATCCTCTCATCATGGCCTTTCATTTGCCACCGGTTTGGGCTCATAAGATGGAGTATTGGGCTCGAATTTCGTGTTTCAAGATATGGTTAACTAAGTGTTCAATTTGGACTTAATCCACTAATTCGACCTATATATAGATTTTATTTGGGTTGGTCTTAGAAGACAAGTTTGTTAAACGTGTTATCCTCTATAAGAATATATATTTTTTGGATTTTTATAAAATGGTCAAAATTTAACTTATTCTATTTATTAAGAAACTATTCTAATTAATTTCTTAAAAAATCGGGGTATTACATGTCAGAAGGAGTCCCGGGCGTTATCCCAGGGGACAACCCTCCGATGTTTAAGTCAGGACTCGGGAGATAGAGAAGTAGGAAGAAGAGTGTGAGAGGGAGAGCTGAGAGGTCGTGAAGCAAGCCTGGAGGGACGGACTGCCTTCCGGAGAGTACTTGCCATGACCAGTGGGCGCTCGGAGAATGCTCGCTAGGCGGTAAGGGTGCTCGGAGGGCAGCCGGTGCTTGGCAAGGGCGTTCTCTCTGGACAACAAATTGGCTTCTCTTTTCCCTTGTCTGGAGCTAGGTGTGCATTTCTTGGTGAAGTTCACCGGGTCCATGCTCGTCCGTTGAAGTACCATTTATAGGGGGTTGTCCTGGTAGAAAGAGCCAGTCCCTTGGCAGGGAAGGGCGCAAGTCATGGAGTGACGTCTCCCACGATCGTAGGGAGTTTCCCATTGAGGGCCCATTCCTTCGGAGTCGATCGATCTTCTGGCGAGTCTTACGGCGCCTGGGGGGCATGCTCGCCCTTAGTGGAGTTGAGGCCGACGTCGTGGGAGGTAACGTTCGATCGTCGGAGGGTCATCCGACAGCCGTTGCACCTGGGTCAGAGCCCTTTCCTGCGCTGGCGATTCTGAGGCCCGATTGCCATGGGCCGCTTGCTATAGGCTACGGCTACCATGAGCCCTTTGGCGCGTTGTGGATCATGGGCCTAATTGGGCCTGGCGGAAATGGGCCTTATATAAGTCGAGCCGATTTTATCCTCCTCACTAGCCCCCCTCTCTCAGAGGCCGAGCACTTTTTCGGGAACTGAGAGTCGAGTTCGAGAGGGTACGTTGGAGGATGATCCTGGGGATGGACTCCTCGTATTGCTCGAGTCGATGGTCCCAGTCATATGCTTGGCGCACAAGGCACCTCTTGCAGTAGCAGACGGCGTCCCTGTAATCATGACGTGGGCCACTTTTGTCTGGGAGCGCGAGCGCGAACGGTCAGCAACCATTCCTTGATGGTGACCGGCGCCTTTTCCCCTTTCATGGGTGTTGGCACCGGATTATTTTCTTGAATTAATCAAGGATTAATAATAAGGAAACACTCCCTAAATAGAGTAAAACGGCACATCGCCAGAGATTCTCTACCAGTCGAGTTGAGCTCAGAAATCGAGACACTTCATCGAGTCAAGCGGCACAACATAACAACCGGGGATCAGCCCCGAGAAAACGGCACTATGCCAGCCCATTTCTCGACAATCGGGTCAGTTTAGGGATTCGGGACAACCTGCCGTACCTTACGGCACTCTGAAAAGATTCGGGGATCACACCCGGACACTCTGCATACGGTGTCACACCGCTGACGCTTCAGCAACCGGGTTAACTCGGGACTCAGAACGGCATGCCGCTTCATACGGCTCTTCGCCAAGGAGCGAGGGTCACCCCGATCACCAGACCAACTGCATCATCATGGCGACGCCCGAGTCACGAGGCCCAACCGAGGGTCCTAACCAGCTAGCCGTGACCCACGACAACATTAACGATCAATTGGGTCCACCCCCGATCACTCAATTTGCGGGTTTGCCTGCGTTCAACATAGCTACACGAGCCGACCCGGGGGCACCCTGACTACAAGCCACGCCATGTGGCGCCCAGCAATGAGGCCGGGGTCTACCCTCGAGTCACCTCCCTCCAACCCTTTGAAGTCAAAGGAAGACCCATCAAGCCCAACCGTAAGCTTCATGAGCTCACAGCACCCTTACATGGCCCGCACAAGCGTGTCGGGAACCTCCCTGAGCACCTGGTAGGCACGTATTATCCAGCCACTCTACAGCAAGTCAGGGCTCAACTCGGGACTTCCAACAACCCATCGCGTCATGCACCACCATCGTGCGCCCTCACACGGGAATCAAATCCCAGTCTAACCCTCAGTCTAATCCCAGTCAAACCTGTGGTCAAACCTACGGTAAACCCCCAGTCAAACCCGCCGACCAGCCTAGCCCCCAGGCTGGTCCGCCTGAACCCCCTGGGGGAGGGGGTTTAGGCGGACCAGCTCACACCCCTTGGCTGGTCCATGTAAACCCCCCATTCAATTAAAAAATTTAATTTTTCAAAAAAGAAAAACAAGAATCGGCCCGCCTAAACCCCCCCGGGTGGGGTTTAGGAGGACCAGCCTGGGGTTTAGGCGGACCAGCCCTGGCCCTTGGGTTGGTCCGCGTAAACCCCCTCCAAGGGGGGTTTACGCGGACCAGCTCGGCCCCCTGAGCTGGTCTGCGTAAACCCCTTCCCCCCCCTCTCTCTCTCAGTCCGTAACCCAAGCACTATTCACTTGGGTTTACGCAGACCAGCTCACCCCCCCTAGCTGGTCCGCATAAACCCCCTGTGACCATTCATCTTCCCCTATAAAATCCCCCTAGGGGTTCAATGGAAAAGGGGAGACACATGCATCAAGGCTTCCGGCGATCTCTAAGCTTCAAGCGGCTCCAGGCAACGAGCAAGGAGAATTGTGTGTGGGTGACTTGGTCGTCGGCTAAGGATGCCGAGGGTATGTCACGTGTACTTCCCTCACACGGTGTTCCGCCATGACACACAAGTCTACCCCCACCGCGTGTGTGACGTTATGACAAGGGTGAACGCCCCCTCATGCCGGGACTTCCCCTCGCGTGCCCGCCGACCGCAACTACGCACGCACTATGACGTCACGCTTCCCCGCAGTCACGAGGCCACATCCGACTGCTCGACTCGAGCTGTGATTGACCCTCGCCCAGACACCGTCCCGATGCTTTCTCTGGCTATGCAGTCATAGCCCCTCGTTTGGCGAAGCGAACATGGCCCGTGCCACGAGAGGGACCCTCTGTGAAACACGCGGATATCCGCCTTATCCAGCATTAACACGGGGACCGACCCACGCGTCGGAATTGTCCCGTGGCTTGCGCCCATTGTACTCCGGCCACCCCGGCCCATTCGTAAAGCCCACGTGGCTCTCACATATAGCATGAAACTAGTTGAACACACGTACCTATACTCGGGCCTCAGCCTCTTCACGACGCCCGCCTCCTTCAGTCACAATGGTGCCTCCGGCACCCGACTGCCAGTCACACCGGGCCCCGAGCATGACCATCGAGGTCTTCCGACACCCGCCTCCTTCAGTCGCAATGGTGCCCCCGACACCTGACTGCCAGTCACATCGATCCCCGAGCACGACCATCGAGGTCTCCCGGCGCCCGCCTCCTCCAGTCACAACGGTGCCCCCGGCACCTGACTGCCAGCTACTCTAGTCACATCGGGGCCTGCGGCACCCGCCTCGTCAGTCACAACGGTGCCCCCAGCACCCGACTGCCAGCTACTCCAGTTACATCGGGGCCCACGACCCCCGACCGCTCAACAATCCAGTCACATCAAGGCCCCCTGGCGTCCGACAGCTTAACAACTCAGTCACAACGGTGCCCCCGGCACCCGACTGCTAGTCACTCCAGTCACAACGATGCCTCTGGCACCTGACTGTCAACAACTCAGTCACAACGGTGCCCCAGGCACCTGACTGCCCGCCATCTCAGTCACAACGGTGCCCCCGGCACCCGAACACTCAACAACTCAGTCACAACGGTGCCCCCGACACCCGAACACTCAACAACTTAGTCACAACGGTACCCCCGGCACCCGACTGCCAGCTACTCCAGTCACGCCAGGACCCGTAACACCCGATGGACAACAACTCCAATCCCACCGGTGCCCACGGCACCCGACAATTCTAAGCTCGGTGACTTTTGATCGCTCCCGTCATGGCGATGCTCATGCCGTCCAACCACTCCAGTCACAACGGCGCCCGGCCGTTCCAATTACAAGTGGTGCCTGCGCCATCCGGTCGCCTCGGCCTTGGTGACGTCCAACCACTCCAACACAATGGTGCCTACGGCACCCCTACTGCCCCGACCGTAACATTGTCTTATGTCGGGAATACATTATAACGCCCCTCAGGCGGCATCCTGCTGAGTCACAGGTCCTCTGACGGACACTACGTACAGATACAGAACTGCCCACACAATAATGCAATGACCCGGGGACCGTCATGAATGTCGGAATTGTCCCGTGGCTTGCAAGTAATTGTAATCGGGCTCTCATGCCCCCATATAAATGCCTTTCATGGCATATAAGTCATGTAATCCGATCAGGGAGCGGATTACCATCCTCGCTGGAACCCGTCTCTCTGCCCCCAGTTATCCCTGTTGTGTTGTTGTTGCCCTGTCGCTGTTGCACGGACTAAACCCTCCTGACGCTGCGGCTACCAAGGTCCCTGACTCTCTCTTTGATAGAAGAAATAAAGGTATTCAGAATCAATCTAATGTAAAATAAACACCGATTGCTTGCGGCCGGTGGGGAAAGATGTCCATTACACAAATCCCCATAATCGCCTGCGCACTCGCATCCGTGGAACCACTTCTATCCACGTGTCGCTCGATCTCTCGAGCCACGTGCCGCGTCTTGGCGACGCTTCCCTGGTCAATCCTTGGTTCCATAGGTGATTGTCGAGAAATCGACTGGCACGCCGTATTCCACCCAGCCATCCCTGTCCCAGTCTCCCAGAATGATGAACCATACGCCATCCCTTCCAGTGCGTTCCTATCGGTCTGGCTTCTTCTCAATACCCCCGTAATCCCCACGTGCCCAGTCAACCTATCTCGACCTTCCGTAAAAGGCGAGTGTACACCCCCGCCGCGAGGATAAAATGACAAGTGACTCCCCGCGGTCGCAAACAAAGATGCCACGCCCGCATTCCACCCAGCCATCCCTGTCCCAGTCTCCCAGAATGATGAACCATACACCATCCCTTCCAGTGCATTCCTATCATTCTCTCTGCCTTCTTCTCAATACCCCCAGAATCCCTGCGTGCCCAGTCAACCTATCTCGAACTTCTTTAAAAAGCGAGTGTACACCCCCGCCACGAGGACAAAATGACAAGTGACTCCCCGCGGTCGTAAACAATGGGGTTTCAAAGCGGTCGTTCTACCTCCGAAAGTTATAAGAACCGCCATAGGGTTTCTTATAGAACCCCACCTGCTCTACTAGTGCCTACAGCAGTTGTTAGCTACTCCTTCCTCGATTCTCTCATCCCCTGGTGAGAGCTCTTCTTCCTCTCCTATTTTCTAAAGTCATGGCGCCTCGTAGAAGAATCCCCCGTATCAGCCCCACGCCTTCTACCGAAGAGGTGGATGCTGGTTGTGGCGGTGTCCTGAGCACTTTGGGTGCCTGTCCCAGTCGTCCTCGTTCCCCACTGTTGGTCGCCTATAGAGTGGTTCACGGGCTGCGAGAGGCCTTCAGATCCCATCTGACTTCGGCATTGTCTTCCCAACCGTCGATGATGACCCATGGAGTCAACCTCCGGGTGGCATCAAGGTCCCTATAGAGTCCTTCAAGGCTGGCTTCCGCCTCCTTGTACACCTTCTTCGAGTCTGTCCTCCACTTTTATGGTCGATACCCAAGGGAGCTTTCCCCCAATTCTTGGCACATTCTTTGTGGTTTTGTCCTCGTCTGCGACTGAGCTTCGGTCGCTCCTACCGTCTTCCTCTTCCGGTAGTTCTACAACCTTCAGTGTTGCCCTGCCGATAGATCATCTTTTTATTTCTGGGCACGGAATGACTGGACCCTTGTTCGCGTCACTACCGCCGTGTCCAACATCAAGCGATGGTCAGAGCACTTTGTTTTCATCACCAAAGTCGGGGGCAGTTGTCACCCAGGTGACTGGAGCTTCGCTGCGGGCTTTCGCCCTCTTAAGGCTGATAGGCTGCCTAAGGCTACAGCGGAGGAGTCCAGGGCAGTCAGAACCCTCCTTCACTTCTATCTCTTGGACATTGACGTCAAGCTGACCCTGGTGGCGCTGCAGGAGCTGGGGTTGAGCCCCCCATTGCCCAGGGTACTAACTCCGTCACTTGCCATACTTCGGTAACTGCTTATTGAACTAACCTTCTCCGAGCTTTTTACAGGGGCGCAGGAGTCGTCGGAGTTGCGGTATGAGGTAGTCGAGTTACCACAGTTTTCCCCTCGCCCTGTCGACCACATTGAGCCGGGTGCTAATCATGTGACGGTCACTGCTCCTCAGGGGGTGGTCGCCTTGGCACCGGGGCGCCTCCAGTATCTGCTCCCAGCAGTGCTTCCGACAGAGTCTTCACCTACCATTCCTACCGTTAGCATCAGCTCGAGCACCCGGCATGCCGCTTTTGAGGGTGTGGAGAGTACGCCTAAAGGAGGTTCCACCATATTCAGCGGCTAACGCATCCACGTAAACCTGGATGAGGTGTCGACATTGGATAGTCGGCGTCGCCAGAAAAAGAGGAAGAGGCCGACCGCCGGGGCGAGCCGTGAGGTGCCCTCTCCACCTCAGTACGTGGTTCCGCCGGCGCCATCACCAGTCGAAAAGCCAGGTCCTGCTCTGCCTGCTCCGGTCCCTACAGGGGACGTGCCTGACAAGGGCAAGGCCCCCCTCTCGGACGAGGTTGCTTGCCTCCTACCGCCCAAGGTTACTCCTGTCATTTGCTTTTTGCCGCCCGAGGAGCCTACACCAGGGTACACGGCCCGACTAGAAGCCATCACCCTTATTGACAAGGGTGTTGGGCCGTGTGAATGCACTAGGGTTTTTGGCCTTGGGGCCGAAGATGAATTGGTCGACCTGGCCGCGAGGAACTTGAGTTCAGTCAGCAGGGCTTTTAGCCTATGGCGGTATCACTTCGTCGGGGTGGCGCGGGAGCTGGAGGTCAGCCAGGACACAAGGAAGGGGTTGGAGGTCCAATGTGCCAAGATCCAGAGATGTCAAGCGGCCCACGAGGCCGAGCTCGTCGGGCTCCGAGAGGAGCTCGAGCGGGGAGAGAGGGCCTTGGCGGAGGCCGAGCGTGATCAGAATGCCTTCTGCGTTCAGGCCCGAGCATTGGAGGGGTCCCTTCAAGGGGCGACCAGGCGAGCAGAGGGCGCTGATGCCCGCGCGGCCAAGCTTGGAATCCTGGTGGATGCCGCTGAGGAGAGAGCTTCTGCGACAGAGATGCAATTCGAGAACCTACAGGCGTCGATGTCCACCATCGGGTTGGAGGTGGTAGCGTGCTATCGCTCGTCCCTAGATTTCTGGGATGAGCTGAACGCGGGGGCCATCAAGGTCTATGGTTCGGCTTGGGACCGTGGCTTCCAAGAAGGCTGGGCAGCCGCTCTCTAGGCTACGGCTGATAAGTTGGGCATCTCGGTGCCTTCCATGCATCCTCCGCTGACGCCATTTTGCCCTGAGGCCAGTGATGGCGAGGAGGAGCTCGGCGAGGAGGAGCCAGGCACCGAGGAGCGGGTGGGAGAGCCAAGCACGGGGAGCGGGCAGCTGGGGTCTGCTCGTCGGTGGATGGAGTGGTTGACTTGACCGATGATCCGCTACCCCCTGAGCCCGTCACAGGAAGAGTGCCCAAAGTCCAAGACCAAGGGCTCCGTGATGCTGCAGCCGGGGCGAGCTCTTGACAAAGTGCTCGCCATTTCTTCCTCTTTTATGTTTTCTTTGTACTCCCTTTTTTATAATCGGGGGTGTGTCTAAACGGTCGCGCCTCCTACTTTGTAGGCTTTCTCAAGTTGAAATGAATATCTCCTTTCTGTCGCAAGTTCTGGCATTTCTGGATTCTTCCATGTAGTTTTGCCAACTTTCCTTCCTACTTTAAATCTTTTTTGGGGATACGAAGCGGCGCCTAGGAAATCGCTTCGAGGGGCTCAATACTCGGGATCTGTCGCCTCGGCTTCCATGAAGTCGGAGAGGCGGTAAGTCTCCTTCTTCCTTCTGGGGATTTCGCTCCTTCCCTATAAATGGCGTCCCATGATGAACCCTAAGGCCATTCTGGGTCCGTTGAGTCGCTAAAAAGAAGTTATGCAGGATGTCGACGGAGAAGTCTGGTTCCTCTTCAAGCGAGGGGTCTGGTTCCCCGTCCAGTGGGGCCCCTCCCAAACGTCTGTGCTTCCGCCAGGAGGTACTGTCGGCACCGAACGTGGCGGCAGGGGAGAGCAGCGGTGGCGGCATCTCTGATGACTACAGGCGGGGATACCTGGATGGATGACAGGAGGCCTTAGACAAGGTGAACCGCCTTTACACCAACAAGGGGGTCTTGAGCCTCCTTCCTGACAGGTTCCGTCCCAAGGAGGACGAGTAACCTCTTTGTACTCCCCCCCGCTTATAAATAAAAGTTTCTCTTTTGCCATCTTCTCTTCGCTTTGTGGTGTGTGCTTGCCTTCCAACGATACCCTTTCTTTCTTTGATTCGCATGGGAGTGAAAGGATGCTTCCCACTATTGGTGAGGGAAACAAGGCGTTCTTCGTCTATAAATAGTAGGATTGGTGGGTGTGCTTGTCGCCCATCTTCATCTTCGTTACGCTGTTGTGATGGCCAAAACTTCTCCTAGGACCGTGACAACTAAAGAGAAGGTTCCAAGCCCCCCTCCCAGCATGGGTGTCAAGGCCGACGATCCTCCAGCAGTTCCGACTCCTCCGGTGGCAGCGACGGTGGAGGAGGCAATTACCGTTGACGTTACTCCGGTTGTTGTCGATGAACCATTTGACTGGGGGAGCGACTACACCCAGGGTTGGATGGCTGGGTACTGGGATGGCTATGATGCCGCCATGGCCCTAGTTTGTCCCACTTATCCTCATAGGCGTGTACGCTGGCCACATGAGGGCACCGCATTGGAGTTTGGTGACTTTCATTATGAATAAAAGTGGGAGTCGCTGATCCTTGCCCGAGCTGTATGTGTGCTTGGCAAGCTACCTTCGTGTGTGGCGAGCTTGTGAGGGTAGATAAACTCGTCGTTCAAATCTGGCCATTCCCATTGTGTGCTCACATCCCACTCCCTGGGAAGACTAGGGGTCTCATGTTTGCCTTAGGCTGTTGACGTGCTTCATTTTTTGTGACGATGGGGACTTCTCTTGCCTTCAAAGGTTTATGCGTTACTAGCTTTGGGGGAGAGCGTACGTGTGACAACCTAGACTCCAGATACCGGGTAAACCCGATACCACTTGGAACCTACGAGGCCTCCCAAGAGCAAAAAAGCTCCGAAGGGATAGAAAGGTATGTGAGAGCACATTGAACTTCCAGATAAAGTAGTAAGCAATTAAATTTCAATGATCAGGATTGCTAAAGTAGTAGAAATAAAATTACATTTATATAACAATTAAAACTAACAGAGTCCAGTCCAACAAAAAGACAAGTACAGTCCAACAGAAAAGAGAACATACTCTCAAGTCGTGGGAAGCTCGACACTGGCAATGCTGGCACTAAGAACCACGTAGCAAGGAACCTCCCAGCACGAGGAAGAACAACTACACCTGAAAAGTCAGGGGTGAAGCTCCTATCACTGGCTCAGTAGGGATCCCGCAAAGCCCTACCACAAAACATGCAGTAATAGCAGTGCTACACTAAAGCAAAGCAGTAACAACAGGAGTAACAATAGTAAAAGTAAAGAGGAAAGCCGTAACACAAAAACACGGCAGCCGAAGGAACCTCGGCCCTCTAAACTACTCCAAACAGCAATAGAAAGGCAAACCCCGATCTCACAAAGTCAGGCGTTACTGATCCCTTGATCAAATCATGAAACCCTATCGTGACAAGCCTACCAAAATAGGTAAAGGCCTACCAAAGACCTACACAATCAAAGGCGCAATAAATACACGAACTCACTGTCATGTACGCTATAAAAACCCGTAACCTCAAGTGAAGCCAAGCACAGGCTACACGAACAAGTCATGAAAACACAAGTCATTGTGTCAAGTGACAGAAGCACATGTTGTGATCCCTCTATGTTGATGATGTTGACACTTGCTTTATTTCATTGGCAACATCATTATTTTGATTGATTGGCAACTGTATTGATTTGATGAAATTGCTCTATCAGATTGACTATGTGTTCTTTGCATTTCTGTGCATTCTTATCCTTGAGCATTCTGCATATGATAGCAACATGAATGATGATGTTTAGCATTGATGGCATTTGTTCTTTATATATCTGAATTACATTTTGTCAGATATCATGTCTCTGCATGTATCTGCATAGTCTGAATGTCTCTGCATGTATCTGCATAGTCTGAATAGCAGTAAGTGCTAGTCTGTACATTGGCATCTCTTCTTCAAGTCTGTACACCGGCTATCTTCTAATTGAAGTCTGTACAGCCAATGCACTTAACTGAAGTCTATACACTGGTTTGTCTAACTTCAACTCTATACATCCGATTACTGTTGCAGTGTTCACCAAGTCTATACATTAGCATAGTGGAACTTCGAAGTCTATACTGCCTCTGCATGTTCTTTGCATTCCATTCACATTTCATTCACTGCTATTTACATTTCTCATATGTCATGGGTCGACACATCCTCTGATGGGTCGACTCCTTCAGCAGTCATGCTTAAGAACTTAAGTCCATACACTGGAAACTCTTCATTTGATTGAGCCTATACATTGTCTTAGGCTAAGTGTTTACAACGTCTTAGGCAAAGTCTGTACAGCGTCAGTCGCATGCATGTATTAGGCTCAGTGTGTACAGTGTCAACGCATTTCACTGGCTCATGTTACAGCGTCAAGGCACTAAGTCTGTACACTTGATTCGCCTTTGAATTGGTCAAGTGTGTACATTCCTTCACTGTAGCTTTCACGTATCAAAGTCTACACATCGTGAAAGTCTATACACTCATCACTTACCTTTCGCTCAAGGCAAAGTCTATACACTGGGGTCTTCTCCTACGTTTCTTCAGTGAAGTCTGTACATTCGTTTCTGAAGCTTAAAGTCTATACACTCCAGCCTATTCCTACGATCAAGGCTTTAGCTACATTCAAGTCTGTACATTGGCTTCGCTTCATCAAGTCTGTACATTGAATCGCCAACTTCTTTGAAGTCTACACATCGCTTGATTTCCTAAAGTCTGTACATCCACAGTGAAACTTGAAGTCTGCACATTGGTCTTCAAATCCAAAGTCTGCACATTGGTCTTCGAATCCAAGGTCTATACAATGGTCTTCACACTTGAAGTCCATACATTTGATGTGCAGAGTTGATGTCTATACTGTGCCTTATGTTGATCAAGTCTACACAATGGTCGGTGACAAGTCTGTACACTGGCCTCAGCTATTCAAGTCTATTCACTGGACTGTTTGGTCAAGTCTGTACACCCTTCAGTTGAAATTCCAAGTCTGTACATCAGACTGTGCTAAGTAAAGTCTATACATCCGATTGTGCAGTGTCTTAGCCATCGTCTCACTTCTTCAAGTCTACACAATGGTCGATGGTAAGTCTACACATTGGTGTTTCATTCGAAGTCTGTACACTCAGCAGTGAATGACAAGTCCACACATTGGACTATAGCTGCTTGTTCTTCAATGTCTGTACATTGGGTTTTCACATGAAGTCTGTACATCCGTTCGCTCTGCATTTCTTATGCTCATGTCTAGCTTTCGATATATAGATATGGTGAATGGCTTTCATGGGTCGACCTTTTGCTTAGCATTAATCCTTTAGCTTAATTAATGTTTGCCTAAATTCCGCGTTAGAACTTACAGTAGTTTTAAATTAGGCAAGTTGATCTATTCACCCCCCTCTAGATCCACACTTAGTGGAGATAGACTGTGTCCATCTAACCCAACACTTGGTATCAGAGCCTAACTCTTCTGCAGGGACTCATCGCCCGAAGAGAATAGGCAGAGATGGATGCTCGAGGAATGATTGCCGAAGGTCACTCAACAACGAAGCCCCCATTCTTTGATGGATCAAACTATGCATACTGGAAGAACCGTATGCAAGTGTTCCTCAGGGCTAAGGATTATGAGATTTGGAAGATTGTCAGCAAGGGACCTTATGAGCTGTCCCCGAATGAAGATGTATGGACCAAGGAGGAGATCAGAAGGTCCACGCTGAATTGGAGTGCTATAAATACTATCCAGTGCGCTCTGCATCCTACAAAATTCTCCCGTGTGTCTGCTTGCAAATCAGCCAAGGAGATGTGGGATGCGCTGGAAGTAATTCATGAAGGTACATCTCAAGTAAGAGAGCAGAAGGCGAATCTTCTTGTATCTGAGTATGAAGCCTTCAAGATGAAGCAGAACGAGTCCATCAGCGAAATGTACGCTCGGCTGACTATCATAACCAATGGCCTCAGAGGTTTTGGGAAACCTCAGACAGAGTATGATGTAGTGAGGAAAATTCTGCGCTCCCTGACTCCCATTTGGCACACCAAAGCAACAGTAATGGAGGAGTCAAGGGACTTGCGTAATACTAAAGCTGATGAGCTGATTGGCTCACTAATGGCATATGAGATAAACATGCCAAGGACAGATGAAGCCGAGAGGAAGAAAAAGCCGATAGCGCTAAAGGCTAGTTCCAGCAAATCAACAAAATCCAGCTCCAGCAGCTCTTCATCATTAGAGGAGAGCCTAAATGAAGAAGAAGATGTGACTCGATCTGAGATAACCATGATGACTAGAGAGTTCAGGCGATTTCTCAGAAAGGGAGCAGGACGGTTCGGCCAGAAGAAATACAATGGTGGCTGAAAGGATAAAAGGTATAAATCTAAATCTGCAAAGAAAAATGAAGCTAATGTCTGTTATCAATGTAGGAAACCAGGGCATCTGAAAGCTGACTGTCCAGACAATCAGAAACATAAGGACAGGTCAAAGAAGAAAACCAAGAAGGGAAGAGCTATGATCAGCACATGGAGTGATGAAGATGAAGGCTCTTTCAGCAGCAGCTCAGATAGTGAAGCCGAATCTGAACAGCCCATTTGCCTTATGGCAACAAGCTTCGAAGATAGAGAGGAGGACACAGATGAGGTAATCACTAGATTTGAAAACTTCACAATTGCTGATTG
Organism: Amorphophallus konjac; assembly: GCA_022559845.1. Classification (NCBI taxonomy): domain Eukaryota; kingdom Viridiplantae; phylum Streptophyta; class Magnoliopsida; order Alismatales; family Araceae; genus Amorphophallus; species Amorphophallus konjac. The sequence continues at coordinate 6,338,227 of CM040117.1, read as the reverse complement.
GGTAGATACTTATCATGACATAGCTGATAGAGCTGATGATATTAGAAAAGAGAATAGGCATCTTAGAAGAAAAATCAATTCCATGCAAAATGATAACACTCTATCTGATAAAATTGCATGTTTGGAATCTGAAAATGATAAACTGAAACTCACATGCTCTGAAGTAGAGGACATCAAAATTGAGTTAAAGGTTTCTAGGGAAGAGAATCTAAGGCTTGAAAATGAAATTGATGAATGGAAGCTGAAGATTCAAAAATGTGAAAGTGAAGTAAAAATCATCTCTAAAAAATATGAAGCTGTCCTTAATGTCAACAATGAGCTGAAAAAATCTATTGATGAACTTCAGAAAGATAATGAGGATAAAATGAAAACCATTGAGAAAATGACCCAAGGAACAGATAACTTAAATGCTTTGTTAGGGTCAAAGGTTAATATCAGAAAAGAGGGCCTAGGATTTAGTTCTAGTGCAACAAAAACATTTGGGATGAGAACAATTTCATTTGTTGCTCAAAAGGAAAAGGGACCTCCAATTAGCATGAACTCAACAAATTTGATGAACAAAATTGCTAATCTGAAAAAGCCCAGTGCTGAGGAGAAGGGCAAACGAAAGGTTAATGAGCCTAGTAGAGCCAGCACATCCAAGCAGAATCCTAGGGCTCAGACTCAGGTTAGGGGTCAACCTACACAGTCCAGTAAACCCCAGGTCAAGGTAACCAAGTCTCCACCATCAACTCCACCTCTGAAGAAGACCCAATACAAACCTGTGTATAGGTCAGCAGGGTCCAAAGTACAGGGGAGACAGAGTGCTGCTAGGAGTCAACCCAATTATTTTTATCAACCAAGAGCTCAGACCCACTACAATGCACAGCCAACCTACTTCAATAGGTCAGATTGGTCTAGAACTCAGGGTAGGTTTACAGGTGTTGCACATCAGGGTGCTCAATATCAAAGACCTTACAGTAGAAATTTGGTCAATGGGTATGGTTACTGGACATCTAGAAACCAATATTTCCATAGCCAGCCCAGGAACTACTATGGCCAAAATTTTGTGAACACACCCTGGCTAAGGCAATGGCACAGAAATAACAATACTATCAATAATCATGTTGCTGCCAATAAGAAAAAGAACAATAAAAAGAAAAGGAGCAACAAAAGAAGAAAATCTGTAGGATCCACTGAACAAAGTTCATTTAAACAAATGTGGATTCCAAAACATCTGCTTTCCTGCTTTGCTTCTAGTTCATTTACATTGGAGCCCAATCAGTGTTGGGTTCCAAACTTCTCTACCTAATTGTGTATGTAGGTATGCCTGGCAGCCAAGAACAACTTGTGGTACATGGATAGCGGCTGCTCCCGGCATATGACAGGAGATAAGGCCAAATTTTGCATACTGACTGAGAAAGTAGAAGGCCTTGTCACCTTTGGAAGCAACACAAAGGGTAGGATTATCGGATCAGGTAAGGTAGGTAAGTGTTCTACCTGCTGCATTGATGATGTTATGCTGGTTGAAGGGTTAGCCTATAATCTACTTAGCATCAGCCAGTTATATGATAAAGGTTACAATGTTTTATTTAATTCACAATGCTGCAAGGTTTTTGAACCTGATTCTGATATTGTCAAATTTTCTGGAAAAAGAATAAATAATACCTACATGATAAATTTATATGAAATTCAACACACTAACCTTTGCCTTACTGCCAGTAGAGAAGACATAGCATTTTTATGGCATCGTAGGTTAGGTCATGCTAGCTACACTGTTTTGCACAAATTAAATAAGCATGGCATGGTTAGAGGACTTCCTGAAGTCTCATTCAAGAAAGAAAATAAAATCTGTGATGCATGCACTCAATCAAAGATAACTAGAAAGTCATTTAAGTCTAGAACTGAAAATCTGTCTTCCAAACCCTATGAGCTGATACATATGGACCTTTTTGGGCCAACTAGATCTGTCAGCCTATCAGGGAGGAGGTATGGGTTTGTCATGGTAGATGACTTTTCTAGGTATACTTGGGTTTATTTCTTATCTAATAAGAGTGATGCTTTCTCTGAATTTCAAGATTTTTATGATAAAACAAATCATAAAATTGAAAACATTTTGTCTGATCATGGAGGTGAGTTTGAAAACTCACAATTTGATGAATTCTGCAGGTCAAATGGAATCAACCACAGGTACTCCTCACCAAGGACACCTGAGCAGAATGGAGTTGTGGAGAGAAGGAACAGAACCCTAGTGGAAATGGGTCGTACACTCCTTGTCGAAGGTGGTCTACCAAGGAAATTTTGGGATGAAGCAGTGAACACTGCCTGTTATGTAATTAATAGAGCCATGGTAAGACCTTCTACCCAGCAAACACCATATGAGATCTTAAAAGGTAAGAAACCTTCTATTGCTCACTTCAAGGTCTTTGGTTGTAAATGTTTCATTCACATAAATGATAAGAATGACCTTGATAAATTTGAACCTAAAGGAGAACCAGGAATTTTTCTTGGCTATTCTGAAAACACCCGAGCATACAGAGTGTACAATCTGAACTCTAAGACTGTTGAAGAATCTCTACACATAGTTTTTGATGAATCCTTGGTAAATTCTAATGTTGGTCAATGCAGGAATGAAAACAATGGTGAAATTCTGAAGGAAGGAGATCCTGGAGACAAATCCGAGGATGAAGAAGGACATGAAGAGCTTAATGAAGAGGAGCCTATAGTTCAGGGGGAGGTAAATCAAGTTCATGATAGTCCAATTGCAAATATTATATATCTCAAGGATCATCCTGTAGATAATGTTATTGGAAATCTGCATGACCCTCCTAGGACTAGAGGCCACTTAAGAATTCAACATGAACTGAATGCTTATGCTTTTGTATCAAACACAGAACCCAAGTCCATTGACTGTGCTCTCCAAGATGTGCATTGGATTAATGCCATGCATGAGGAGCTCAATCAATTTGACAGGAATAAGGTGTGATTTTTGGTTCCACCTCCTGATCATGAAACAGTCATAGGGACTAAATGGGTATTTAGAAACAAAACTGATGAAGCAGGGAATGTTACTAAAAATAAAGCCAGACTTGTAGCTCAGGGGTACAATCAGGAATTTGGAATAGACTTTGAAGAGTCTTTTGCCCCTGTAGCTAGGTTAGAAGCAATAAGAATTTTATTGGCTTATGCATGTTCCCTAGGAATAAATCTTCAGCAGATGGATGTGAAATCTGCTTTTCTAAATGGGGAAATTAATGAGGATGTATATGTGAGACAGCCTCCTGGGTTTGAATGTTTAGATTTCCCTAATCATGTTTACAAGCTCAATAAAGCTCTCTATGGTTTAAAGCAAGCTCCTAGAGCTTGGTATGACAGGTTGAGCAAATTTCTCACCGACAAGAACTTCACAAGAGGTATAGTTGATCAAACATTGTTTACCAAGGTAAGCCATCCATATATTCTTATCATTCAGATTTATGTGGATGACATTGTGTTTGGGTCAACTAACCCCAAATTGTGTAAGGAATTCTATCAAATAATGATTGATGAATTTGAAATGAGCTCAATGGGTGAGCTCAAACTATTTCTTGGACTATAGGTTACACAAACAGAAGATGGCACCTTCATCTTTCAGTCTAAGTATGTAAAGAACTTATTGAAGAAGTACAAAATGGACAACCTCAAGGAAATAACTACTCCAATGTGTACCTCAACCAGTTTGGATGAAGATTCTAAAGGTAAACCTGTGGACCAAAGGCTATACAGAGGTATGATCGGATCTCTTCTCTATCTTACAGCATCTAGGCCTGATATACAATTTACTGTATATTTATGCTCTAGATTTCAGGCCAGTCCTAAAGAAACTCACTTTAAAGCTGTGAAAAGGATTTTTAGGTATTTACTAGGCACCCAAGAACTAGGTCTCTGGTATCCTGCTAAGTGTGAGTTAGAGCTTCTAGCCTACACTGATGCAGACTATGCTGGGTGTCGAGTAGATAGAAAAAGCACCAGTGGCTACTGTCAATTCCTTGGTGGCTGTCTAGTGTCTTGTGCATCTAAGAAGCAACACACTGTAGCATTATCCACAACTGAAGCTGAGTATGTTGCAGCATGTAACTGTGAAGCCCAAGTACTTTGGATTAAGCACCAACTGGCTGATTATCAGATAAATCTGGGATGCATTCCACTTTTATGTGATAATACTAGTGCTATATGCCTTGCTAAAAATCTTGTTCACCATTCTAGGACTAAGCATATAGAGATAAAACATCATTTTCTTAGAGATGCTGTAAATAAAAATGAGATTGAAATGAATTTCATAGAAACTAAAAAATAAATTGCTGATATTTTTACTAAGCCTCTTGGGAATGAAAATTTTAAGTTTCTTAGAAGAGAACTTGGCTTATGTAAATTTCAGCATGATAAATGATTGTTTAACTACTGTGAATAAAATTTCTGATGTGGACTTACATTTGATTGCTTGGATAATTCATGTGGATGTGAATATTGAAACAGACTCATAATCATTACTGAACATGCATGTAGAACTGTCCTGCATTGCATTTCTCTACATAACCGTGGTATATTAAATAGTAGGCTACTAAAGGGCAGGGAAATCTGTCTGGAGGTTCTTACTATGTGTGAGATGGTCCTTGAGACCAGGTTCTCCGCCTAGTACTATGGGTTATATTAATTGATAGGGGAGTCTGAATGAGCATGAATTTCAAAATACTTTGTTCAGTGTTCAAAGAAAACATTGAATATATTCAGGGGGAGCTTGTCGAGTATTTGCATGTCTTTGCATATCATTCATTCATGACCTATGCATAAGCTCTCTTGCAATTAATTCTTGCCTTTCATTAACAAATTGCATGCATATAGACAGGGGGAGTATTGCAAGAAATTCAGAGTGGTTTCAACTTTCTTAAAGTCATTCAACCTTTAACTCTGAATACTTGTCTCTGACAATATGGCAATCTGTTGGTCAGTTCTGACGTCTAAGCAGTAGAAAATGGACTTCTTCATTTATAAGAATTTGAATTGTTCAAAGACTGATGTAATGGTTTAAATCTTATAATGGTTGGAGTTTAAATATTGCAATCAGTATATAAGTAAGTTGAAAATTGATAAAACTCTCAACCTCTTTCTTATTTCATGTCAGACAAAGTTAATCATATCTGAAATCTAAAAACTCATCTGAAATCATGTTAGAGAGGTTAAGTATGTGTATTGTTCTTAAACAAGTCATTCTGAAACATAAAAAGGATAGCTAAGAAAGATATTGAAAAATATTAAAAATCATTGAAAATTAATATTGGCAGAGCAATGACTGGTAAATCACTGAGAAACTGAGTGATCCATCAAAGAAGTGGACAACACTCATGTCATGAAGTGTATCAGCTATCTCTGTTTAAAATGTTCAAAACAGCAGGCTGGTTTCACTGAGTACCTGGGGGTAACTGGCGTCTGATAAACGTGTACCCTCACACAAAAAGGTGTAACTCAGTTCTGTTGAATTTGATCATAGGCAGAATGGTCCATCTTGTTGAGTATCTAGGGGTATTGGCGTCTTATAAACGTATATCCTTACGCAGAAAGACTTATGGTACCTGAATGCTCAAAATGATCTAATATTGATAATGCTGCTCCTTCAAAAGAAAAGTTCATGAGTGTCAAATTGTTTAGTTTCAATACATGACTTGGTTTCTCTCAATATTTGTTATGAGACTATGAAAGTAAGATATTATGAAACTGAATCTTTCATGCAAATATGATTCTGGTTTATTATTTTATCATGCACAGTGAACTTATCTATTGCTTGTAGTGCATGAACTCCAAATTTTATCATCCTTAAACCAGAACTCTTTCTGACAGCAGTTTCTAATTTCATATGACTGAAGACTCTATGCTTTAGAATGCTTATTCATGAACTACCTGTTCAGAATGCCAGTCAGTTCTTCTCTTGATTCCTCCCTTCTATTTAATTTTTCCCTCCTCTTTGTTGATGGCAAAGGGGGATAATATTGTCTAGGGGGATGTCTAGGGGGAGAATACATATCTGTCTGAATTCAGAATTCAGACATTTATCTATATGACATTTATCTGCATAAATGATAAGGGAGAGTTTGAGGCAGTGAGTTGCATGCATTCATAGCATCTGCATGTCAATCTGCATAATACATCATGTCTTTCATCAAACATTTATCTATATGATAGGATGTTGCTATTCTACTTCATATGGGGTTGCCATCATCAAAAATGGGGAGATTGTTGTGACCCCTCTATGTTGATGATGTTGACACTTGCTTTATTTCATTGGCAACATCATTGGTTTGATTGATTGGCAACTGTATTAATTTGATGAAATTGCTCTATCAGATTGACTATGTGTTCTTTGCATTTCTGTGCATTCTTATCCTTGAGCATTCTGCATATGATAGCAACATGAATGATGATGTTTAGCATTGATGGCATTTGTTCTTTATATATCTGAATTGCATTTTGTCAGATATCATGTCTCTGCATGTATCTGCATAGTCTGAATAGCAGTAAGTGCTAGTCTGTACATTGGCGTCTCTTCTTCAAGTATGTACACCGGGCATCTTCTAATTGAAGTCTGTACAGCCAATGCACTTTACTGAAGTCTATACACTGGTTTGTCTAACTTCAACTCTATACATCCGATTACTGTTGCAGTGTTCACCAAGTCTATACATTAGCACAGTGGAACTTCAAAGTCTATACTGCCTCTGCGTGTTCTTTGCATTCCATTCACATTTCATTCACTGCTGTTTACATTTCTCATATGTCATGGGTCGACACATCCTCTGATGGGTCGACTCCTTCAGCAGTCATGCTTAAGAACTCAAGTCCATACACTGGAAACTCTTCATTTGATTGAGTCTATACATTATCTTAGGCTAAGTGTGTACAGCGTCTTAGGCAAAGTCTGTACAGCGTCAGTTGCATGCATGTATTAGGCTCACTGTGTACAGCATCAACGCATTTCACTGGCTCATGTTACAGCGTCAAGGCACTAAGTCTGTACACTTGATTCGCCTTTGAATTGGTCAAGTGTGTACATTCCTTCACTGTAGCTTTCACGTATCAAAGTCTACACATCGTGAAAGTCTATACACTCATCACTTACCTTTCGCTCAAGGCAAAGTCTATACACTGGGGTCTTCTCCTACGTTTCTTAAGTGAAGTCTGTACATTCGTTTCTGAAGCTTAAAGTCTATACACTCCAGCCTATTCCTACGATCAAGGCTTTAGCTACACTCAAGTCTGTACATTGGCTTCGCTTCATCAAGTCTGTACATTGAATCACCAACTTCTTTGAAGTCTACACATCGCTTGATTTCCTAAAGTCTGTACATCCACAGTGAAACTTGAAGTCTGCACATTGGTCTTCAAATCCAAAGTCTGCACATTGGTCTTCGAATCCAAGGTCTATACAATGGTCTTCACACTTGAAGTCCATACATTCGATGTGCAGAGTTGATGTCTATACTGTGCCTTATGCTGATCAAGTCTACACAATGGTCGGTGGCAAGTCTGTACACTGGCCTCAGCTATTCAAGTCTATTCACTGGACTGTTTGGTCAAGTCTATACACCCTTCAGTTGAAATTCCAAGTCTGTACATCGGACTGTGTTAAGTAAAGTCTATACATCCGATTGTGCAGTGTCTTAGCCATCGTCTCACTTCTTCAAGTCTACACAATGGTCGGTGGTAAGTCTACACATTGGTGTTTCATTCGAAGTCTGTACACTCAGCAGTGAACGACAAGTCCACACATTGGACTATAGCTGCTTGTTCTTCAATGTCTGTACATTGGGTTTTCACATGAAGTCTGTACATCCGTTCGCTCTGCATCGCTTATGCTCATGTCTAGCTTTCGATATATAGATATGGTGAATGGCTTTCATGGGTCGACCTTTTGCGTAGCATTAATCCTTTAGCTTAATTGATGTTTGCCTAAATTCCACGTTAGAACTTACAGTAGTTTTAAATTAGACAAGTTGATCTATTCACCCCCCTCTAGATCCACACTTAGTGGAGATAGACTGCGTCCATCTAACCCAACAGCACATCCTCACTAGAAGAACAGCCAGATGCGTCTACTGACGTATTACACTGCGCCTCAAGTATCTTGCACTCGCCTAGAACGGCGGTAACTGAGACACTCACAAAGAACCAAGGAACTATAGTAATGAGTGACTAGTCAGGGTCACGTCCGTCGACGCTCGTCCAACCGCCCCTGACCACGTGTGCACACACAAGCCCAATGACTTGAGCCAGGCCTCTATCTAGTTTTCTCCCTCAGTAGGACACTATCGCAAAGCAAGGGGGCCCACAGAAACTAGCCTAAAAATCGTCAACCGGGAACTGCCCTGTCACCACTCCCAGGTGGGCCGACACACCGAAAGGTGTCGTCAGGTTACGACTAGTAGAGCTTCACTAGACACAGAGACTCAAAATAGCGAACACCGAAGTACATATAGGGTAAGCACACACTTGTCGCACGTACTACAGAGCATACTGTAGTTCACAACTGCTACCAAACTCAGGACAATCAACTAGACCTGCTGACAATGATCCTTGAGTCACAAGACTCGGGTCAAGATCGTCGCACATAACACAACAATATGTTGTTAATCAGCCTAGTCCCTAAGCCAAAAATCACGGGAAACACATCAACAATGAGTCCTCAGCCTCCGAGCCGCACAACAGACTCACAATTCCATATAACATGGAACACGAGAGATCACCGAAAGCCCTCAAATCATATGGCATGTAAATCGAGGTAAGACACTACCTCTAAGTGCCCAAAACCATGTCTCGATCCTCACAGGATAGACGAGACACTCACGAGGTCATGTGTCAACCACTGGGTCACAACCGGGTTGACCAGAAACCATAATGACCCTCAAAATAATACAAAACACTACTCGGTACAATGGCCTTTTGAGACACCCTATAACACGGTCACAACCCTCATAGGACATCCAAGACATCCACAGAACAATAGGCTAACCAAGGGGTCAAAGCCACATTAACTAGAAACCAAACGAACATGAAAGAACACTCTGGGCAGGTGGCGGTCTTACCCCTGGCTGCTAGACCAACCTGGCGGTCATCCAAAGGGCCGCTACCCTCAAGAAATCCCAGATATAAAAACCACAAAAACATGAGCCTTGCTGTCTGCCTGAGGCCGCTACTGACACCAGACGGTCTCCTCAGGGCCGCAAGCTGAACCTAGCGGTCATGACCAGGTCGCTATGCCCAGTCAACCCCCAAAATAGTCAAACATCAAAACCACCTAACGGTCTACCTAGGACCATTTCCCAGGGACTGGCGGTCACCCCAAGGCCGCCAAGGACCCCATGCAATCGGGAGCTGGACTGCTAGCCCGAACCGACTTAAAACCAGTAAACCAACATAAAACGTTGCCTAGCGGTCGCCCAAGGGCCACTAAAACTAGCCTTGCGGTCGGTCGTGTGACCGCTAAACGAAACCGACAAAGGACTCCACCTAACGGTTGCTAGTGGACCGCCAAGCACCCCTAGCAGTCTCCGATAGGACCGCCAAGCCGTTCCGGCGGGAAAATCGTAAAACCACCCAAAACCCAGTTTTTTCACGCCCCAATCGCGTCTAAATGACGGGGAAACAACCCTAACGCCGATAACCTCCTTCCACAAGCCAGAAGGGATCAAACCATCCGTAAAAACACAAGAAATGGGTGATTCCCACGAATTGACCCAAAACGACTCACATGGACAGCCGGGCTCATACCGGCTCTGATTCTCAACCAAATGTAGTAAAACTGGCAGAAAAAGATTCCCAACATGCCAGGGGTTCAAATGAAACCATTTAAACTACAAACCGTCCCCTGGAATGGCTCACATGGCTCACACCCCCCGAACATGCATTTCGCCCAAACAAGGCAAAACTCGCTCAAACTCACACCGTTCGGCTCCAAATCGCGAGAGAACGCAGGAAAAGAGTAGGGCATCTGTCCCCCTACCTCCACCGAAGATCTCACGTGCCGAAAATGCCAAATCTCACCGAAACCACCACATGAACCGCACGTCAGCTTTGAATCCACGAATGGGATCGCGCCAACGCCACGCTCTGATACTCGCGCCATCACGCTCTAGGTCAGCTCCACGCCGTCATCGCCTCACCTAGCTCCGCACTGGTCGTACGCCCAGAGGGAGAGGAGAAGAGAGGAGAGAGAACGGAGGGAGAGAAATGAGAGATGTGAGGGAAGAGAGAGGAGAGAGAAAGGGTTAAGGAGAAAAAGAAAATAGGAAAATTAGTAATTTTCCTAAAATCCAATTTTATGCACAAAAATTCGTAAATTCAAAAAAATATGAAAAAATAGTGTTCGCGATCCTCGAAACTAGCACAACGCACCTGTAGCGTCCCTAAGTCGCAAAACTCAATGGTCAACTCTCTACAGGGTTCCGCAAGTTAGACAAGGGAAAAATCCGAGTAGATCGTAAAACACATATCAGGACCCACGAAAGCGATCTGAAAGCTCTCTGATTCCGATCCGAAGAATGCAGGATATTACAGTCCTCCCCCCTTTAAGGAATTTCATCCTCAAAATTCAAGGAGCTAACAAGTGAACAAGGGAAGAACAAACCCAAACACTAGCTACGCTCTCCATGCATCAGCCAAACCTCAAATACAAAGCACGATAACACAATTCTCGAAAAAAAACACAATTCAGAGGAACACTGCCAGACCACAATCATAGGCATACGCTCCGAATCTCAAGGCACATCGATCCACAGAATGAACACAAGTCTGGCACCTCCGAAACAGGGCATCATCGCTTACGTCTCACAGGGAAAGGAGACACGGCCCATGCCACAAAATAGCCACCAATAAAACAACACTTGCAGAATCCTGGCTCCATTCTCAACACAGAATCACATGACACAACTGTAATATCCCGGACCCTTCAAATCCTTTCTCGGGTCCCAGATTTATTTTCTTTGCAAGGGAATTATTTTATTTTTGCCCAAAATTATTTTCTCGGCTAAATTGTGTATTTTTCCATATTTTTCAATGGTTAAATGAATTAAATTGAAATCGTTTGGGCATATATACAATTTCACTTTTGGGAGGGTTGTGGGGCAACCCATTTTTTTCTTTTTTTAACCCATCGCACCCTCTCTCTCTCTCCCCGTTTTCACCCGATCGTGACCCCCTCTCTCTCTCCTTCGGCCGGCGATGACCGCGGCGTGCTCCCCTCCGACTGTAAACGGTGGTGAGACGACGGCGTGACGACGACGTCGGCGGCAAGGTGATCGTGGCGGCGTGCGATTCGTCGAAGCTCGTGGGTTCAAGCAAGATTTTTGAAGATCGGCGGTGATCCGCCGCGTTTCGAGCTTTTCCCAGGTAGGGTGAAGGAACCTTAGCTCATTTATTTCCTTTCCCGCGATTTCTAGGCTGTGGTGAGGCCGAGTGGGCTGTGTTTTCATGTCGGGATAGGAAAACCATGTTTTGGGATCAAGCATTGGATCTAACGTTTTACTGTGTTATTTGGAGCGTGGATGGCGTCATTGGATGCCTTGGGGCTTGGGGACGAGCTCCCCTTTTGTTTCCCCATCACCCGGGGGTGATCAGGGCGTGGAATAGCGAATTTCACCATTTTTACCATTCTCGATTTTCCAGAATGAAAACGGTCCTTCCAGAAACCATTTCTAAAAGAGGCAGCCCTAGGTGGGCCATTTTCTGACCTAAAGTGTCGGCAGGGCTTGGCAGTCGTGCGATATACCGCCAAGGCCCAGCGGCGGCCAGGCGGCCGACCGCTACCCTCGTGGGGCCAGCGTGACTCCCGAGGCATTTCTGACCGTTGTCTTCCGACCGTTGAAAACATTTTGGGACTGGCGGTCATGGGATGACCGTTTAACCCCGCCTTGCGGTCCCAAGGGAGACCGTTTTAAGTCCCAACGATCACAAGGTGACCGTTTCATCCTTCTCGCAGTTCCATGGCGTAGCGGTCCCAAGGGGACTGTTTACACCTTGAGGCGGCCAAGGAGTGGCCGTTTTTGTTCTAAACGGTCTGCAGGAGACCACTTCTCTCCTGTTGAGTGGTGGCCCTATTAGGGACCGCCTGGTCTCCTCTTGCAGTCCAGAGAGGACCGCCTCTCTTTGGGGCGGTCCAACATCTGACCGCCTTTGCCAGGGACGGTCTAGAGTGGACTGCCACCAGTGTTCTGTCCGACCGGAGTTCATTTCTTGCCGATTCAAATCCCGGGTGAGTGGAGCTCGATCCCCGTGCTGACCTACAGTCTGACTGATACTAGGCATCATGTGGGGGCTGTACGTGGGTGCCGTGGGGAGGGAGTGGCATGTTTCGGCTAGTGTCACCATGAGTCGGTGTCGGTACGAGGAACTGTCCTTGTACTTTGTCCGATTCAGGTGTTGTTTTCCGTTGACTAGAGAGTCTACTCCTTCAGCGACCCTCCACTAGTCGTAGCTTTCCGACACGCGTGTGATCCCACCAGGGAGTGGTGGCGAGGCTATCCTAAGAGAGACAATTTTTAGGCTGGTTACCGTAGGGCCCCACGTCTTGCAGCTAGAGTCCGGCTGAGGGAAAAACCAGTCAGAGGGCCTAACCTAGGACACATGGTCTGTGTGTTCACATGTGATCGGGGGCGGAGGACCCGCGCTGACGAGCGCGACCCCGACCAGTCCTTGTTCAGTTGTTACTTGTACGGTGTCCCCGTTCCGTCGGGAGTGACGAGGGGGACACCTGAGGCACGATCTAAGATGCTAGGGGGCGCATCCGGACTTGCTTCTAGTGGGAGGCACTCTTGTCCTTGTCAGGTAGTAACTCTTGATTTTCTACCGTGTTGTCTCGGTTCTCGTACCGTGTGGTCGGTACTAGACGTAGCTGAGCTTTTCCGTTTATTTATTCTTGTTGCTCCCCGCTCTATGTCTTGCTAGTTCCCGCTTTAGCTGTCTCCTGTGCAGTTTCTCATTTTTCGAGGTAGGGGTCCGAGTGATCCCTACTGAGCCTTTTGTTGTTTCAGGTGAGGCGAGGTTTCCGAGGAGCGCTTTTGAGGCCCCATGTGGTCCTACTGCCCAGGGTTAGTTGCAAGTTGCCAGAGCCGAGATATGCCCCGTGTAGTTGTACTTATCTTTCGGGACGGTACTAGTTGTGGACTACGATTATGTTTTAGACTGTTGTTATGTTGTGGACCATGTAATTTGCTTAATGTTACTTATTATTTTTTGCTTATTCATGTAAATTGCATAGTTCTACAACTATTTTATATTCTCGTATATTTTCACACCATCCTTTTAACCCTTTCGAAGCTTCGAGCTCGTGGGTGGCGGTTCGAGATTTGGGTTATCGGGCCTTCCCCGGTATTCGGATCTTGGGTCGTTACAGTCGGTATCAGAGCATGGTTGTGGATATATATAAGAACCATAAATAGTTGCAGTGGTCCACTAGTCCACAATGATGATGTACAGTCGGTACTAGCTTAGGGCATCGTATGTTTTATTGATTTCGCCATTTTTTCTGTGTCTTCTGTCTTTTGCAACAGGGAGAGCATGGCGCTAAGGAGGAGACCTCGCTCTCGGCAGGGATAGTCAACAGAGGAGCAGGTGGAGCAGAGCAGAGTGCCATTAGTTGCCACTCTGGCAGGGGATGCAGCGAGAGTTCGGGGGCAGAGGATTTCATTCGGGGCATCTACCAGTTCATGGCTCAACAGCTTGGTGGATATGCTAGTGAGGGCTCGTCGTCCAGGGGTGGGCCTAGCTGTGCAGTGAGAGACTTTTGCAGTTTCATCCACCCTACTATGGTGGCCAGCCAGACCCAGATGTGGCCAGAGACTGGCTTGATGAGATGGAGAGTGATGTGGGACGGACACACGACCTAGGACTCTAGCTCGCGATCGCCCCTAAGCGAGGGAAGACGTGGGACCGTGCGCGGTTGAGAAACCGGCAGTGAGCCTCGGGTATCAGCTTTCTGCGTGTACTCGGATTGAGTCACGGGACGGGTCACACTCACTCTCTCGCAACGGTGATAAAAATAGATATCGAGCTAGTTACCTATCACATGCAGCGGCATATACGAATAAATATGAGTAAAGCAAACGCCGAGTAAGAGAGCGAACATGATACCTCCAGGCTCCGGGCGTGGGGAAGATGACCCCGGCCAGTTACGGTAACTCCCGGTACAATGGTAAAAACTTAATTACAACAGTGAATTTTTTACCCACTCCACACAGGGAGGTTGTTAGCGCAGCAAGAGTGATATAGAAGGGGGGGATGAATAGATCACTCCTAATTTGTAGAAACTTAGGAAGAAAATAACTTCTACTGCTAACGCACCTCCTTAACCCGTACACAGAGAAATGTAAATGAGAATGAAGGACTGATCACATGGAAGCAAAGAGACAAGCAGATGAAGAGCGCAGATAACAATAGCAAACCACAGAGGAGGCACTCGGTTTTTAGGTGGTTTGATTGCAGTCCGCAATCTACATCCACCCCTCACTCCAACTAGAGTGAGGATTCCACTAGACAATGCTAGATCAATGCAGACTCAGTCTGCGAACAACATGCTGCCACACAGCTTGAACACTCAAGGGAAACAAATCCTTCAACCAAGCTCTGTTACGCACAGAACTTGAAACCTATTCTAGCTCCCAGCTAGAACACAACCAGAGAATCCTCTCCCTTCCTCCACACACCGGAGGGAAACTGTTAATGACAACCAGTCACTAACACCACCAGAGATCACCGATCTCTCTTCCTCTGCAACTCAGAGGGAAACTGGAGTAATACTCCCTTCCTCCACACACCGGAGGGAAACCAATTCAAATAAGAAGGATGAACAAAATGAAACGAAAACAAAGTAGAAACAAAAACCAATGAAGAACAAATCGGTTCTGAAACCCAATACAAATGTAGCTTCAAATGAAGCAATTCATCAATCCACACACACTGCTCTCTCTCTCGAACAAACTCCTCTCAGATCTGGAACTCTCTGCTCTTTTTCTTTTCTGGATCGTGCAAACTCTCACCAATGGCTTCTGCTTTTTCTTTTCACGATCAAGCTTCTACTGAAGGATGAAGCTCTATATTTATAGCAGATATTGGCGTGTGGCTGCCAGGTTCCCGCCCATGCACTTTTTGGCCAGATCATTTGAATTTCGACCACATGGCAGCATCCTGACAAGGTTGCCATCCACGTGTCATGCGCCTGTTGTCTTGGATCACGTGCCAGGTGCCAACCTCGATTCACGTGCCCAATCATCAGCCTGAATCACCTGCAGACAGACAGATGGAATGTATAGACTTAGTTAGTTCAGGCTATTAACATGAATGTATATACTTCAGAAACTTCAACTGATTAAGTGTGTACAACATGAGAGAGTGTACAGACTTAATGAAAGAAGCGCATGTGTGAAGGCAGTGTATAGACATATGAGCAATGCGCATGAATGGCAGTGTATAGACTTATGAACAATGCAGACGAATGCAGTGTATAGACTATGAACAATGCAAATGAATGGCAGTGTATAGACTATGAACAATGCAAACGAATGGCAGTGTATAGACTATGAACAATGCAAACGATCCTTACCAGTGTGTAAACATTACAAAGCTTCTGCCACTGTATAGACTTCACGAAGCCTAACCAATGTACAGACTTGGAACCTGTGTGAGACTCTTAATAAGACTGTGAGCAGTGTGTAGACTTGATGCTCAACGGAGATGTATAGACTTTGACAAACTTGAGCCAGTGTATAGACTATGCCAGGGTGAGACGATGCATTAGACACTCGGCTGTACAGACTTGGAAAGTTCTGTATGAGACGATCGGCTGTTGAACCGATGTACAGACTCTGGATGTGAAGGCAGTCTGTATAGACTTGAATCGCTTGAAGCGATGTACAGACTAGATGAAGCTCAAGCACTGTACAGACTTGTGAAGACTTCAGCGTTGTACAGACTTGGTGAAGCTCAAGCAGTGTATGGACTTGTGAAGGCTTCAACGTTGTACAGACTTGGTGAAGCTCAAGTGAATGTATAGACTTGATGAACCACTGTGGATGTGTGGACTTGAGCGAATGAAGCCGATGTACAGACTTGCCTAAGACGCAGCATGAGACGCTGGCTGAGACGGACGCTGTACAGACTTTGAAGACTTTGAACGTTTGAGCAGCATGCAATGTACACACTTAGTGATGTACAGACTTGGCCAGGAAAGCGTAGGGAAATGTTGAGTGTATGGACTTGGCCAAGCGTAGGAACAGATGAGGAGTGTACAGACTTGGCGTTGTATAGACTTGGCTTTGAATGCTTGGGCTGAAGGCAATGTGCAGACTAATCGATGTATAGACTTTGCCCAAGGAACCGAATGTATAGACTTTGCCACAGTCTGATGTACATGCTTTGCAGAAGTGAACGAGCCAATGTATAGACTTCAAAAGAAGCAGTCCGATGTACAGACTTCAAGGATTCTAGACAACGGACGCTGTACAGACTTGGACTCAAGGAATGTATATACTTAGCATGAAGACTGCCAGTCTATGTATAGACTTTGCTGAAGCTATCTCTGAAGCAATGTTCAGACTTTGTGCAATGTATGTACTTTAGTGTGTGCGAGCCTGTTGACAAGCAATGTGTAGACTTTGATTGTGTAAAGCAGGCGATGTACAGACTATGCAAACATGACACTGGGCGATGTATAGACTTACACTATCGGGTGTTTAGACATCAAGAGAATGCAGCAGCCAGTGTATAGACGTGAAGCTTGGAAGGATGTATAGGGTTGAGGTGAACTGACTTTGAGTATTGAGACCAGTGTATGGACTTCAGTTAGAAAGTGCCCGATGTACAGACTAGAAGAGGATATGCCAATGTACAGACTAAATGGATCAAGCTGGTGTATAGACTTTGTGCCCAAGCTATCAATGCTCTGATGCGTCGACCCACCCTTGCTGATGAGTCGACCCACTACTGTCATATTAACCAAACAGTGTAGATAGATGAAATAATGGAACAGCATATGAACTGAACTCACTTAGGTGATGAACCAGCATGAATCTAGAGATAGAAGGTTGATTTATAGTGTGAGACATCATCAAAACCATAGGGATGCAACAATCTCCCCCTTTTTGATGATGACAACACTATGAATCAAGCAATATGAAGGTTCAACAAGAGATTTATATCAGCTGCAACAAACAAAGTAAATTCAAGGCATGCACATGCAGATGAATTATACAATCCCTACAACACACTCTCATCTCCCCCACAACTCATAACCATATCTTCCACGAAGCAACATGACTCCCCCAAAGCTCAAGACAAATCCAAGACTCACTGATATTGCAGAACTTCTCACTGAAATTGCAAATATTGCAAACTTCTCTCCCCCTTTGACATCAGCAAAAAGAACTACAGAATGTATGACAGTGCTGGAAACATGAAGAATAAGGGCAGTAACTTCTTAGTGCAGAAAGTCACTAGTAGGTCTTAAGAGAATAAGTGAGTTTCTAATCTCAAGAGAAGATTCTTTAAATTCCAGTACACAATAAAGAAGTAGAATGATTGACAAGTTTATCAGCATACATAGTGGATGATTTAGAGCAGGAGTTCACAAGTATGGCCAGATATAGCTGATCATTCAACTATCCCACAAGACAGCAAGAGACGAAATCAGAGAGGTGTTCTTAAGGTATTGAAGACAAGCAATCCATTAGTTGCATAACAACAAGGAATTTTTTGTTGGAGATGATTTTCAAGAAGATCAATGAGTAAGTTGGTAGTTCACTCCTTTGACATTAGAGAGACACCTTGATTAGAGGCCTGAATCCCAGTTACTCAGAGTGAGTACCTCATTACTTCCCCTTTTTTTTATTAGGGAACAGAGATAGTAACTGTGGCTTTTGACATGAGGAAACACCTTGATTAGAGGCCAGAGTCCCCAGTTACTCACCAGCAAGCCACCATTGCTCTGTCATGTCTTTTCATTCATTTTAAGCATTTGACACCTCATGACATGGGAGAAATATTCATTTCATTGATGAAGCTCCCAGTTTCTCAGTGATCAAAACAGAACATTTTTGTTCAGTTAAGCCCTTGAGTTAAAGAGATAGAATGATTGAAAACAATACCAAAAGGACTATTTCTTGAATTGAGTCTTGAAGTCTAGATTTCAAGTTGATTGGGTCAGATAACAAGACATACAAGTTTTTGGCCTGAACCAGAATCAATGACAATGTAGGAAGATATACTTTATGCAATTAGTCCAGATCTCTGAAGAAGTACTAAAGGAAAGATTCTAATCTGGAGATTAGAGTCACTGACTTATAGACTTAAGAGATAAGTGACACTCTACTGTCTGAGAGAACCACTCTAGATCAGTCATGCAAGACCAGCAAAGTTACACATCTGGACAGCCCTTTTGAATCTGTCAAAGAACTTCTCTTCTCACATCACAACTCAGCTCCCCCTAAGACATAGCATTCCTCAATAAAACATTTCAGCATAATCTCAAAGCTTCCCCTTACTCAAAGCATTCCTGAAAGCTAACCAGTAAGCATTCTGAACTCCCCCTTAAACCAGCATGAAAGAAGGCTAAACATCAGACAAACACAACTCCCCCTCACAACAAGAACATGCTTCATAATTAAGACAATTTGTATAAGCCTAATTCTCTTCTCAATGTGGTGAATTTTTCATTATCCAGAGGTTTTGTGAATATGTCAGCAATCTGATTATCTGTGCCTACATGAATCAGTTCAAAATTATTCTTAGACACCTCATCTCTTATAAAATGATGTCTTATCTCTATGTGTTTGGTTCGTGAATGCAAAACAGGATTTTTAGCAAGATTGATGGCACTAGTATTATCACAGTAAATTGGTGTGCACCCCAGGTCTACTTGGTAGTCCTGAAGCTGGTGTTTAATCCATATTACTTGTGTTCCACAGCTCCCTGCAGCCACATATTCAGCTTCTGCAGTGGAGAGGGCCACAGAATGTTGTTTCTTGGAGCCCCAAGACACTAAACACCCACCCAAGAATTCACAATGGCCACTAGTGCTTTTCCTGTCTAGTTTACAGCCTGCATAATCAGCATCTGTGTATGCTACTAAGTTAAATGTGTGAGATGCAGGAAACCATAAACCAAGAGAATGACTAGCTGACAAATATCTGAAGATTCTTTTAACTGCAGCTAAGTGTAATTCAGTAGGTCTAGATTGATACCTTGCACACATTCCTACACTGAATTGTATATCTGGTCTAGAGGCTGTCAAGTAAAGAAGTGATCCAATCATACCTCGATAAAGTTTGGCATTTACTTCTTTACCTGTCTCATCTGCATCCAATGAGGTATTGGTGCCCATGGGTGTAGTAATGTGCTTTAAGTTTTCCATGCCAAACCTTTTGAACAGTTCCATTGTGTATTTGGTTTGGTTGATGAAGCACCCATCTTCTAGCTGCTGTACCTGCAATCCAAGAAAATATTTTAGTTCACCAACCAAGCTCATTTCAAATTCAGCAGACATCATGGTAGAAAATTCATCACATAGTTCATGCTTAGTTGATCCAAATACAATGTCATCTACATATACCTGAACTATGATGAGATCTTTATTTATGCCCTTGGTAAATAAAGTTTGATCAACTTTACCTCTTTTGTAGCCCTTGCTGATCAGAAATTCAGACAATCTTTCATACCAAGCTCTTGGAGCCTGCTTTAGACCATACAAGGCTTTGTTTAACCTGAAAACTTGGTTAGGTTGAGGAGAATATTGAAATCCAGGAGGTTGTTCAACAAAAACTTCTTCTTTAATGACTCCATTTAAAAAGGCACTTTTAACATCCATTTGTTGGAGTTTTATATTCTTTGAGCATGCAAAGGCAAGCAACAATCTTATAGCTTCCATCCTAGCAACAGGTGCATAGGATTCATCAAAGTCTACACCAAATTCCTGACAGTAGCCTTTGGCTACTAATCTGGCCTTATTCCTCGAGATGATTCCATCTTCATTCATCTTATTTTTGAACACCCACTTGGTTCCTATGATATTTATACCATCTGGTCTTGGGACAAGCTCCCAGACATTATTCCTTTCAAACTGACCTAATTCCTCACTCATAGCATTGACCCAAGCTTGATCAGCTAAGGCCTCTTCTACTGTTTTGGGTTCAATTTGTGAGACTAATGCAATTAAGTCATCATTATTCACATTTCTAAAATGAGACCTAGTCCGAAGAGGATCTTCAGGATTGCCTATGACTTTATCTAAAGGATGGTCTTTAAGAAATCTGATATTTGTTGAAGACTCACCTGTTTCTCTTGGACCTTCCTGATTTGGGGAATTTGTTTCTCCACTCGGCTGAGTCTTCTCTTCTTCCTGTTGGTCTTCTAGAAAATCTCCACCATGATTGGAATCCCTGTCAAGATTTTCAACATTAGAAACATCTTTCTTTTCACTAAAAAGGATGTGTGGAGACTCTTCCACTTTCTGATCTGATATGTTAAATACCCTATATGCCCTTGACACTTCAGAGTAACCCAAGAATATTCCAGGTGAACTCTTGGCTTCAAACTTGTCTAAATCTTTCTTATCATTGTTATGAATAAAACATTTTGCTCCAAAAATTCTGAAATGAAACAAGTTTGGTTTCTTACCTTTTAGAAGCTCATAGGGTGTTTTCTTGTGTATGGGTCTTACCATGGCCCTGTTGATTATGTAGGTTGCTGTATTGGCCGCTTCTGCCCAAAACCTTCTAGGTAATTTACTTTCAATCAACATGGTTCGGGCCATCTCCACCACAGTTCTATTTCTTCTCTCCACAATCCCATTTGTTCAGGTGTCCTGGGAGAAGAAAACCTGTGAGTTAGTCCCTCTTTTTCACAAAGATCAGTAAACATGGAGTTTTCAAACTCACCTCCATGGTCAGATTGAATAGAACAGACCTTGTACTTTCCCTTCTTGTTTGACCTTATTGAAAAACAGATTAAACTTTTGAAATGCATCACTCTTATTTGCTAAGAAAAATATCCATGAATATCTAGAGAAGTCATCTATGATGACATAGCCAAACCTGTTTCCATTAAGACTCTGAGTTCTAGTGGGACCGAAAAGGTCCATATGAAGAAGTTCCATTGGTCTAGAAGACAATGGCTCAGATCTTAATTTAAAGAATTTCTGGTCTGTTTGCCTAGAGCACAGGCATCACATGCTTTTGATATTGAGTTGAATTTAATTCTAGGCATGCCTCTAACTAAATCATGCTTGACCAATTTATTTAAAGTTGAAAAGCTAGCATGACCTAGACGTCTATGCCATTCAAAGGCATCATTTTCAGAATTGGCAGATAAGCAAATAGTAGATTCAGATTTCTCATCTAAGTCTACAATGTAGACATTATTAATCCTGTTGGCTACAAATTTAACCATGTCAGAATTTGTTTCAAGGATTTTGCATGAACTATCATCAAATACAACCCTGTGACCCCTGTCACATAATTGACTAATGCTAATCAGGTTGTGTTGAAGCCCTTCCACAAGTAAGACTTTTTCAATGGAGTTTGTGGAAGACTTACCTACTGTTCCAACTCCAATTATTTTACCTTTGTTCTTTCCTCCAAACTTGACCAGACCCCCTGGCTTCATCTCTATCTTGCTAAACTTGGATCGGTCTCCTGTCATATGCCTGGAGCAGCCACTGTCGAGGTACCACTTGTTGTCTTCAGCTGCCAGGCCGACCTACACAGATACATCAAGCAGAGTGATTTGGAACCCAAGATGAGTTGGGTCCAATGACATTGTTCAAATCTCTGATCAAGTGTTTAGGTATCCAGATTTGTTTCAGCATGGTTTTCTCTGGCACCTTCCTTTCTGGTTTATTAAAGTTGAATCCAGCTGAACTGGAGAAGTGAGTTCTATTCCATTCATTAGTCTTCCTATTCCTAGGAAATTTCCTGTAGGCTTGTTGATTAGCATATCTTTGACCATGAAAGTTATTTCTCCAGTAGGTCCTGTTTGGACCCATCTGATTGTTGTAATTCCAGCTCTTATTCTGATTTACTTTCTTGGTCCATCTACCATTTGTGTTCTGGTGAGTGGGCTTAGTGTTATTCTTCATAAAATTCATTCCCATCTTAAATGGTTGTCCAGTACTGGTTTTTGTGTTTTCTTTAGGACTTTGAATTTCCTTAGAGCTGTTTGAGCTGGATGGTGTGTCCAGCTTTTCTTTTCCCTTCTCTGGGCAGAAGGTGATGGTCTTGAATTGCAAGGGTCTCTTGTTGGTTGGGTCATAGCCTAGACCTTCCTTATTGAAATTGACCCTAGTCCCTAGTATAGCATCTAAGCTAGTCTTTCCTTGGACAAACTTTTCTAAGACTTTCTGTTTGTCTTCCAGCTCCTTTTGAAGGGACTCAGAATTTTTTAGGAGTTCAACATTTACTTTCTTCACAGCTTCATATTTCTCTGAATTCACTCTAATTTCATTCATGCTTTCTTCAATTTTAGTTTTGAATTCATTGAGCTGTTTTTGACTTTCTTGAGTTTCTCCCTTGAGCTTATCATTTTCTTTCCTTAGTGAGGTCATTTCTTCTAGTTGTTCTTTTAGCTTCTCATTTTCCTCACAGACTAGAGTTTGTTCTTCAACATTTGTGTTAAATTTTCTTTTCAGAACTCTGTGCTCTTTGCTAAGAGAATTAAATTTATCTAGCAAGTCACCATAAGCATCCTCCCAGTCATCAATTGAGAAATTTTCAAAAACATTTATTACCTCCTCTTCACTGTTTGCCATAAGGCAAATTCCATCTTCATATTCTTCTGAGGAAGCTTCTTCTGGGTCTTCTTCTTCCTCGCTCCATGTGCAGACCATCGCCTGTGGCTTCTTCTTCTTCTGCACCTTTATGTTTTTCTTCTGAAGATAGGGACCCTTCTTCTGGAGGTCTGGGCATTCGCCTTTCATATGTCCCTGTTTGTTACAATTAAAACAAGTCAGTCTCTTAGGATTTCTATCCCTGTAACTAGTAAATTCAGCACTCTTGTTGAAAGAGTGTGGCTTCTTCTTCCTAAAGGTCTTTCCCTTTTTCTTCAAAAATTTTCTGAACTGTCTAGTGAGCATTGCCTGCTCCTCCTGGTCGAGATTTGACAAACCTTCAAGCTCGGACTTAGACTCAGGGCTACTGCTGCTGCTCCCGCTGTTGCTACCCTTGTTGCGGGATGCCCTTAAAGCCACATTCTTACCCTTCCTCTCACTTCCTTCTCCACCTCCTTTGAAATTCATCTCATAGTTCATAAGAGATCCTATGAGCTCATTCACAGTCAAGGTAGTCAGATCTTTTGACTCCTCAATCACAATGGCCTTAGTGTGCCATGCCGGGGATAAAGATCTAAGGATTTTCCTGACTATATCTGCCTCAGCAAGATCCTTCCCTAGCCCTTTAAGTGTGTTAGTGATCAAGGACAACCTGGCATACATCTCAGTTATATTCTCGTCTGCATTCATCTTAAACATTTCATACTTAGAAGTGTAGAGATTTACCTTCGAGGCTTTCACTTGAGTTGTACCTTCATAGATCAATTGCAGCTCATCCCACATTCGCTTGGCAGTTCTGTATGCAGATATACGGGCATATTCCTCTGGATGAACAGCACACTGGATGATGTTCAGCGCCGTCCAGTTGAGTGAGGAGAGCTTGACATGGTCATCTGTCCAAGAGTCCTCGTTTGGTGGCAGATCATATGGCCCCACCGTGATTACTCTCCACAGTTTATGACTCTGAGCCCTGATGAACACTTCCATCCTGTTCTTCCAAAACAGATAGTTACTACCATCGAAATAAAGAGGGCGACTAATGGATTGACCTTCGGCCATGAAGGTTCTAGGACCACTAGCATTTCCTTGACCGTTCGTCCACATGGCGTAAACCTGCTCTGATACCAATTGTTAGCGCAGCAAGAGTGATATAGAAGGGGGGGATGAATAGATCACTCCCAATTTGTAGAAACTTAGGCGGAAAATAAATTCTACTGCTAACGCACCTCCTTAACCCGTACACAGAGAAATGTAAATGAGAATGAAGAACTGATCACATGGAAGCAAAGAGACAAGCAGATGAAGAGCGCAGATAACAATAGCAAACCACAGAGGAGGCACTCAGTTTTTAGGTGGTTCGATTGCAGTCCGCAATCTACATCCACCCCTCACTACAACTAGAGTGAGGATTCCACTAGACAATGCTAGATAAATGCAGACTCAGTCTGCGAACAACATGCTGCCACACAGCTTGAACACCAAGGGAAACAAATCCCTCAACCAAGCTCTGCTACCCACAGAACTTGAAACCTGTTCTAGCTCCCAGCTAGAACACAACCAGAGAATCCTCTCCCTTCCTCCACACACCGGAGGGAAACTGTTAATGACAACCAGTCACTAACACCACCAGAGATCACCGATCTCTCTTCCTCTGCAACTCAGAGGGAAACTGGAGTAATACTCCCTTCCTCCACACACCGGAGGGAAACCAATTCAAATCAGAAGGATGAACAAAATGAAACGAAAACAAAGTAGAAACAAAAACAATGAAGAAGAAATCGGTTCTGAAACCCAATACAAATGTAGCTTCAAATGAAGTAATTCATCAATCCACACACACTGCTCTCTCTCTCGAACAAACTCCTCTCAGATCTGGAACTCTCTGCTCTTTTTCTTTTCTGGATCATGCAAACTCTCACCAATGGCTTCTGCTTTTTCTTTTCACGATCAAGCTTCTACTGAAGGATGAAGCTCTATATTTATAGCAGATATTGGCGTGTGGCTGCCAGGTTCCCGCCCATGCACTTTTTGGCCAGATCATTTGAATTTCGACCACATGGCAGCATCCTGACAAGGTTGCCATCCACGTGTCATGCGCCTGTTGTCTTGGATCACGTGCCAGGTGCCAACCTCGGTACACGTGCCCAATCATCAGCCTGAATGGCCTACAGACAGACAGATGGAATGTATATACTTAGTTAGTTCAGGCTTTAAACACGAATGTATATAATTCAGAAACATCAACTGATTAAGTGTGTACAACGTGAGAGAGTGTACAGACTTAATGAATAAGGCGCATGTGAAAGCAGTGTATAGACATATGAACAATGCGCATGTATGGCAGTGTATAGACTTATGAACAATGCAAACGAGATGTAATGTATAGACTTATGACCAATGCAAACGAATGGCAGTGTATAGACTTATGAACAATGCAAACGAATGGTAGTGTATAGACATGTAATGAACAATGCAAACGGGCCTTATCAATGTGTAAACATTACAAAGCTTCTGCCACTGTATAGACTTCACGATGCCTAAACAGTGTACAGACTTGGAACCTGTGTGAGACTCTTAATAAGACTGTGAGCAGTGTGTAGACTTGATGCTCAACGGAGATGTATAGACTTTGACAAACTTGAGCCAGTGTATAGACTATGCCAGGGTGAGACGATGCATTAGACACTCGGCTGTACAGACTTGGAAAGTTCTGTATGAGACGATCGGCTGTTGAACCGATGTACAGACTCTGGATGTGAAGGCAGTCTGTATAGACTTGAATCGCTTGAAGCGATGTACAGACTAGATGAAGCTCAAGCACTGTACAGACTTGTGAAGACTTCAGCGTTGTACAGACTTGGTGAAGCTCAAGCAGTGTATGGACTTGTGAAGGCTTCAACGTTGTACAGACTTGGTGAAGCTCAAGTGAATGTATAGACTTGATGAACCACTGTGGATGTGTGGACTTGAGCGAATGAAGCCGATGTACAGACTTGCCTAAGACGCAACATGAGACGCTGGCTGAGACGGACGCTGTACAGACTTTGAAAGAGCAGTTCAATGTATAGACTTGAACGAATGAGGTGGATGTACAGACTTGCCTAAGACGCAGCATGAGACGCTGGCTGAGACGGACGCTGTACAGACTTTGAAGACTTTGAACGTTTGAGCAGCATGCAATGTACACACTTAGTGATGTACAGACTTGGCCAGGAAAGCGTAGGGAAATGTTGAGTGTATGGACTTGGCCAAGCGTAGGAACAGATGAGGAGTGTACAGACTTGGCGTTGTATAGACTTGGCTTTGAATGCTTGGGCTGAAGGCAATGTGCAGACTAATCGATGTATAGACTTTGCCCAAGGAACCGAATGTATAGACTTTGCCACAGTCTGATGTACATGCTTTGCAGAAGTGAATGAGCCAATGTATAGACTTCAAAATAAGCAGTCCGATGTACAGACTTCAAGGATTCTAGACAACGGACGCTGTACAGACTTGGACTCAAGGAATGTATATACTTAGCATGAAGACTGCCAGTCTATGTATAGACTTTGCTGAAGCTATCTCTGAAGCAATGTTCAGACTTTGTGCAATGTATGTACTTTAGTGTGTGCGAGCCTGTTGACAAGCAATGTGTAGACTTTGATTGTGTAAAGCAGGCGATGTACAGACTATGCAAACATGACACTGGGCGATGTATAGACTTACACTATCGGGTGTTTAGACATCAAGAGAATGCAGCAGCCAGTGTATAGACATGAAGCTTGGAAGGATGTATAGGGTTGAGGTGAACTGACTTTGAATATTGAGACCAGTGTATGGACTTTAGTTAGAAAGTGCCCGATGTACAGACTAGAAGAGGATATGCCAATGTACAGACTAAATGGATCAAGCTGGTGTATAGACTTTGTGCCCAAGCTATCAATGCTCTGATGCGTCGACCCACCCTTGCTGATGAGTCGACCCACTACTGTCCATATTAACCAAACAGTGTAGATAGATGAAATAATGGAACAGCATATGAATTGAACTCACTTAGGTGATGAACCAGCATGAATGTAGAGATAGAAGGTTGATTTATAGTGTGAGACATCATCAAAATCATAGGGATGCAACAGAGGTAAAGGGATACAAGTGGGGCCCGGGAGGACCGACCCTGGGTTGACAGGTAGCAAACTTGGAGGGTTCTCGGGGTGAACTCGGCCTGCTGGTCCAACTCGGTCCTGCGCCGACTCGGTGCTGCGCAGACTCGGTTCTGACCCGCTAGGCAGCAAGCCATTGCCTCCAAAGGAACATCGCCTTCCTGAGATCTTCTAAAGGCGCTGCTTGGCTGGGATGATGGCTGGATGTCCCTGAACGACTCTCTGAACTGGCGGTCGCTGAAGTTGACTTTTGGTATTTATTTGTGAATTTATCCCGGACTGCTATTTCAGACCTGCACAGGGAACATATTTGCGTGCCTCGGCGGCAAGAATTAATTCTCTCAGATCCGGAATCAGATCGAGGTGAGACTAGTGGCGTTGGAAAGAGGACTACCAGGTCTACAACATATAATATTTGTAGATCGATCCAAAAAAGGAATGAGAAATGGGAAGCTCTGCAACATTATGTTTTTTCTATAGATCTGATTACTGACACTCAGGACAGAAAGGGATCTGCCTGAACTGACCTTTGACCGGTGGGTAGGGGAATTTTATGGGTGCTGCTAAAATTACTGGTAAAAGGGGTGGATGTTAGGAACACCTGAGAATTTTTATGCATGTTTTGAAAATTGATAAGGGGTGGGAAAAATACGAAAAGGGAACATTGTCTTGTGGATCTGCAGAATGGCAGATTACAGGGGGGACAAGAAATATGGGAAAAATATTAAAAGATGTCCAAATGGCACGAAATTTAAACTGGAGACTAGGGGAGACAAGTAGAACAAGTCCTCAAAGTTTGGGCTCGATCAGATAATAAGAACAAAAAATAAAATTCCAGAGTTGAGATTCTATCCTGATTTGGATAAAATTCCGACGATGGTGGCGGCGGTGCGATGGCGAGGACAGAAACAGAAATCAGAGGATAAGAGGGAGAGATAGATGGGTCCCACACTCTGGAATGGCAGAATTCCATCTGCAAGGGGGGGAGGAGAGAGGAGGAGGGCGTACCCTTCAAGGAGCTCCAAGATTTTCACCAAATTTTCATCATTCATTAATTCCCATAAAATGTGAATTACAATCTATTTGTATGAAATGCAAAATGACCATAATTAACCTTAGATCTAAATTGGGGAAAGGTAAATGGGGGAGATCATAAGTATTTCTCCCATGTGATTTGGAACCACATTAAACAAGTAATAAGAGGGGGGCGCCCCCTTTACTATCTTGGTGGCATCTTGGACTTTTTGGTCCATTTGTCCCCTTTGAATGTCAAACCATCTAGAAGCCACCTAGGATAGTTGACCAGCCCCACATGGGACCTATTGGCTTAGGTGGGCCAATGGGGAAAGAGATGGGGGCCCTTTGCTGGTCCTACAACACTTTTTGCACAAAAACCCACTAAAACCTAAAGACTCACAGTTTGACTTATAAAGCCTTACAATTGCACATATGTTTTCCCAAGGATATAAAAATAAACTAAAAGGACACAAATATAAATTAAAAATGTCAGTGCCCGGTGTTGATTCCCATCAATTCTCCCCAGCTGGGAAGAACTCGACCCCGTCGAGTAAGGGGTGCGGCTGCTCGAGTAGCTCCGACGGCTGCATCACCGAACCTGGAAGCGTGGAGTATGATCCACTCCAAGTAATCGACACCTGCTCATCCCGTATAGATTCGATATGCATACGCTGTCGGGAAGGAGGCTAGAGGTGGCCACTCTGGGGTGGGGTCACTCTCAAATGAAGGGAGACGGCTCAAAGGCTCACTAGGAATCACCGCTTGTCCCTTATGTGACTAGATCCGAAATGTGAAGTAGAACCGATCCCAAAGTTTGACAAGTCTCATACTCGAAAGGGACTAGCAATGTGAGCGTACAAAACCGACTCGACTCGATGTATGCACATGCACTCAACAGACAAACGATATGAGACAAAGACTGACACACGACCCTAAACAAACCTACGGTTTGTCCGACTCATGCATATGCAAAGGTGGACCAGGACACCCGAATGTGTGCCATGCATGCATTTGACGTAACCGGTGGTTGGCGGAATGGGGAATTCCTAGACATCCTAAAGTAGACCATGCATGCACATTGGACTTGGATGTGTGAGGGCCAGGAGTACCAAATGCATCTTCTTCCTTTCCCCTAGAAGATGGTGTATCTCGCAAGTGAACGGGCTTGGTGGGTGTAGACGACTCGGCCCGTGGTGAAGGGGTGTGGTAGTGGACTCCCTTGAAGAAGTGAAGTATATATGGTGGGTCACAGGGTCCACTAGGGAATGGGTCAAAGGGATCAAAAAAGGTATGACCCCTTGTGGTGGGTTCCCACAAGTCATGGTCCCACGTGTAGAAGTCTTGAAGGTGTGGATGGTCACCCTCATGCATTGTGGTAGGTGGGACGGTGATCATATGTAGGATGTATGGTTCCTCCCTCGGGCAAAAGGGTATGAAGTCGGGTTTGACCGACATGGGGAGGGATGAGAGGATCTCTGTGGTGACACAACCTACGATGCACACGGAGGTAATGGACCCTAAGGCCAGATGAGTAACGCTACGACTAGTGGGTTGGTCGAAACCTCGGGCCAATAAGTGCGTCAACGTCCATTACAGGTGTAAACCCATAATAAGGTCACCCAAGGTATCAACATGGTGACTAGACCGGAATGTCGTGTGGTAGGAGTTGACGGGCACTAGTGGTAGGGTGGGGTCCATGGATGGGTAAGGAGGTGGGACCGAGCCATCCTTGAGCCAACTAAGAAGCGGCTCAGTGATGAAAAGCGTACCCGTTAGAAATACGGGTGGCTCGGGCTTTGGTGGTTCCAAATATGATGGCTCCGGCTGAGGATCGGAAGGTAAGGATGGTGGCAATGGACCTCTCATGGGTGGTGAAGGAGTCCTTTCTATCCTATCCAACCAGTCCGAAAATATTTTCATGAATTCGTCAAAGTTGCGGGTTGGAGTAGGGGCCTCGGGGTGGACGCGCTCCTCATCTCTCGGCCTGGGTGTGGACCTAGGCTCAGCTATAAGTGGGGCTTCTTGCCGCACTTGGTTGGAGGTGCTTGGGTAGGATTGGATGGAGGTGAAGGGGCGGGGTTGGCTGGAGGTGTGGTCCACTTGATTGGGGTTACTTTGGTGGGATTGGATGGGGGTGAAGGGGCGGGGTTGGTTGGAGAGGTGGCCTACTTGATTGTGGGTGAGGTGGTGGGATCGGCTAGTAGTATGACCCCCATGGTTGGAGGTAGATGGGTGGGAAAAGTAGACTCTCCTAAGCGCTTTCTTCATGTCCCACCATGACTCGATAGGCCTTTGTCTCCTATCCTCCCTCAAGTATTTTATGTCCCTCCATGTTTCGACGGCTTCATAGAAAAGTCGCATTGAGGCAAAGTTGACTTCCATGGGATCGGACATAATGTAAACCTCGAAGTATTGGTACATGATGGCTTCCCACTCTAGGTAGTCACACGGTGTCTTCGGAGCCATAGAAGTCCCGGGCTACGAGTCTACGGGGGTGGTCGGGTTGGTTTTCCCATCTTTGGTAGTATCGCCACCATGCATAAGATCCAGACATTTGGTAATCTATGGGACACGGGGAAGCTAGTGGATGGCCATGCCGACACTTGGACAAGACACTAGACACGAATCTAACTAATGCAAAGTTGGAATGCAGACTCGACTACCAACCTAGACATAACCAAGATTTGGTACCTGGCGGAGTCCGGGGATCCGAAGATCCTCTCACGCGAGTGAATCACCTCTCCGATAGGCGTAACCTAACGGTCGGGCGACACCTTTTTATATACCGAACAATGGTATGCAAATGAGACACCTAGACTTAGACACTTTTTTTTGTTTTTAAACAATGATGATCCTAGACTCGACTTAGACCGTGCAAGACTTATGCAAAGACTACCCTAGACTCAACTGGCGCTCTGATACCAAATTGATGCGGGATGAACACGCGACCTAGGACTCTAGCTCTCGATCGCCCCTAAGCTACGGAAGACGTGGGACCGTGCGCGATTGAGAAACCGGTAGTGAGTCTCGGGTATCGGCTTTCCGCGTGTACTCGGATCGAGTCACGGGATGGGTCACACTCACTCTCTCGCAGCAGTGATAAAAATAGATATCGAGCTAGTTACCTATCACATGCAGCGGCATATATGAATAAATACGAGTAAAGCAAACGTTGAGTAAGAGAGCGAACATGATACCTCCACGCTCCGGACGTGGGGAAGATGACCCCGGCCAGTTACGGTAACTCCCGGTATAATGGTAAAAACTTAATTACAACATTGAATTTGTTTGCCCACTCCACGCAGGGAGGTAAAGGGCCACAAGTGGGGCCCGGGAGGACCGACCCTAGGTTGACAGGCAGCAAACTGGGAGGGTTCTCGGGGTGAACTTGGCCTACTGGTCCAACTCGGTCTTGCGTCGACTCGGTGCTGTGGCGACTCGGTTCTGACCCGCTAGGAAGCAAGTCGTTGCCTCCAAAGGAACGTCGCCTTCCTGAGATCTTCTGAAGGCGCTGCTTAGATAGGACGATAGCTGGACGTCCCTGAATGACTCCCTGAAGTGGCGGTCGCTGAAGTTGACTTTTGGTATTTATTTGTGAATTTCTCCCGGAGTGCTATTTCAGACCTGCACAGGGAACATATTTGCACACCTCGGCGGCAATAATTAATTCTCACAGATCCAAAATCAGATCGAGGTGAGACCAGCGGCTTTGGAAAGAGGATTCCTAGATCTACAACATATAATTTCTGTAAGTCGATCCAACAAAGTGATGAGAAATGGGAGGCTCTGTAACACTATATTTTTTATGTGGATCTGATTACTGACACTGAGGATAGAAAGGGATCTGCCTGAACTGACCTTTGACTAGTGGGTAGGGGAATTTTATGGGTGCTGCAAAAATTACTGGTGGAAGGGGTGGATGTTAGGAACACCTGAGAATTTTTATGGATTTTCTAAAAATTTATAAGGGGGTGGGAAAAATATGAAAAGGGAACATTGTCCCGTGGATCTGCAGAATGGCAGATTATAGGGGGGAACAAGAAATATGGGAAAAATACTAAATGATGTCCAAATGGCGAGCTCGGCCTTCTCCCGCTCCGAGCATTTGTATTGCTCGAGTGCCTCCGACCCGGCCAATCCCACCCTACTGGCAAGCTCGGCCTCCTCCCGCTCCGCCTCGGCCAACCTCCACTCTGCCTCGGCTATTTGCTTCTCCGCCTCGGCCCGATCAGCCTCGGCCTCCAATCGAAGACGCGTGGCTCCCTCCGCTCGGTCTAATAGCTCGACGCGCTCGGCCTCCCACTAGCCATTCAGCTCGGCGCGGGCCACGCGCTCCTCCTCCAGAAGCCAACTCTTCCTCTCGAGCGACACGCGAGCCTGAGCCAGTTGCTCGGTCAGCGTCCGGGCCTCCGCTTGGCTTGCCCTTGCCAGCTCTCTAACCGAGGAGAGCTCCTGCCGAAGCCCATCATGCTCCTTAGTGAGCCGAGCTACCTTCCTATCGGACGCACCAAGGGTCCAGGCAAGGTTTGCCTATTCTAACTCCAACCGAGCGTAAGCTTCAGCCAGAGAGGCCCCCATCTAGTATAGGACCAGGCCACCCTCCATAACCATCTCAAGGACCGCAGGTGGGGAGCGTTGCTTGTCTCCTCCCCTCACCACCTTCGCAGCTATGCTGTGACATCTCTGATACAGAGGACCCTGGATGCCAATCCCTTCCAGGGCCGCCAGAATAGGGGCCCCCCCTCCGAGCGGCATCCCCGCCTTCCGGCCTGGATCGAGCTGCTGCTTCATCCACCCCTCTTGCCTCAGTTGGTTGGGGCTGCGTCGCCTCTCCTCGCGACCCCCCAGCCTCGACCGGCTCGGTCCCGACGTCGCCACCTGGAGCGCCGCCTGCCTCGCTCAACGCTCCTGCCTCGACCGCGATCCTGGATTCACCCGCTTCAGCCCCGGCCCCCTCGACTCCTGCAGAGGGGAGAGACGGGCCATCACCGCCGCCAACCGCAGAAACGGCCCTGGTTTCCTCGGACCCCTCTTGCTCGGCGGATGGGAGAGCCGGCCTAATAGGGTCAGCCCCAACACGCTCGGTAGAGGGGAGAGCCGAGCCAGAACCACCTTCGGCCGCAAGGACACCCCCTACCGTCTTGGCCCGCTTCTTGGCCTTCAAGGCATCCCGTATCATCCCCTCCACGGGATCCTTGCGTTTGGACCCCCGCGGTCTGCAAGACCCCTCCCGGGTCACCCCCTTGCCCCTATCTCAGGCTCGGGAGCGACCCTCGGGAGCTCGCAACTCATCGGTAGCCGAGCCGTCGCCTAGGTCGATCACATCCCGCTGGGTCATGTTGGGTTAGATGGACGCAGTCTATCTCCACTAAGTGTGGATCTAAAGGGGGGGTGAATAGATCAACTTGCCTAATTTAAAACTACTGTAAGTTCTAAAGCGGAATTTAGGCAAACATCAGTTAAGCTAAATGAAGAATGCTAAGCAAAAGATCAAAAGCTAGACATGAGCATAAGCGATGCAACCAAATAAGCTAAGCAAGAATTTCCATCGCACACAGATCACACAAAAACACAAACACAATGCACACATAATTTTTAGATGGTTCGGTCAACGACCTACGTCCACCCCACACTCAACCGAGTATGGCTTCCTGCTGCGCAGCACAACTTGCGTCCGCTGGGCTTTACAGCTTGGCCAAACAACCCGCTGATACACAGCTTCGCTAGGCACTACAGCTTGCCGACCAGAGGATCTGATCCTCTGCAACCGCTGGGGAAATACAGCTTAACCCGTCCAGTGGAGACTACCACTGCAAGACCGCTGACACACAGCTTGAAGAAACAGTATTCGGAAATGAAAGATAGAATCAAAACGAAAACAGAAAAACTCAAAAGTAATATAGCTCTAAGAGCAAAGCTCAGCTCTGGTTTTGAACCACGAGACTGAGATACAAGCTCACTCTCAATCTCACTCTCAATCAGCTCTCTCTCAGCTCATCTCTCTCGATTTCTTCTTCTCTCGTTTTCTTCTTCTTCTCTGTATCTTCTTCTTCTCTCTTTTCTCTCTGTGGATCGAAGGCTCACTGCTGCTGAGTGTATAGACTTTCTCTTCTTCTCCTTCGATCAGTCTTCTTCTGTGGAAGAAGGCTTGTTTATATAGCAGCAACAGCAGCAGGCGTGTGCTCTCCACGTTTCCCGCCCAGCAATTTGGACCACGTGGCAGCATCCAATGGAGTGTCAGTACACGTGTCCTCATCTGGATACCTTGTCCTTCTCGGATCACGAGCCAGGTACCTCGGATCACGTGCCCCTCATTAGCTTCTGCATTCACTGTCAAATAGACAGGAGTGTGTTCAGTTTAAGTGTAAACGCTGTACAGGCTTTTCAAACACGAATGCAGTGTATAGAGTTAATCAACGTAAAGGCTTCAAAGAAGGAAAGCAGTGTATAGACTTAATGCACGTAAAGGCTTCATGCGAAGGAAAGCAATGTATATACTTGAGGAGTTGACGCTGCATGAAGCATGGACAGTGTATAGACTTTACCCACTGTATGGACTTCATGTAATGCAAGTGAATGTGAAGACTTCAGTGTATAGACTTTAGAAGATGAGTGCAATGTATAGACTCCATGAGACTCCAGTGCAGACAGACGATGTATAGTGTTCTCAGTTCAGCCGTCAGTGTATAGACTTGAAAGTCTTGAAGCCAATGTATGGACTTGAGCAAGCTAAAGGGCTGTGCAGACATCGAAGACAAGGGCCGATGTATAGACTTGCCAAACAGTCCAGTGTATATACTTTATGCAAGGAGGCCAATGTGTAGACTTGAAAAGCTGAGGCTAGTGTACAGGCTTGCCACAGACCAGTGTGTGAACTTGCTCAGCCTGAGGCACAGTATGGACTTCAACTCTGCATATCGAATGTATGGACTTCAAGTATGAAGACCATTGAATAGACTTTGGATTCGAAGACAATATGCAGACTTTGAGTTTGAAGACCAATGTCCAGACTTCAAGTAACACTGTGGATGTACAGACTTGATGGAGCGAAGCGATGTGTAGACTTGAAGCTCCTGAAGCAATGTGCAGACTTCAAAGATCACTGTGGATGTACAGACTTCATGGAGCGAAGCGATGTGTAGACTTGAAGCTCCTGAAGCAATGTACAGACTTCAAAGAAGTTGGCGAGTCAATGTACAGACTTGATGAAGCGAAGCCAATGTACAGACTTAATGTGTAGCTGAAGCCTTGAACGTAGGAATAGGCTGGAGTGTATAGACTTCAGGCTTCAGAACCGAATGTTCAGACTTCGCCTAAGAAACGTAGGGAAAGACCCCAGTGTATAGACTTTACCTTGAGCGAAAGGTAAGTGATGAATGTATAGACTTTCACGATGTGTAGACTAGAATATGTGAAAGCTACAGTGAATGAGTGTACATACTTGACCAATTCAAAGGCAATTCGGATGTACAGACTCTGAGGTTCAATGCCAACGGCTGTACAGACTTAGAATATTAAGACTGATGTACAGACTTCATGCGTTGACGCTGTACACACTTAACCAATTCAAATGAAATGCTGTGTGTGGACTTTATCTGAAATGGACGATGTATAGACTCAATCAATATGAGAGTTTCTAGTGTATAGACTCAATCAAATGAAGAGTTTCCAGTGTATGGACTTCAGTTAAGTGCATTGGCTGTACAGACTTCAATTAGAAGATGCCCGGTGTACAGACTTGAAGAAGAGATGCCAATGTACAGACTTAATGATATGAACACTAAGGCATGCTGTACATACTTTGATACCCAAACAATTAGTATTCTGATGGGTCGACGCATCAGCAAGGGTGGGTCGACCCACTACTGTTCATACTAACTAAGCAGAGTGTAGATAGATGAAATAATGAAATAATGCACACGGCTGACAGACTTGAAGTGAACTGAATGAACATGATGTACAGACTTCAAGGCTTGAATGCAAATGATGCATACTTCCAATGTAGAGACTAGCACTTACTGCTATTCAGACTATGCAGATACATGCAGAGACATGATATCTGACAAAATGTAATTCAGATATATAAAGAACAAATGCCATCAATGCTAAACATTATCATTCATGTTGCTATCATATGCAGAATGCTCAAGGATAAGAATGCACAGAAATGCAAAGAACACATAGTCAATCTGATAGAGCAATTTCATCAAATCAATACAGTTGCCAATCAATCAAAATAATGATGTTGCCAATGAAATAAAGCAAGTGTCAACATCATCAACATAGAGGGGTCACAACAATCTCCCCCTTTTTGATGATGGCAACCCCATATGAAGTAGAATAGCAACATCCTGTCATATAGATAAATGTTTGATGAAAGACATGATGTATTATGCAGATTGACATGCAGATGCTATGAATGCATGCAACTCACTGCCTCAAACTTTCCCTTATCATTATGCATATACACTCCCACTCCCCCTTTGAATGAATTCAGAATTCAGACAGATATGTATTCGTATTCTCCCCCTAGACATCCCTAGACAATATTCTCCCCCTTTGCCATCAACAAAGAGGAGGGAAAAATTAAATACAAGGGAGGAAGCAAGAGAAGAACTGACTGGCATTCTGAACAGGTAGTTCATGAATAAGCATTCTAAAGCATAGAGTCTTCAGTCATATGAATTTAGAAACTGCTGTCAGAAAGAGTTCTGGTTTAAGGATGATAAAATTTGGAGTTCATGCACTACAAGCAATAGATAAGTTCACTGTGCATGATAAAACAATAAACCAGAATCATATTTGCATGAAAGATTCAGTTTCATAATATCTTACTTTCATAGTCTCAATAAAATTATTGAGAGAAACAAAGTCATGTATTGAAACTAAACAATTTGACACTCATGAACTTTTCTTTTGAAGGAGCAGCATTATCAATATTAGATCATTTTGAGCATTCAGGTACCATAAGTCTTTCCGCGTAAGGGTATACGTTTATAAGATGCCAATACCCCTAGATACTCAACAAGATGGACAATTCTGCCATTGATCAAATTCAACAGAACTGAGTTACACCTTTTTGTGTGAGGGTACACGTTTATCAGACGTCAGTTACCCCCAGGTACTCAGTGAAACCAGCCTGCTGTTTTGAACATTTTAAACAGAGATAGCTGATACACTTCATGACATGAGTGTTGTCCACTTCTTTGATGGATCACTCAGTTTCTCAGTGATTTACCAGTCATTGCTCTGCCAATATTAATTTTCAATGATTTTTAATATTTTTCAATATCTTTCTTAGCTGTCCTTTTTATGTTTCAGAATGACTTGTTTAAGAACAATACACATACTTAACCTCTCTAACATGATTTCAGATGAGTTTTCAGATTTCAGATATGATTAACTTTGTCTGACATGAAATAAGAAAGAGGTTGAGAGTTTTATCAATTTTCAACTTACTTATATACTGATTGCAATCTTTAAACTCCAACCATTATAAGATATAAACCATTACATCAGTCTTTGAACAAATCAAATTCTTATAAATGAAGAAGTCCATTTTCTACTGCTTAGAAATCAGAACTGACCAACGGATTGCCATAATGTCAGAGACAAGTATTCAGAGTTAAAGGTTGAATGACTTCAAGAAAGTTGAAACCACTCTGAATTTCTAGCAATACTCCCCCTGTCTATATGCATGCAATTTGCTAATGAAAGACAAGAATTAATTGCAAGAGAGCTTATGCATAGGTCATGAATGAATGATATGCAAAGACATGCAAATACTCGACAAGCTCCCCCTGAATTTATGCAATGTTTTCTTTGAGCACTGAACAAAGTATTTTGAAATTCATGCTCATTCAGACTCCCCTATCAATCATTATAACCCATGGTACTAGGCGGAGAACCTGGTCTCAAGGACCATCTCACACATAGTAAGAACCTCCAGACAGATTTCCCTGCCCTTTAGTAGCCTACTATTTAATATACCACGGTTATGTAGAGAAATGCAATGCAGGACAGTTCTACATGCATGTTCAGTAATAATTATGAGTCTGTTTCAATATTCACATCCACATGAATTATCCAAGCAATCAAATGCAAGTCCATATCAGAAATTTTATTCACAACAGTTAAACAATCATTCATCATGCTGAAATCTACATAAGCCAAGTTCTCTTCTAAGAAACTTAAAATTTTCATTCCCAAGAGGCTTAGTAAAAATATCAGCAATTTGTTTTTTAATTTCTATGAAATTCATTTCAATCTCATTTTTATTTACAGTATCTCTAAGAAAATGATGTTTTATCTCTATATGCTTAGTCCTAGAATGGTGAACAGGATTTTTAGCAAGACATATAGCACTAGTCTTATCACATAAAAGTGGAATGCATCCCAGATTTATCTGATAATCAGCCAGTTGGTGCTTAATCTAAAGTACTTGGGCTGCACAATTACATGCTGCAACATACTCAGCTTCAGCTGTGGATAATGCTACAGTGTGTTGCTTCTTAGATGCCCAAGACACTAGACAGCCACCAAGGAATTGACAGTAGCCACTGGTGCTTTTTCTATCTACTCGACACCCAACATAGTCTGCATCAGTGTAGGCTAGAAGCTCTAACTCACACTTAGCAGGATACCAGAGACCTAGTTCTTGGGTGCCTAGTAAGTACCTAAAAATCCTTTTCAGAGCTTTAAAGTGAGTTTCTTTAGGACTGGCCTGAAATCTAGAGCATAAACATACAGTAAATTGTATATCAGGCCTAGATGCTGTAAGATAGAGAAGAGATCCGATCATACCTCTGTATAGCCTTTGGTCCACAGGTTTACCTTTAGAATCTTCATTCAAACTGGTTGAGGTACACATTGGAGTAGCTATTTCCTTGAGGTTGTCCATTTTGTACTTCTTCAATAAGTTCTTTACATACTTGGACTGAGAGATGAAGGTGCCATCTTCTGTTTGTGTAACCTGCAGTCCAAGGAATAGTTTGAGCTCACCCATTGAGCTCATTTCAAATTCATCAGTCATTATTTGAGAGAATTCCTCACACAATTTGGGGTTAGTTGACCCAAACACAATGTCATCCATATAAATCTGAATGATAAGAATATATGGATGGCTTACCTTGGTAAATAATGTTTGATCAACTATACCTCTTGTGAAGTTCTTGTCGGTGAGAAATTTGCTCAACCTGTCATACCAAGCTCTAGGAGCTTGCTTTAAGCCATAGAGAGCTTTATTGAGTTTGTAAACATGATTAGGGAAATCTAAACATTCAAACCCAGGAGGCTGTCTCACATATACATCCTCATTAATTTTCCCATTTGGAAAAGCAGATTTCACATCCATCTGCTGAAGATTTATTCCTAGGGAACATGCATAAGCCAATAAAATTCTTATTGCTTCTAACCTAGCTACAGGGGCAAAAGACTATTCAAAGTCTATTCCAAATTCCTGATTGTACCCCTGAACTACAAGTCTGGCTTTATTTTTAGTAACATTCCCTGCTTCATCAGTTTTGTTTCTAAATACCCATTTAGTCCCTATGACTGTTTCATGAACAGGAGGTGGAACCAAAAATCACACCTTATTCCTGTCAAATTGATTGAGCTCCTCATGCATGGCATTAATCCAATGCACATCTTGGAGAGCACAGTTAATGGACTTGGGTTCTGTGTTTGATACAAAAGCATAAGCATTCAGTTCATGTTGAATTCTTAAGTGGCCTCTAGTCCTAGGAGGGTCATGCAGATTTCCAATAACATTATCTACAGGATGATCCTTGAGATATCTAATATTTGCAATTGGACTATCATGAACTTGATTTACCTCCCCCTGAACTGTAGGCTCCTCTTCATTAAGCTCTTTATGTCCTTCTTCATCCTCGGATTTGTCTGCAGGATCTCCTTCCTTCAGAATTTCATCATTGTTTTCATTCCTGCATTGACCAACATTAGAATTTACCAAGGATTCATCAAAAACTATCTGTGGAGATTCTTCAACAATCTTAGAGTTCAGATTATACACTCTGTATGCTCGGGTGTTTTCAGAATAGCCAAGAAAAATTCCTGGTTCTCCTTTAGGTTCAAATTTATCAAGGTCCTTCTTATCATTTATGTGAATGAAACATTTACAACCAAAGACCTTGAAGTGAGCAATAAAAGGTTTCTTACCTTTTAAGATCTTATATGGTGTTTGCTGGGTAGAAGGTCTTAGCATGGCTCTGTTAAATACATAACAGGCAGTGTTCACTGCTTCAGCCCAAAATTTCCTTGGTAGACCACCTTCGACAAGGAGTGTACGACCCATTTCCACTAGGGTTCTGTTCCTTCTCTCCACAACTCCATTCTGCTCAGGTGTCCTTGGTGAGGAGTACCTGTGGTTGATTCTATTTGACCTACAGAATTCATCAAATTGTGAGTTTTCAAACTCACCTCCATGATTAGACAAAATATTTTCAATTTTCTGATTTGTATTATCATAAAACTCTTGAAATTCAGAGAAAGCATCACTCTTATTAGATAAGAAATAAACCCAAGTATACCTAGAAAAGTCATCTACCATGACAAACCCATTCCTCCTCCCTGATAGGCTGACAGATCTAGTTGGCCCAAAAAGGTCCATATGTATCAGCTCATAGGGTTTGGAAGACAGATTTTCAGTTCTAGACTTAAATGACTTTCTAGTTATCTTTGATTGAGTGCATTCATCACAGATTTTATTCTCTTTCTTGAATGAGACTTCAGGAAGTCCTCTAACCATGCCATGCTTATTTAATTTGTGCAAAACAGTGTAGCTGGCATGACCTAACCTACGATGCCATAAAAATGCTATGTCTTCTCTACTGGCAGTAAGGCAAAGGTTAGTGTGTTGAATTTCATCTAAATTTATCATGTAAGTATTATTTATTCTTTTTCCAGAAAATTTGACAATATCAGAATCAGGTTCAAAAACCTTGCATCATTGAGAATTAAATAAAACATTGTAACCTTTATCACATAACTGACTGATGCTAAGTAGATTATAGGCTAACCCTTCAACCAGCATAACATCATCAATGCAGGAGGTAGAACACTTACCTACCTTACCTGATCCGATAATCCTACCCTTTGTGTTGCTTCCAAAGGTGACAAGGCCTTCTACTTTCTCAGTCAGTATGTAAAATTTGGCCTTATCTCCTGTCATATGCCTGGAGAAGCCGCTATCCATGTACCACAAGTTGTTCTTGGCTGCCAGGCATACCTGCATACACAATTAGGTAGAGAAGTTTGGAACCCAAGACTGATTGGGCTCTAATGTAAATGAACTAGAAGCAAAGCAGGGAAGCAGATGTTTCGGAATCCACATTTGTTCAAATGAACTTTGTTCAGTGGATCCTACAGATTTTCTTCTGTTGTTGTTCCTTTTCTTTTTATTGTTCTTTTTCTTGTTGGCAGCAACATGATTATTGACAGTATTGTTATTTTTGTGCCAGAGCCTTGGCCAGGGTGTGTTCACAAGATTTTGGCCATAGTAGTTCCTGGGCTGGCTATGGAAATATTGGTTTCTAGATGTCCAATAACCATACCCATTTACCCAATTTCTACTGTAAGGTCTTTGATATTGAGCACCCTGGTGTGCAAGACCTGTAAACCTACCCTGAGTTCTAGACCAATCTGACCTATTGAAGTAGGTTGGTTGTGCATTGTAGTGGGTATGAGCTCTGGGTTGATAAAAATAATTGGGTTGACTCCTAGCAGCACTCTGTCTCCCCTGTACTTTGGACCCTGCTGACCTATACACAGGTTTGTATTGGGTCTTCTTCAGAGGTGGAGGTGTTGGTGGAGACTTGGTTACCTTGACCTGGGGTTTACCGGACTGTGTAGGTTGACCCCTAACCTGAGTCTGAGCCCTAGGATTCTGCTTAGATGTGCTAGCTCTACTAGGCTCACTGAGTTTTTGTTTACCCTTCTCCTCAGCACTGGTCTTTTTCAGATTAGCAGTTTTGTTCATTAAATTTGTTGAGTTCATGCTAATTAGAGGTCCCTTTTCCTTTTGAGCAACAAATGAAATTGTTCTCATCCCAAATGTTTTTGTTGCACT
This sequence comes from Amorphophallus konjac, assembly GCA_022559845.1. Lineage (NCBI taxonomy): Eukaryota > Viridiplantae > Streptophyta > Magnoliopsida > Alismatales > Araceae > Amorphophallus > Amorphophallus konjac. Next base: position 6,296,169 of record CM040117.1, on the reverse strand, counting down.
AGAACTAAATCCTAGGCCCTCTTTTCTGAAATTAACCTTTGACTCTAACAAAGCATTTAAGTTATCTGTTCCTTGGGTCATTTTCTCAATGGTTTTTATTTTATCCTCATTATCTTTCTGAAGTTCATCAATAGACTTTTTCAGCTCATTGTTGACATTGAGGACAACTTCATATTTTTCAGAGATGATTTTTACTTCACTTTCACATTTTTGAATCTTCAACTTCCATTCATCAATTTCATTTTCAAGCCTTAGATTCTCTTCCCTAGAAACCTTTAACTCAATTTTGATGTCCTCTACTTCAGAGCATGTGAGTTTTAGTTTATCATTTTCAGATTCCAAACATGCAATTTTATCAGATAGAGTTTTATCATTTTGCATGGAATTGATTTTTCTTCTAAGATGTCTATTCTCTTTTCTAATATCATCAGCTCTATCAGCCATGTCATGATAAGCATCTACCCAATCAGCAATTGTGAAATTTTCGAATCTAGTGATTATCTCATCTGTATCCTCCTCTCTATCTTCGGAGCTTGTTGCCATAAGGCAAATGGGCTATTCAGATTCAGCTTCACTATCTGAGCTGCTGCTGAAAGAGCCTTCATCTTCATCACTCCATGTGCTGATCATAGCTCTTCCCTTCTTGGTTTTCTTCTTTGACCTGTCCTTATGTTTCTGATTGTCTGGACAGTCAGCTTTCAGATGCCCTGGTTTCCTGCATTGATAATAGACATTAGCTTCATTTTTCTTTGCAGATTTAGATTTATACCTTTTATCCTTTTGGCCACCATTGTATTTCTTCTGGCCGAACCGTCCTACTCCCTTTCTGAGAAATCGCCTGAACTCTCTAGTCATCATGGCTATCTCAGATTGAGTCACATCTTCTTCTTCATTTAGGCTCTCCTCTGATGATGAAGAGCTGCTGGAGTTGGATTTTGTTGATTTACTGGAACTAGCCTTCAGCGCTATCGACTTCTTCTTCCTCTCGGCTTCATCTGTCCTTGGCATGTTTATCTCATATGCCATTAGTGAGCCAATCAGCTCATTTGCTTTAGTATTACGCAAGTCCCTTGACTCCTCCATCACTGTTACTTTGGTGTGCCAAATGGGAGTCAGGGAGCGCAGAATTTTCCTCACTACATCATACTCTGTCTGAGGTTTCCCAAAACCTCTAGGCCATTGGTTATGACAGTCAGTCGAGCGTACATTTCGCTGATGGACTCGTTCTGCTTCATCTTGAAGGCTTCATACTCAGATACAAGAAGATTGGCCTTCTGCTCTCTTACTTGAGATGTACCTTCATGAATTACTTCCAGCGCATCCCACATCTCCTTAGCTGATTTGCAAGCAGACACACGGGAAAATTCTGTAGGATGGAGAGCGCACTGGATAGCATTTATAGCACTCCAATTTAGCATGGACCTTCTGATCTTCTCCTTGGTCCATACATCTTCATTCGGGGACAGCTCATAAGGTCCCTTGCTGACAATCTTCCAAATCTCATAATCCTTAGCCCTGAGGAACACTTGCATACGGTTCTTCCAGTATGCGTAGTTTGATCCATCAAAGAATGGGGGCTTCGTTGTTGAGTGACCTTTGGCAATCATCCCTCGAGCATCCATCTCTGCCTATTCTCTTTGGGCGATGAGTCCCTGCAGAAGAGTTAGGCTCTGACACCAAGTGTTAGGTTAGATGGACGCAGTCTATCTCCACTAAGTGTGGATCTAGAGGGGGGGTGAATAGATCAACTTGCCTAATTTAAAACTACTGTAAGTTCTAAAGAGGAATTTAGGCAAACATCAGTTAAGCTAAACGAAGAATGCTAAGCAAAAGGTCGAAAGCTAGACATGAGCATAAGCGATGCAACCAAATAAGCTAAGCAAGAATTCCCATCGCACACAGATCACACAAAAACACAAACACACTGCACACATAATTTTTAGGTGGTTTGGTCAACGACCTACGTCCACCCCACACTCAACCGAGTATGGCTTCCTGCTGCACAACACAGCTTGCGTCCGCTGGGCTTTACAGCTTGGCCAAACAACCCGCTGATACACAACTTCGCTGGGCGCTACAGCTTGCCGACCAGAGGATCTGATCCTCTACAACCGCTGGGGAAATACAGCTTAACCCGTCCAGTGGAGACTACCACTGCAAGACCGCTGACACACAGCTTGAAGAAATAGTATTCGAAAATGAAAGACAGAATCAAAACGAAAACAGAAAAACTCAAAAGCAATATAGCTCTAAGAGCAAAGCTCAGTTCTGGTTTTGAACCACGAGACTGAGATACAAGCTCACTCTCAATCTCACTCTCAATCAGCTCTCTCTCAGCTCATCTCTCTCGATCTCTTCTTCTCTCATTTTCTTCTTCTCTATTTCTTTTCTTCTTCTTCTCTGTATCTTCTTCTTCTCTCTTTTCTCTCTGTGGATCGAAGGCTCACTGCTGCTGAGTGTATAGACTTTCTCTTCTTCTCCTTCGATCAGTCTTCTTCTGTGGAAGAAGGCTTGTTTATATAGCAGCAACAGCAGCAGGCGTGTGCTCTCCACGTTTCCCGCCCAGCAATTTGGACCATGTGGCAGCATCCAATGGAGTGTCAGTACACGTGTCCTCATCTGGATACCTTGTCCTTCTCGGATCACGAGCCAGGTACCTCGGATCACGTGCCCCTCATTAGCTTCTGCATTCACTGTCAAACAGACAGGAGTGTGTTCAGTTTAAGTGTAAACGCTGTACATGCTTTTCATACACGAATGCAGTGTATAGAGTTAATCAACGTAAAGGCTTCAAAGAAGGAAAGCAGTGTATAGACTTAATGCACGTAAAGGCTTCATGCGAAGGAAAGCAATGTATATACTTGAGGAGTTGACGCTACATGAAGCATGGACAGTGTACAGACTTTACCCACTGTATGGACTTCATGTAATGCAAGCGAATGTGAAGACTTCAGTGTATAGACTTTAGAAGACGAGTGCAATGTATAGACTCCATGAGACTCTAGTGCAGACAGACGATGTATAGTGTTCTCAGTTCAGCCGTCAGTGTATAGACTTGAAAGTCTTGAAGCCAATGTATGGACTTAAGCAAGCTAAAGGGCTGTACAGACATCGAAGACAAGGGCCGATGTATAGACTTGCCAAACAGTCCAGTGTATATACTTTATGCAAGGAGGCCAATGTGTAGACTTGAAAAGCTGAGGCCAGTGTACAGGCTTGCCACCGACCAGTGTGTGAACTTGCTCAGCCTGAGGCACAGTATGGACTTCAACTCTGCATATCGAATGTATGGACTTCAAGTATGAAGACCATTGAATAGACTTTGGATTCGAAGACAATGTGCAGACTTTGAGTTTGAAGACCAATGTCCAGACTTCAAGTAACACTGTGGATGTACAGACTTGATGGAGCGAAGCGATGTGTAGACTTGAAGCTCCTGAAGCAATGTGCAGACTTCAAAGATCACTATGGATGTACAGACTTCATGGAGCGAAGCGATGTGTAGACTTGAAGCTCCTGAAGCAATGTACAGACTTCAAAGAAGTTGGCGAGTCAATGTACAGACTTGATGAAGCAAAGCCAATGTATAGACTTAATGTGTAGCTGAAGCCTTGAACGTAGGAATAGGCTGGAGTGTATAGACTTCAGGCTTCAGAACCGAATGTTCAGACTTCGCCTAAGAAACGTAGGGAAAGACCCCAGTGTATAGACTTTACCTTGAGCGAAAGGTAAGTGATGAATGTATAGACTTTCACGATGTGTAGACTAGAATATGTGAAAGCTACAGTGAATGAGTGTACACACTTGACCAATTCAAAGGCAATTCGGATGTACAGACTCTGAGGTTCAAAGCCAACGGCTGTACAGACTTAGAATATTAAGACTGATGTACAGACTTCATGCGTTGACGCTGTACACACTTAACCAATTCAAATGAAATGCAGTGTGTGGACTTTATCTGAAATGGACGATGTATAGGCTCAATCGATATGAGAGTTTCCAGTGTATAGACTCAATCAAATGAAGAGTTTCCAGTGTATGGACTTCAGTTAAGTGCATTGGCTGTACAGACTTCAATTAGAAGATGCCCGGTGTACAGACTTGAAGAAGAGATGCCAATGTACAGACTTAATGATATGAACACTAAGGCATGTTGTACAGACTTTGATACCCAGACAGTCAGTATTCTAATGGGTCGACGCATCAGCAAGGGTGGGTCGACCCACTACTGTTCATACTAACTAAGCAGAGTGTAGATAGATGAAATAATGAAATAATGCACACGGCTGACAGACTTGAAGTGAACTGAATGAACATGATGTACAGACTTCAAGGCTTGAATGCAAATGATGCACACTTCCAATGTAGAGACTAGCACTTACTGCTATTCAGACTATGCAGATACATGCAGAGACATGATATCTGACAAAATGCAATTCAGATATATAAAGAACAAATGCCATCAATGCTAAACATTATCATTCATGTTGCTATCATATGCAGAATGTTCAAGGATAAGAATGCACAGAAATGCAAAGAACACATAGTCAATCTGATAGAGCAATTTCATCAAATCAATATAGTTGCCAATCAATCAAAACAATGATGTTGGCAATGAAATAAAGCAAGTGTCAACATCATCAACATAGAGGGGTCACAACAGGTCGCAGGCTCCCCCTCCGCAACCGGCCGCCTGATGTCTGCACAGAAGAAGATATGGTCAGGAAGAGAAAAATGGCTTCATCACCCGACGAGAAAGCTGATTCATGATGCCCTTACCTGTCGGCCGTAGCCGCTGGAGAAGGCATTGCTCGATGTTCTCCGGAGTCACCAGCTCCTCTGTGGACTGGCGATGCTTCATCAGAAGGGCCGCATATTTCTCCACATCCGGAGAGAACTCATCTCATCTCGGAGGAATGTTCAGGTGAAAGTTGGGGATTACAGGACACCTCCAAGACTCCTCCACCAAAAAAATCCCCACCTAAAAGAACTGAGTCTTCCACCCCTTGTGAGTAGAGTCCTTCACGGCTAAGGAGACACAGCTCCTGTTCCGCCTCGCCTGGATGAAATAGAAGCCCTTCCCAGCCGAGGAATGACCCTTCAACTCAAAAAAGTAATGAAAGAGGTCCAAGGAAGGAAAAACCCCCCACTAGAGGCAGAGAATACGGAAAGCAGAGAGGAGAAGATAAGAGTTGGCTACCAACTGTATAGGAGCCAACTGGAAGAAATTGAGAAGCTTAAGAACAAAGGGCTCGAAGGAAAGATGAAACCCACCCTTCCACGACAGAAGGAAGGAGCAGAAATTGCCCGTACGAGAATCCAAGCTTGTCTCATTCGGAGTGGCCGCGGTGAAGTAATACTGATAGGGCAGGCGAAACTGGTGCTCCAGCCGTTTCACCTCCGCCTCCCCCAGCTCACTGCAGTTCGGAGCCGGCGGTATCACCATCGCCCTCGCCTCAAGCTCACCCTCCAACTCTTCGACCTCCGGACACTGGTCCTCCATGAAATCTGAAGAGGATCTTGAAGAGGAAGGCTCTTGAGACTCTGAAGACTCTGGAGGAAGGGGAAGCTGTCGGACAGCCTCCGCGATTATCTCCGCCAACTCTGCAAATGCCGTTGTGAGTCTCTACTTTTCTGCCGTATCCCCACGGCGCGTCAGCGAGCCCGAAAGCAAGTGCGAAGGACTGTAAAACCCTAAAGAGGAGGAGTATGAAACGACAACAAGCGCACAACGCTTATATCCTCTCGCGGGAGGCGGCACATCGTTCCGACCTCCGAGAAAGGGGGGCCCCTTTATTTTAAATCCGTCAGGATTATCATTATTACGGGCCCAAGTGACCACGACATGTGGCTTCCTAACACCACCAGATTTTCGCCCACCCGAGCCACGCTGGTCCAAAACCCTAACGGCTACTCTCCCAACCTACTAAGGCTCGGGAGTAGGAGGGGGACAAGTGGAGAGGGGGTTTTTGTAGCCCATCTAAGAGCGGCCGAACTAGGTCCAGCGAGACCAAACGAGACCTAGCTCATCTAAGTGACCGCTCCGCAGGGCCCACTTAGCATAAAATCCCAATAAGTTCACTCGAGATCAAGCACTTCCTTGGCGACCATTAGGCTCGGAAGGCCGAGCGTCGGTCCAGTGGGAGGAAGACCCACGCCCGACCTATCCCCCTCGCCGGGATAAAGGCTAGCGATCAGCGCCCACTCCGACCGACTCTCACCCGAGCTATGCCTATCGCCCGGGACAGGGCTGGCACTCTTCAAGCTTGGGTCGACCGACAGATTGCTTATCCACGCTGCCGTTGAGAGCCCTTTCTGAGCAGGAGTTACGAGGATAAGGGAAGCCATGAATCCTCAAGACTATAAAGAGCCCATGATGAGGACGTAAAGAGCCCACGTCGAGGACCCCGCATGAAACACCTCCGCTTACAGGAATCATAAGGCTAGCACACTATTTAAACTAGGGACTCCCTCCAGCGAAAGGTAAGGCCAACACACGCCTAAAACTCCCTTAGTAGGAACCACTTCACCACCTTGGTGGAGAGGGATCTCGTGCATCTCCTTCTTCCTCCCTTCATAGCTTCCACCACTGCTCTACTGACTTTGGCATCGAAGGATTTTCCCCAGGGAACCATCCCTGGGCCCCCTAATCCGTTTCCCTTCCTTGAAGTTTATTGTTCGGTGATCATCTCCTCCAACTTAGGACCAGCGCGAGATTACCCCTCTTCACCAGTATTTTTTTAAATACGATAATTTACATTACAGAATGATGAAAAGGGGTACAAAGAGGGGAGGGGGAGAGAGGAGGGGGAGTAACCCAAACAACGGTGGGTGAAGTACAAGACGGGGGCACAAATGCCAGAAGAGGCAAACAACAGAAAAGTAGGAGGAGATAATGAAAGACCACAATCCCGCCCGAAGACAAGACAAGTATCAGAGGTCGCGATCCCGCGACTAGATTGCATAGACCCGCGAGGAGGAGGGGGAGAAGGAGCGCCTAAGAGAACGCCTTGGTGCACCGGGTTCCTGCCTGGCCGCTGGCCGCGAGTGATCCAAAACGTGGGAGCCGATGAATGACGCATGAGCAGCTGCAAAGTTGGAGAATGATCACGCGAAAGGTCGTCGTTTAAAACACGCGTATCAATATTAAAAATGCCAACTCACACTAGATGAAAGAGAGACGTAATATGGTGACGAGAAGGGTCGAATCCACAGGGAAGAAGAGATTTTTAAAGTTAAAACCTTGTAACCTTTTAGAAAAACACTTGTGATTTTACTTTGCTTAAAGAAAATAGTGAAATGAAGAACAAACCAAACACTTAATTAAAAACACATATGATTATGCACCTATGCTATAGAAATTAATTGCATGAAGTGAAAAGAAGAGATAGAAGAAGGGGGTAGAGATGGAAGAAGATCAAGAACTAGATCAAAAGAACAACTCTCTTCATTAACTTAAAAGAAAGAGTACATGAAGTGTAAGACAAGTTTACAACAAAGAGGTGACAAGATTACAATGATGTAACATAACACAAAAGTAATGACAAAAAGAGGGGCATGAGATGTGAAGATAGTAGTAGCAATGGTGATAACACCGCCGTCTCCTCCTCGCCAAGCCTTGGAGAGGATCGCTCCGCCTTGAAAGAGATCGCCGTGTACACCGGGAGGAAGTCGCCTTTGTCGTTGAAGCTGCCTTTGGAGGGTGAATAACTTTGAACCCAAGAGGAATTAGGGGATGCCCAAGAAAAAGAAGTTGAAGCGGAAGAAGAGATAAAGAACTTTGATGAAGGACACAGAGATAGAAAATGTAAGGAATATGGTGAAATCAGAGAAAGGAGGGAAGTGGTCTGCTTGGATGAACAGTAAAATCACAGGACATCAAGTTAAAAAATGGGAAATAACTTCAAAACTAGAAAGAATTAGAAGATGATGTAGAAGAAGAAATATTATAGAACACTTAAAAACAAAGGACTTTTATGAAGACAGCAAGAGAAGAAGAGGGACGTAGGAAGTAGAAAAATAGGGAAGAACAGAAAAGAACACAGTTTAAAAAATGCACAGGATAGAACAGTAAAAAAATACAAAATAGCTTGAAAACCATAAAGAACTGGAAGATGAGACAGAATAAGAAGTTGTAGAGGACTTAAAAACAAAGAACTTTCATGAAGAAAGTAAGAGGAGAAAATGAACTTACGTGAGAGAAATCGGAGACCTAAGGTTGGGAGAGAAAGAGTGAAAGATTACCCAAAAGAAGAACTCCCTTTCTCCTCCTTGTCATAGGCTATTTATAGGAAAAGTTGGGTAGATGAAGGCTGGGGATTGTATCAAAAGGAGATTGATGACTGAGATTTAAGTGGAATATGATGCATGGGGAAGAGGAAAAGTAGATGGGCACCCCCTTTCTTGGACTTTGGGCACCCCCTTTCCCAAGGCTCATCATGTCTCTCCTTTATTTCAAACTTTGAATTCAATTTTCCCTCCAACCGAAATATGTGTTTCTTTTCCTCAATTTTAAACTTTTAAAATTTCTTTTCCCTCCAATCAAAATATGTGCTTTTTAACTTGGTCAAAGTAGTGGTGACAATTTTACCCCCGGCTTCTTTTGTAATTACCTTCGGTGTCCTACACATACATAATTACACTTTAATCCATAAAAATTACCACAATGTGCACATAAATCTCAAATGCTCATGATTATGCAATGGAGAATTAATGCTCATGGCCCTCAACTTTAATTTATTATTAAATAAGACAATCGAATTAATCAATTTACGTGAAAGCTCCAATTTAAATGCGAAGTTGAGGTTAACTATGAAATATGCATAATTGCCTAATTATATGCACATAAAATGGTGTACATTAATGAATTGTCATAAGAAATGGACACTTATCACACCCCCCAAACTTACTCATTGCTAGTCCCCTAGCAATGCCAATAAATTGAATTTTAGGACTAACAAGAGTTTGCAAAATTCATGCTCTCATATCTAGTTATCCCTTCATAGAATCAACCAAAGATTAGGAATCTGGAATCATTAATGCACACTAGTCTTATGTAGGAACTTAATAGTACATGATTAAGAATTCAAATTAAAGCTCAATAGCACTTGTGCATGTGTAACTACCATATCCACAGCTTAGACAATTACATCCCCCATTTGCTATTCTAAGCAAGTATCTTTCAACCCTGCAACTCTTAATCAGAGTATTAAGTATATTAGCTTTTTGTCTGCCTTATTGCTTTGTCCCTTTGGGATCTTTTATTTCACACATGATGCTGCACTACCCTTCACGGCCGAACATGAACCTCGACTCTTGTCTTAGGAGAAGCATGCCCAGTTATACAGATCAAGGTTCTCTTTTTCTTTTGACGCGAACCTCAACACTTGGTAGGTGAAGTAGGCCGGGTTACTAAGACTATGGGCATTTTTCATGGTGTTTCTTTTTTTTTCTTTTTTTCATTGTGCTTTTGCACTTATTAAATAACATAGCAGAAAGCTATATTAAAAAGATCTCTTCCTCAAGAAGTGTAGAGTATCAGACAACATACCCAAAATAGTAGAACTTATCTTGCTTGTTTCATTAGCGTGCAATGTGATTTCTTTTCTAAAGTGCAAATGAACTTTAAAAGAGATTCTTAAATCAGTTTTCCAAGACTAGATTGAATAAATTTTCCATCATCCTTCTCCCTAGTCTTTCCTATTCCAGAATTACATTCAATTTAAAGCATGAATCAAGAAAACTTAATCGAGGCTTTCATCTTTCTACTTTCATATTCAATGCAAGATAACTTAAAAGATATGTAGGACAATATGCAAGAACTCATGTGAGGTTGTACTATATGCATCATGAAAATTTTCTCTCCCCCCAAACTTGAATGGCATTGTCCTCAATGGCATATGTAAGCAATAGAAGTAATAGACAGAATAACGCTTTTCCTCCCTCCCGTCTCCCCCCTCCCCGCTTTTGGGTTTGAGCCTCGCGTTCCCGCCTCTGGCCTCCGGCCATGGCCGGTGGCGGGAAGGGCAAGGCCTCTTCCCGCCGGCCTGCTCCTGCCCTTAGGGTTTCCCCCCCTCCGCCGGTCCGTGCCGGTGTCGGTATCAGTTCCCGTGCTGGTAGCCATGCCGGTACGACAGGCTCTGGTGCGATCCCCCCGAGGTCTGCGGCTGTCCCATCTGTCCCCCTTGGCGCAGAGGAGTTTCCCCCCCTCCCCTCGGTGGGTTTCTCCTCCGCAGTCCGCCAGGCCTCTGCGACAGTGATCGTTGGCTCGCCGGTGCCTCCGTCTGGAACGGCGGCAGGCTCCATCCCTGGCCCTGCAGGCCCCGGCCTCGCTCTGCCTGCACCGCCTGTGCCCGCCCCCTCCGGGCCCCTTCTCGACCCCCTCTCAACGGCGGTCCTCGGGTCGCCCTCCTCGATCGGGCCTGCCATTGCTACGCCTTCGCCGCGAGGATCTCCCCCTCACGGCCCTGGGTTGACGCCGCCTCCGCCCCTTTCCTCGCCATCTGCATCAGAGTCCCCCGTCGTCCCTCTGCTCCCCTCCGCGAGCGCGGGTGGTGTAGGCTCCCCCCTCATCGCCGGTGAGCCGACGTCGCTCCTTGGCAACCCCGGCAAGCCAGATGCTGGTGCCCCTGTGAGTACCCCTACTGCCCCACCGCCTCCTCCCAGCGCAGGTCCAGCTGCCTCCCCTTGGACGCGTGCCCCTGGCGCCTCCCTGGCAGGAGTCTCCCCCACGGTGACTGCTCCCTCTTTCGCCCAGGTGGTGCTCCAGTCCATCGGCCTGCCGAAGCTTGACATGGAGACCCATGCCCCCGCCTTCTCTGACTCCGGAGAACCAGCGGCATTCTTCTCCATGGATGAGATCAACCAGTCCTGCAAGTCTTTGCAGTTTGCCATCATCGCCAGAACAACTCGTGGACGCCCTCCCTTCGAAGCCATCCTTTACCATCTAGCACAAAGGTTCAAGCTCCAACAGGACTTCGTCATCAGCTCCTTGGACCCGCGCCACCTCCTGCTCCGGTTCCAGAACAAAGAGGATTTTTTGCAAGTCCTCTTGAAGGACACATTGTACATCTAGGGCAGGCCCTTTGTTTTCTTCAAATGGTCTCTTGCGTTCTCTAAGGACGCCGATTCTCCACTAGTCCCAGTCTGGCTGGAGCTCCCCAACCTGCCAGTGAACTTCTACCATGAGGAATTGCTGCTATCCATCGCTGGCAGCATAGGCCCGACACTACAGATTGACAGAAGCACCAGGTATCTCACTCGATCCTCAGCAGCCCGCGTCTGTGTCCAACTTGATGTCTCCAAGCCACTACCCTCGCGAGTCTTCATCAGCTATGGCTCTTCCAGTTACTGGCAGCCGATTGAATACAAGAACACGCCGCACTTCTGCTCCCACTGCAAATGACTGGGGCACCTAGCCTCCAAGTGTAGGGAAGCCGTTGGTCGGCAGGGCCTTGATGGGCCCCCTCCGGCAGCACCTGGCGACCGGCTTCAGAAGCACCCCCTTGCCCCCCCACAGGAGGCCCTGGCTCCTCTGATCGACACTGCAGCCCCTGTTCGTGAGCAGTCACCCCCTGCCCGCCCAGCTGTGTCCTCTGCCGGCCTGAATCCAGCCTCTTCCCAGCCGGCGTTGCACCTGCCGACCTCCCAACCATCAGAAGATCCTGCCCTGCAGGCTGCCCAGGCCACTGTGGCGTCTGTGGATATTACACTTCAGGATAAGTCGGCCTCCCCTGCTAGCATTCTGGGTGAGCACCCACCCCCACAACGGTCAACTCTGGAGGCCTCCTTGGCCCCCTGTCTGGCTATTCGCCATGCTCCCTCAGATGCCTCTGGAGCTCCTACTACCCCGGATGCACAAGCTGACAGTGGAGATGGTAGTGTACCCCGGCCCCCCCCTGCGGTGGTCACGGCCCCTTCTGGCTATCGCTCGGCGGAGGTCTTGGCACTCGGTCTTGCCATGGACCCATCCATTGCTGATGGCGAGAGTTCCCCTGCAGGCGTTCAAGGCTCTACTCCCCCCTTGTCCACTACTACCCCATCTTCATGCTCTTCTTCCTCGCAGCACCCGCCTTCCTTTGCAGCTGCGTCGCCATCAGTCGGGACTGGCTCCCCATCTTCCTCCCACGGTGAGTCTCTTGAATTCCCCTTGGTTGTGCAGGCCTTGGTTCTCCCGGGGCTGGAGCCCGCCTCAGTTGGGTCCCTCCCTACCTCGGTGCACACCAACTATGTCGGGAAAAGCTCCCCTCTTCCAGCTGCGGGACTGGGCGTCATCACTCGTGGTGGCCACCGCAGGAACGCGTCCGGTGGGATCGATCCTCCTGCCACCCATGAAGGCCCTTCTATGGAACATTAGAGGATTGGGCAATGCCCAGTCCATCAGCAGGTTGAAAATGCTCATTCACCAGTTCAACCTACAGTTTGTCGCCATCTTGGAACCCAAGCTCCCAAGCTCCCTGTTGGACAAATTTTGTCGGAAACTCCGTATGCAGCGCTGTCTCACAAACTCCCCGGAGAAGGGAAGGATATGGATTTTCTGGCAAGATCACCTGGACATCTCATTGGTAAACTCCTCTGAACAACACATTACTATCTCCGTCTCTCCATCTACGGAGCCCTCTGCCTTCTTCACTATTGTGCATGCTAGTTGTTCTCTTCCGGAGTGACGCATCCTTTGGTATTATATCGTCGACTTTGCCACCACCTGTGACAAGCCTTGGCTGGTTGGGGGCGACTTCAACAGCATCCTTCTTCCCTCGGAGAAGCAAGGGGGGAGGCATGCCTTCTCCCTATCCATGTCTGACTTCCAAGCTTGTGTGGCCGTTGCTGGCCTTGAAGACGCAGGATTCCATGGGGGTCCCTACACATGGTATAACGGGCAACGGGCTAATGGTATATGGGCCAGGCTCGATCGGGTCCTCTTGAGTGGTGATTGGAACATTTCTTGGCCGCCCATTTCTATTCGGCACCTCTCTCGTGCCTGCAGTGACCATCGCCCCCTGTTAATATCATCTCTTCAGCCTCCGGTGAAGCAACCTTCAAGGTTCTGCTTCCAACACATGTGGAAGACTCACCCTCTATTTTTGGCCAGCTCACAGGCGGCTTGGGCCGCTGCACCAGCCTCCTCCTTCCCTCTCATCTCCATGGCTATGAAGCTGAAGCATATGAAGGACTTCTACCGCCACTGGAATCACTCCATTTTAGAAATCTATTTGTCAATGTGCAGATGGCTGAAGGGCAATTCAGCAAGGCTCAAGAGGCATTCGACAGTGAACCATCCGACTCTCATCATGCAGCATTTATCCTTGCCAAAGATGAGCTGGACCGTGTACACATACAAGAAGAAATGTTCTGGCGCCAAAAGTCGAGAATCAAATGGCTAAGCGAGGGCGACAAAAATACTAAGTTCTTCCACGCTTACGCCTGGTCTCACCACAACCGCGCGGCCATTTTTGAGCTGCATGGAGAGGATGGTCTGCCAGTCAACCAGCCAGCTGCCATGGCTAACCTCTTAGTATCCCACTTCTCGGCTGCCTTCGCCTCCACCCCACATCACACCCACCCGGATATCATGGAGGCCATTCCTCAGCTTCTTCAGGCAGAGGACAACCATATGCTTAATGCTGCTCCAACTATTGAGGAGATCAAGAAAGTTGTATTTAGTATGTCAGCTGACAGTGCACCGGGGCCGGACGGGTTCACAGGCCATTTCTTCCAAACATGTTGGGCTTTCATTGAGCAAGATGTCGTGAATGCAGTGTGAGCATTCGTTTGTGGCCATCCACTGCCGCGAAGCTTCACCTCCTCCCTTATTGCACTCATTCCAAAGGTGGACAGACCGAAACGTTGTGCCGACTTCAGGCCAATTAGTCTATGCAACTTCATGTACAAGATCATCTCGCGGGTGCTTAGTGACCGGATTGCACTTGTCCTTCCCCGGCTGATCTCGGAGGAACAAGGTGCTTTCGTCAAAGGCCGATACATCATTGAAAATATATCCTTGGCAAGGGAGCTTGTACAACATCTCAATAGCCCGTGTCGAGGCAGGAATGTCATCTTCAAACTAGACATGGCAAAGGCGTACGATCGGTTGGAGTGGAACTTCCTCTTTACTGTTCTCCGCAAGTTCGGGTTTGGGCTATCTTTTATTTCCCTTATTGAGCCTCTCCTCACAAATTGTTGGTTCTCCGTACTGCTTAATGGGCAATCACATGGTTTTTTCAAGTCATCCCGAGGTCTTCGGCAAGGCGATCCCATTGCTCCAGCTCTATTTATCCTCGCAGAGGAAGCTCTTAGCCGTGGATTGTCCGCTCTGTTTGACCGCAGCAACGGGGGTTTCTACCAGTCCCTTAGAAGATGCCCGAAGGTCTCGCACTTGCTCTTCGCTGATGACACGCTCATCTTCTCTAATGGCTCGGTTCGTCACCTCCGGGAACTCATGAAATTCCTCAAAAAGTATGAGGTTGCATCCGGCCAGCTTATCAACACTTCGAAGAGCTCCTTCTTTATTGGCCACATCGCTCTTCCTTCTCTTGAGAGATCCATTGCCCGGACTACTGGCTTCCAGAAGGGCTCACTGCCGTTTAACTATCTTGGCATCCCTGTGTACCATGGCAGGCCCAAGCCATCACATTTCTCTTATATTCTGTCCAAGGCGGGTGCGCAACTACAAGCTTGGAAAACTAAATTTCTATCCTCAGGCGGCAGGTTGGTCCTTATACGCCATGTCCTCTCTGCTATTCCTATATACACTCTTTCTTGTGTAGCTGTCCCGGCCTCCATATTCAAGGCATTTCACAAGCTCCTTGCCAATTTCTTTTGGGGATCCTATGAAGGATCTCCCAAGAAACATTGGATTTCATGGGAAGATATTTCTCGCCCGATGGATAGCGGCGGCCTCGGCGTTATTCACTTGCGCTCCATGCAGCTCGCTCTTCGGACGAAACTATTATGGACAGCCATCACCTCACGTTCTCTTTGGGCGGACGTCTTCCGTGCCAAACACCTGTATGCAGCCCATTACTCCTCAGCTACATTCAACCTTGCTCTAGCAGCAGACCAACGTTTATGGCAGCAGGCTGCTCGCATTATCCAGGCCAACCACCGGGTCCTTGCATCCCCTGACAGCCCCCGCACCTCCTTCTGGATGGACGTTTGGATTGGTGATATCCCACTCAAAGAGTATCTTCCCCGTCACATATGGGCTTCTCTGCCATGCCACCTATGCTCTGTCCAAGCGGCCCTAGCAGGCAATGCGCATGTTTGTCTGGCCGCTGCCATGGCCTTCTGCCCCTCTGATTTGCTGCCCACTGCAGTTGGTTCAGTCTCCCGGGTCGACACCTGGTGTTGGACCCCCAACGCCAATGGCCGCTTCTCCACTGCCTCGGTGCGGCGTCTGCTGACCGTTGCTAGCTCCCCCGGATGGTCACTTCTATGGCATCACCACCTCCCCTTAAAGTGGTCGGTGCTAGCATGGCGGCTTATGCGTGGATGCCTCCCCGTGGACGATGCTGTCTCTGCATGTGGCGTCCCCCTATGCTCAAGGTGCAGCTGCTGCCAGTCACCTTCTGTTGAGTCTGCCCTCCATCTGTTCTTCCACAGCGCCACTGCAAGGGACGTTTGGGGTGGCCTTTTCTCCTTGCTGCGGTTCCACAGGTCCACCGCCCTATCTATTTCCTCTTTGATGATTGACTACCTACAGTCCCTGCATTTCAGCTCCATGGCTGGCTGCCTCTACCGTTGCATCTTCCTTGGGGCTATTTGGGAAATCTGGTACAGCAGAAACAAGGCGCGGTTCGACGGCCAGTCAATGAATTCCAGAGCCATCATTTGCCGTTCTATGCTTGCTTCCCGCTCCATCTTGCAGGCCCACAAGTTCAAAGGTCGTGGCTTATGCTCGGTGGACCGTTCGATGCTGGCACCATGGGGTATTTCTCTTCCGGACACGCGGGCATCAATGCCGAGGTTGATCAGATGGTCTCCCACTCCTCCCGGCCGGTTCAAACTCAACGTGGATGGTGCGTTCAAGCGGGGCATGGGAATAGCCGGGGGTGGAGGCGCCCTCCGTGACTCGCATGGCCACATTATTTTTGCTTTTGCTGCTGCATACCCTCTCGTTGTCTCAAGTTTGGAAGCCGAAGCCTTGGCGCTGCGTGATGGCCTTCGTTGTTGTTTGGATCGGGGCATCCCCTCCTTCCTCGTTGAGACGGACTCACTTGTATTGGCTAAGGTCGCGACATGTAAATTCGCTTGCCCTTGGCGGCTGAATTTAGCTATGGGTCAGGTTGCGGACTTGTGTAGGTCATTGCATGTTTCTATTAGTCATGTATACCGGGAAGCCAACCAAGTGGCCGACATGCTAGCCGGCCTTGGTTGTTCCCTCCCCGTCTTATCTCTTTGGTCATCTTGGGAGGAGCTCCCCACTGTTGTAAAGGGCCCTCTCCGTCTGGATAAGATTGGATGCCCTTCTCTCCATCCTTAATCCTGCTATGTACCTCTCCCATTATGAATAAAATTTTTGCCCTGCCTGGCGTTTGGAAGTAGAGCGCTCCTCCCCTCCTTTGAGGGCTGCTCGCTCTCTTCCCTCCCACCTCGCAGGTATCTAGTGGATTTAAAAAAAAAATTGAAAGCAATAGAACAATGTATCAATAAATACTTCGGAGTGGGAAAGAGACAACCGGATATCAGGATGAAACCTCCACCAATGTCATGGACGGCGACGACTTCCTCTCCTTGGCCTTAACCTGACTACTAAAACACACTCAAACAAAAACGTCAAAACGACAAAAACCGTGGGTGGCCTCCCAGAAGCGCTAAGTTTTTCTTCTTCAGCCAGACGTATGAGAGCTCACGGAGATTTTATTCCAGACCACTTAGGACAATGGATTCTTTTTGCAACTGATCATTTTTCAAATAAGATTTCAACCTTTGACCGTTAACAGTGAAAATTTGACCATTTTTAGGATTCAAAATTTTGATGGCACCGTGGTCAAAAGCTTTGACAACTACAAACGGTCCATCCCATCTGGACTTGAGCTTTCCAGGGAACAAGCGCAACCTAGAGTTAAAAAGTCATACTTTCTGATTTGGTTGAAAAGTTTTCCTTTGAATATACTTATCGTGGAAGACTTTCATTTTGGCTTTATAGATTTTTGAATTTTCATAGGCTTCATTTCTTAGTTCCTCCAATTCAATGAGTTGTAGAGTTCTTTGGGCCCCAGCTTGAATGAGATCAAAGTTGACTTGTTTGATGGCCCAATATGCTCTATGTTCAAGCTCTACAGGCAAGTGGCATGCTTTTCTAAAAATGAGGCGATAAGGTGACATGCCAATGGGAGTCTTAAATGCAGTTCTATAGGCCCAGAGTGCATCATCTAGTCTCTTGGACCAATCTTTTCTATCCGGCCGAACTGTCTTATGCAGAATGGTTTTTATCTCCCTGTTGGACACTTCTACCTGGCCACTAGTTTGGGAATGGTAGGGGGTAGCGAGCTTGTGAGTGATGCCGTATTTGTGAAGTAGAGCTCAGAATTGAAAATGAATAAAGTGAGAGCCCCCATCACTAATGATAGCTCTAGGACAACCAAATCTAGAAAAGATGTGTTTCTTCACAAACTTCATCACAACCTTATGATCATTTGTCCTAGTAGCAACAGCTTCAATCCATTTCGAAACATAGTCCACCGCCACCAAAATGTATTCATTGTCAAATGAAGGTGGAAATGGTCCCATAAAGTCTATTCCCCAAACATCGAAAATCTCTACTATCAAAATGGGACTGAGCGGCATCATATCTCTTTTTGAATTGTTGCCCACGTCTTGACATCTCAAACAAGTTTTAGAACATTCATAAGCATCCTTGAATAAAGTGGGCCAATAAAATCCACTTTGTAAAACTTTTGCTGCAGTTTTCTTTCCTGAGAAATGTCCCCCACAAGCCGAATGATGACAGAAATTCAACACAGACTGTTGTTCCTCCTCGGGGACACATCTTCTAATGATCTGATCAGGACCCATGTGAAACAGCTCCAGGTCCTCCCAAAAATAGTGCCTTAGCTTTGAAAAGAACCAATCCTTCTCCTGTTTAGACCACCCTTCTGGGATCTGTCCTGCCGCCAGGTAGTTGACTGTATGAGCGAACCAAGGGGTTGTTGTATGTGAGATGGAAAGAATTTGTTCTTCGGGGATGGAGTCAGACATAGGGGCACTTTCAAGAATTACAATCCTAGATAAGTGATCAGCTACAACATTCTCCAACCCCTTCTTGTCTCTGATTTCCAAATCAAACTCTTGTAGTAACAAAATCCACCGTATGAGACGGGGTTTGGCTTCCTTCTTAGACATCAAAAATTTTAATGCTGAGTGATCGGAATAAACAATGACTTTTGCCCCTAATAGATATGATCGAAACTTTTCGAGGGCAAACACAACAGCTAACAATTCCTTTTCCGTGGTGGTGTAGTTCATTTGGGCATCAGCGAGGGTGCAGCTCGCGTAGTAGATCACCACGGGTTTCTTTTCAACTCTTTGTCCTAGGACAGCTCCTACAGCATAGTCTGAGACATCACACATGATCTCAAAAGGGAGCGACCAATCAGGAGATTGGAGAATGGGAGCTTGTGTGAGAGCCGCTTTCAAAGAATTGAACTCCTCTAGACAGGACTCATCAAGGTGAAAGGGACTGTCCTTGGCAAGCAATTGTGTAAGTGGTCGAGCAATGGTGGAGAAGTTTTGAATGAATCTGCGGTAGAATCCTGTATGGCCAAGAAAGGAACGGATCTGTTTGACCGAAGAAGGGGGAGGAAGATTAAAAATCAGATCTACCTTGGCCTTGTCAACTTCTATTCCCCTCTCTGAAATCACATGGCCTAAAACGATCCCTTCTTTTACCATGAAGTGGCTCTTCTCCCAGCTCAACACTAGATTCGACTCAATGCACCTTTTCAATACCCGAGTTAAGTTTCCCAAACAATCTTCAAACGAATCACCAAACACTGAAAAGTCATCCATAAAAACTTTCAAGCATTCTCCCACCATTTCAGAGAAAATGGACATCATACACCGCTGGAATATGGCAGGGGCGTTGCAGAGCCCAAAAGGTATTCTTCTAAAAGCAAACGTGCCATAGGGGCACGTGAAAGTTATTTTCTCTTGATCTTCCGGGAAAATTGCAACTTGGTTATACCCGGAATAGCCATCTAGAAAGCAATAATACTTCTGCCCAGCTAGTTTCTCCAAGATCTGATCGATGAATGGGAGTGGAAAATGATCTTTTTTCGTGACTGAATTTAATTTTCTGTAATCAATGCAGATTCTCCACCCTGTTGGTAATCGTGTAGGAACTTCTTCTTCTTTCTCATTTGTTACAACTGTCAGCCCTGACTTTTTGGGAACAACTTTAGTTGGACTGACCCACTTGCTATCATAAATGGGATATATGATCCCGGCATCCAACCATTTGACAACTTCTTTCTTCACTACCTCCTTCATACTTGGATTCAGCCGACGCTACATCTCTCTACTCGGCTTGGCATTATCCTCCAAGTAAATGTAATGCATACACACATCCGGACTAATGCCCTTCAAATCTGCCACTGACCAATCTATTGCCCTCTTGTGCTCCTGAAGGACATCTAGGAGTTGGGATTCCTGAGCAGCGGTGAGGTTGGAAGCAATGATTATGGGTAGAGTTTGGTTAGGACCTAGATAAGCATACTTCAAAGGATCCAGTAGAGGCTTCAATTCTAGAGTGGGTGGTTGATTCAAAGATGGAAGAATAGGTTCAGCTTGAAGTTGAGGGAGTGGCTCTACTCTAGAGTAGGGTGCACTGGAAAGTGGAGAATCCTGGAGCATGCTACCCTCTTCTAGACATTCCTCATAAACTTCCGAACTTTCTTCAATTAGTTCTTTAAAAACATCAATGACACTACATTCCTCCTCATGGTCCGGATATTGAGATGCTTTGAACACATTTAGGGAAACCTTCTCTCCTCCGAAAGAAATATACATCATCCCCGTGGCGCAATTTATATTGGCCTTGGCCGTAGCAAGAAACGGACATCCCAAAATGATAGGTGTGTGCTTTAATTCTTGGGATGAGGCCATATCCAGAATAAGAAAGTCCACCGGGAAATAACATTCATGCACCTTCACAACCACATCTTCCAATAGTCCCCTTGGAGTCTTTACAGATCGATCCGCCAGTTGAAGAATTATAGATGTGGGTTTCAACTCCCCTAGATCAAACTACTCATATATAAAGGTGGGTAATAAGTTCACACTGGCTCCATGGTCCAGTAATGCTCTATCAAATGTAATTCCACCTATATCACAAGAAATCAGTGGAGCTCCGGGGTCATTCAACTTTTTAGGCAAATGATTTATAACAACTGTACTGACATCTTCAGACAAGCGGACCTTTTGTGTTACTACCTTTGGTTCCCTTTTTGGTGTACATAGCTCTTTCAAAAATTTTGCATACGCCGGCACATGTTTGATCGCATCCAATAGTGGAATATTGATGTTCACCTGTTTAAACAATTCCACTAGTTCTTCTTGTTGGACCGGCTTTCTCTTTTGAGCTTTTGACTTCAATGCATCAGGGAATGGGACCTTAGGAACATACTCTCGGGGTCCTTCATCAACCGTTGATTTTCCTTTGTCCAGCTTGTTTTCTCCCCCCTCTTGCCTCTTCTTTTCTTGCATAATTACCGGCTCCTCATCTTCACTATCACTCTCCTCATAGGCATCTTGGCACGAACTACTTCCGACATCCTTAGCCTGATGAGTATCATTAAGAATTTTCCCACTCCTAAGGCTAGAGATGGCTTTGGCATTCTCGAACTGAGGACCTATAGGAGGGGGCAGCTGAGGTTGGTTGGGCTGATTGGGTTGAGGAAGAATGGGAGCTCTTGGGGGGAAGCCTGGAGGTTGTTGATTGCGGGGGTTGGCCACCGGTTGGCTAGGGAGCTGGCCTACCTCTCTTCTCATGTTATTAGCAGCAAGTTGCCCTATCTGGTGTTCCAACTTAGAAATGGATTGTGCTTGGGTAAGAATAAGTTGTTGGAGTTATTCAAACTTGTCATCAAAAGTTGGCTGGGTAGGAGGTGGCTGATAATGTGGCTGATGGGAACGATGTGAAGGAAATTGCTGAAATTGGCCCTGAGAAAATTGGGCTTGAGGATATAGGGCCTGAGCTTGATGGAAAAGAGGTTGCTGGAATTGTTGATGAAGAAAAGGAGATGAATAAGAGTGATTTGGATTAGATTGACTTGGCAATGGAAAAGATTATTTTTGATTTGAATGGTGTGAGGGATGAGATTGGGTGGATGGGCTTTGATTGGATTTCCAAGAAAAATTTGGGTTATTTCTCCAGTCTGGATTGTAGGTGTTTGAGTAAGGGTCGTATGCGGACTTAGAGACACCTTGAACAGCAAAGATTTGTTCTTGGATAAATAGGGGAAGTTGGGCTGCTATGGGACACTCACTCACAGAATGGATAAGGCTAGAGCACAAAGCACAAGTTTCTTCTTGACTGGGAGTTGAGAATTGTTGAGGTTGAGGAGCAGAAGATGAAGATGAAGAAGGTTCCTACCTATTTATAGCCAATAACTGGTTTAGCTTCTGAGCCACCATATCAACCTTCTCTATCTTCTGGGCCAGTAAATCCATTTTATTCAATTTCTGGTTTATGGTATTGATGTCCATCTTATTCTCAAACTCCCCTTGATTCTTGACTTCGTAAAGCTCGGCCCTCTTGTTTGGTCCGATCATTCGTTCATATGATGAAAGTGAGGCGTGACTGATGGAGTTTTCACTCAACATTTCAAATAGATCATACGCTTCATCCTCACTCTTACTCATGAATGCTCCCCCACATGATGCATCCACTATTTGTCTATAATTCTCCATTAGTCCCTCATAAAATGCTTGAACAATTTGTCATCTTGACAGGCCGTGATGAGGACATTTTCTTAATAGATCTTTCAACCTATCCCAAGCCTCATGTATATATTCTCCAGTATTTTGGGTAAATCTAGTTATGGCTCTTCTCATTGTGTTGGTTCGCCCTATGGGATAGAACTTCTTCAAAAATTCTTTTTGCATTTCTGCCCTTGTATCAATGATCCTACCCAAGGCTCATAACCAATATTTGGCTTTATCATTGAAAGAGAATGGGAAGAGAGTTAGCCTAAGAGCATCATCAGAGAAATTCTGGATTTTAACAGTTGAGCAGATCTGAAGGAACTCATCAAGATGTTTGTAAGGGTCTTCATTGGGATTTCCATAAAAAGATGGCAACATTTGAATGGTACTAGACTTGATTTCATAATGAACCGCCTGGTTCTGAGGTGCTTGGACATAGAAGGACGGTTGGTATTGATTGGGCAAGAAATAGTCCATTTGCTTTGGAGGGTCGGGATTTTCGGCCATTAGATTTTGGTGGTGAGGTCCTTGATTTTCGGCCATGAGATCTTGTTGGAGATCGTTCCCTGGATATAAGACTCTCTTAAATTCTTGAATGGATCCTAGTAGGTTTGGATGTTGAGATCTTCTACCCTGCATGAACTAGGACGAAGAGAGAGATGAAAGAGATTTTTTTATGATGATTTTTGTTTGTTTATTTTTTTTTAATTTTGATACAAACTAGGACGAAGAGAGAGAAGAGGAGAATTTTTTTTTGATTTTTTTAATTTTTTTTTAATTTTTTTATGCAATCACAAACAAGTTGTCACACAAATTACCTAATGACCTAGATGTGACCTAGACGTATAAATTGGGTTTCACAAAATGACTAAAGTGAAACTTAAGTTCACCCTCAATATTTGCACCGGCCAGGTAAGGGGTGGGGTAGTGGGAGGTTCCCCCTACTTTCGTAGGGACCTAATTATGCCAAACCACTAGCCCGCTTAAGGCATTTACCGTCCGACCATCTTACCTTAGGCACCGATTTTCATAAGAGGGTAAGCTCAAATGACACAAGAACCACAGTGTGAACTTAGGGCCAATGTCTACTGAATTTTATTTGAGGTCTAGGAGATGCAAAGATGCAAGAGAATTATGATTTGTGGGCTAAGGAAGGGTGATGAAATCCCCACCTTATCTTGCTTATGGGTGTTGCCCTTAAGATATTTTGAAATGATATGCAACAAAGCAAGTTCAAACAAGGGGTTCTATGCAAGCATGAAAATGCATGAGCATGCTTTTGGAAAAGTTAGAGTACTCACCTTGCCTCCCGTAATCTTCAACAATGTAATTAACAACAATTAAACAATAAAAAAAGAGCTTCTATCCTAAATGATGCATGACTTAGAACATGAAAGTGTGATTTCTACTCTTAGAATGAGAATTTTTATTAGGTTCAAGTGAAGAGTTTTTTTTTAAATTTAGTGAACATATCTAACCATAATATGCAAGAACATTAAGGAAATGACACAAAATGAGAGGAATAAGTTTGGAGACTTACTTGATGCGCAATCCCTCGTTCTTCTCTCTCTCTCTCTCTCTCTCTCTCTCTCTCGCTCTCTCTCTCTTTTAAATGAAATGACAAAATCAAAAGATGAAAGAAATACAAACTTACCTCTTTTTTTTGAATTTTTTTTAACCTGCAAAAAAAAAGAAAAGAGAACTTTATTAGTACATTATATACATAAGGAAAACAAATTTCTTAAATCAAAAATAATCATTCTTCCCCGGCAACGGCGCCAAAAATTGATCACGCGAAAGTTCGTCGTTTAAAACACGTGTATCAATCTTAAAAATTCCAACTCGCACTAGATGAAAGAGAGACGTAATATGGTGGCGAGAAGGGTCGAATCCACAGGGAAGAAGAGATTTTTAAAGTTAAAACCTTGTAACCTTTTAGAAAAACACTTGTGATTTTACTTTGCTTAAAGAAAATAGTAAAATGAAGAACAAACCAAACACTTAATTAAAAACACATATGATTATGCGCCTATGCTATAGAAATTAATTGCATGAAGTGAAAAAAAGAGATATAAGAAGGGGGTAGAGATGGAAGAAGATCAAGAACTAGATCAAAAGAACAACTCTCTTCATTAACTTAAAAGAAAGAGTACATGAAGTGCAAGACAAGCTTACAACAAAGAGGTGACAAGATTACAATAAAGTAACATAACACAAAACTAATGACAAAAAGAGGGGCCTGAGATGTGAAGATAGTAGTAGCAATGGTGATGACGCCGTCGTCTCCTCCTCGCCGAGCCTTGGAGAGGATCGCTCCGCCTTGAAAGAGATCGCCGTGTACACCGGGAGGAAGTCGCCTTTGTTGTTGAAGCTGCCTTTGGAGGGTGAATACCTTTGAACCCAAGAGGAATTAGGGGATGCCCAAGAAGAAGAAGTTGAAGTGGAAGAAGAGATAAAGAACTTTGATGAAGGACACAGAGATAGAAAATGTAAGGAATATGGTGAAATCAGAGAAAGGAGGGAAGTGGTCTGCTCGGATGAACAGTAAAATCACAGGACAGCAAGTTAAAAAATGGGAAATAACTTCAAAACTAGAAAGAATTAGAAGATGATGTAGAAGAAGAAATATTGTAGAACACTTAAAAACAAAGGACTTTTATGAAGACAGCAAGAGAAGAAGAGGGACGTAGGAAGAGGGACAAATAACCTCAAGGGCCGCAGGTGGGGAGCGTCGCTTGTCTCCTCCCCTCACCACCTTCGCAGCTATGCTGCGACATCTCTGATACAGAGGACCCTGGATGCCCATCCCTTCCAGGGCCGCCATAATAGGGCCCCCCCCTCCGAGCGGCATCCCCGCGGGAGCCCCGCCTTCCGGCCTGGATCGAGCTGCTGCTTCATCCACCCCTCTTGCCTCGGTCGGTTGGGGCTACGTCACCTCTCCTCGCGACCCCCCAGCCTCGACCGACTCGGTCCCGACGTCGCCACCTGGAGCGCTACCTGCCTCGCTCGATGCTCCTGCCTCGGCCGCGATCCTGGATTCGCCCGCTTCGGCCCCGGCCCCCTCGGCTCCTACAGAGGGGAGAGCCGGGCCATCACCGCCGCCAACCGCAGAAATGGCCCTAGCTTCCTCGGCCCCCTCTTGCTTGGCGGATGGGAGAGACGGCCTAATAGGGTCGGCCCCAACATGCTGGGTAGAGGGGAGAGCCGAGCCAGAACCACCTTCGGCCGCAAGGACGCCCCCTACCTTCTTGGCCCGCTTCTTGGCCTTCAAGGCATCCCGTATCATCCCCTCCACGGGATCCTTGCATTTGGACCCCCGCGGCCTGGAAGACCCCTCCCGGGTCACCCCCTTGCCCCTATCTCGGGCTCGGGAGTGACCCTCGGGAGCTCGCAACTCATCGGTAGCCGAGCCGTTGCCTAGGTCGATCACATCCCGCTCGTTCGCAGGCTCCTCCTTCGCAACCGGCCGCCTGATGTCTGCACAAAAGAAGATATGGTCAGGAAGAGAAAAATGGCTTCATCACCCGACGAGAAAGCTGATTCATGATGCCCTTACCTATCGGCCGTAGCCGCTGGAGAAGGCATTGCTCGATGTTCTCCAGAGTCACCAGCTCCTCTGTGGACTGGCGATGCTTCATCAGAAGGGCCGCATATTTCTCCACATCCGGAGAGAACTCATCTCATCTCGGAGGAATGTTCGGGTGAAAGTTGGGGATTACAGGACACCTCCAAGACTCCTCCACCAAAAAAATCCCCACCCAAAAGAACTGAGTCTTCCACCCCTTGTGAGAAGAGTCCTTCACGGCTAAGGAGACACAGCTCCTGTTCCGCCTCGCCTGGATGAAATAGAAGCCCTTCCCAGCCGAGGAATGACCCTTCAACTAAAAAAAGTAATGAAAGAGGTCCAAGGAAGGAAAAACCCCCCACTAGAGGCAGAGAATACGGAAAGCAGAGAGGAGAAGATAAGAGTTGACTACCAACTGTATAGGAGCCAACTGGAAGAAATTGAGAAGCTTAAGAACAAAGGGCTCGAAGGGAAGATGAAACCCACCCTTCCACGACAGAAGGAAGGAGCAGAAATGGCCCGTACGAGAATCCAAGCTTGTCTCATTCGGAGTGGCCACGGCGAAGTAATACTGATAGGGAGACGAAACTGGTGCTCCAGCCGTTTCACCACCGCCTCCCCTAGCTCACTGCAGTTCGGAGCCAGCGGTATCACCATCGCCCTCGCCTCAAGCTCACCCTCCAACTCTTCGACCTTCGGACGCTGGTCCTCCATGAAATCTGAAGAGGATCTTGAAGAGGAAGGCTCCTGAGACTCTGAAGACTCTAGAGGAAGGGCAAGCTATCGGACCGCCTCCGCGGTTATCTCCGCCAACTCTGCAAATGCCGTTGCGAGTCTCTACTTTTCTGCCGTATCCCCACGGCGCGTTAGCGAGCCCGAAAGCAAGTGCGAAGGATTGCAAAACCCTAAAGAGGAGGGAGTATGGAACGACAACAAGCGCACAATGCTTATATCCCCTCGCGGGAGGCGGCACATCGTTCCGACCTCTGAGAAAGGGGGGCCCCTTTATTTTAAATCCGTCAGGATTATCATTATTACGGGCCCAGGTGACCACGACATCTGGCTTCCTAACACCGCCAGATTTTCGCCCGCCCGAGCCACGCTGGTCCAAAACCCTAACGGCTACTCTCCCAACCTACCAAGGCTCGAGAGTAGGAGGGGGACAAGTGGAGAGGGGGTTTCTGTATCCCATCTAAGAGCGGCCGAACTAGGTCCAGCGAGACCAAACGAGACCTAGCTCATCTAAGTGACCGCTCCGCAGGGCCCACTTAGCATAAAATCCCAATAAGCTCACTCGAGATCAAGCACTTCCTTGGCGGCCATTAGTCTCACGCCCCGAGCGCGAAAGATACTCGGATATGCGCGACGAGTTTATATCAATCATGTCAATCAGAGTAGTAGTGTATTCGACACCAAAACAGAGATGCGCAAAATAGAAAGATAACACAATCCTTTATTTTATAATGGATAGACTATTACAAATCCAATACTCTATTCAAGGAAAAGTACATAGTTGACTCAAGAAAATAGGAAAAAGACTAGATGACACATGGAAAAGCTCTAGCTCTTTCACTCTTGACTTTCCCCATCCGATTGACTTCCCTCGTCGTCGGAATTACCTGAAAAGTAGGGAACACACGGAGTGAGCGAACGCTCAGTAGGAAATTATATCTCAAGCGCTAGCAAGGGGTTTAAATAATTACATTTTTCATGAATGTACTATAGCTATGCATGCTCGTATAAAACGACAAGATAGAGAGAAAATTTATCAATAAGACGGCAAGATGAACTAGTCATGAGCTTTCAAGAAAAGATAACAAGATATTCAAGCAAGTACTCTTTAGCAAGTCATGTCAAGAACTTTGGCTATCATGTATCAAGCAAGCAAGTAATTACCCTTTCTCGGGTCACGCAATTCATGTCAAGTCAAGTACGAGTCAAGTACAAGATTTGTGTGGAATGTCCAATCAAGCTAGTCATGCACTCGGTATAATGCCAGATACCTTATCATTCAACTCCCATGGGCACAAGTACTTTCGGGTGCTCCTCCCAGGACCAGATCGGGCCCTATATGCGCAGGCATTTATCATGTATATTTGACATCCACTCTTGTATATATATATATAGCCAATATGGAATTTCAACAATTTAAGCTTGTAGACACGTAGGATAACTTTGAGAGAATGGAGTCCAAAAATATGACATTGGACATAGATAGGCGATAACAACGGTACAATCACGATGAACGATGAAACTAGGTGGAATTAGGTTCCCTTAACTCGGGTACCATGACAAAGTATGGACATTCTTTATATAGAATTGAGGTCCACATGAACAGTACATCAAAGGTAAGATACCCTCATTCTTATTATAGAATTGAGGTCCACAAGAACATCAACAAATGGCATGATATCATCATCCCATTAAGAATTCTCATGATATACTCTTTGCATATCATAAGGGCCGGTATACCATGTTTCTTTAGAGTGACATGGCATTCAATAGTGTAATGGGTTTTTAGGGTACAACCAGCTCAGTCGACCTTGAGGGAATCCAAGGTACGAGGAGTCTTACGGAGGTCTCTATGACTAACTCGCTAGTCCAAAGGAACGGAATGTCCAATGGAGAGCTTGTATGTCAATGAGAGTTGAGGGTGATCGATAAAACATCATGAAACGTGGGACTATACTCACGGAGTGGAGATATAGTGCCGATATACATATATATAGATATACTGAAACCATCGGTTATCAGAAACAGGGTAAAAATATTTTTACAGGAAAATAACGACTTAAGTAAAGTCACTACTCAAGTAGTTAACGCCTTCAGTAAGGGCGTTTATCTATTTTACATTTTTTCCAAAATTTCAATATTTCCGTATTTTACCAAAAACGCGCCCTGTAAGGGGCGTTTAATTAAATTTGACGACGTATACAATGGTCGTTCATTCTTTAACTCTATTTTTGCAGAATATATATATTTTCAGTAATTTATCGGAAACACGCCCTGGACAGGGGCGTTACTTTTCAATTCACGCCCTGAACAGGGGCGTTAGTCAAGTGAGAGACGACCTATACAGGGTCGTGTATTTCAAGAATTTACAATTTTTCAAGTATTGAAATTTCCAGAAAATGAGATATGGTCATGACAGGATAATATCAGGATTAATGATCATGCACTGGTTTAGAATCATGTTTAAGTGAATATTGGACTAATTAACATGGGTAATTATCAGGTAATTAAATTAACGTCTGTGTACAGGGCGTCAAATCTTTTGAATTGACGACCTTGTCAGGGTCGTTTATTTAAATAGCGCCCTAGTCTGGGTCGCGTATAAAATTAGCGCCCTTGGAAAGGGCGTTTCTTTCCAACAATAGAACCTTTAAAACTCGTGAAAACTACATGCATGAACTAATATATATGGTTTAATATAGTTATTATGGTGATTTGGGCTACAGTGCTTGAGAAAACCTACCTTGATGATGATAAACTGACGGATGAACAGATGTAGGTTCTGGGAAAAACGATACTCTGTTTTATAAACAGAGTCTTTTTGAAGCTTTCGATCCTAATAGCAGCAGCAAGGGTAGTAATAGGTTGCAGATGAAGAACCCTCAATTCTTCAGTAGGTTATGATGACTCCTACAGAGAACATATATATACAATCATTAGTATTATCTTCATAATACTTGACTGAAGGTGGAAGAAAGAAGAACTTACCCTTTCGTTCTTCACAACGTGAATCTTCTTAACCTGTAAGAAGAGAAGACGAAGAACCTGTTAATGTTCTTCATACAATCGTAAACAGAAAAGAAGAAGAAAGAACCTTGGTTCTTCACCTACCGTAGAATAGTCCGAACGCCAAATAGCGTTCACGGTTCAAGCAGTAGGTTATTTATAGGATTTAGGTGATCCTAATAGAGTTAGTGTTCGATTGGAAGTAACACTTCCATGATAGAGTTATTACTACATTCGAACTCTTTCTCATAGTTATCAACTTACCCTGGATAGACTCCTGGGTCGAACGAAACTCAAACTAAATTAACGACCTAGGTCAGGGCGTCGAATTTAAATTGACGCCTGGTCAAGCGTCGTTTCTTGTTGAAACGCGTCCATTCAAAGGACGTTATGCAAACCTGCCCTTTTTATTTATTTTTGGTCGTTTGAAATTTGACGCCTTATTATTTGGGCGTCCTTTCTTTAATTCACGCCTTAGGTGAGGGCGTTTTCTTGTAAAGTAGCGCCTATATCTAAGGCGTTATTTTCATCAGGGTTTAATTATTTTTATTCCAAGCTCTTTCGTTTATTTACTAAATCTTTTAATCCATTTTGATTTATTTTATTTATCAGGGTTGCTACACCCTCCCCCACTTAAAAAGAATTTGGTCCCCAAATTCCATATCATACATTTACATATGGAGAGTGTAGAGTGTGTACCTTCTAAAATAAGTCTGGAAATTGCTTCATCATAGATTTCTCGGTCTCCCATGTAGCTTCTTGTTCTGAATTCTTATTCCATTGTACTTTTAGCATGGGAATAACCTTATTCCTTAGGGTACGTACTTCTCGATCTAAGATCTTCATAGGCTTCTGTTCATATGTGAAATCTTTCTGGATTACTAGGTCTCCATATTCAATAATATGTGATGGGTCATGTACATACTTCTTCAACATAGATATGTGGAACACATCATGTACTTCGGACAGTTGAGGGGGCAATGCGATGCGATAAGCAACCTCGCCAACTCTTTCTAGTATCTCAAAAGGTCCGATAAATCTTGGGGTAAGCTTGCCTTTAACACCAAATCTTCGTATTCCACGTCCAGGCGATATCTTGAGAAATACATGATCTCCAACTTGGAATTCGAGATCTCTTCTTCTTGTGTCAGCATAAGCCTTTTGTCTAGACTGAGCAACTTGCAGTCTTTCTTTGATCAATTGTATCTTCTCGGTAGTGTCCCTTACCATTTCTGGACCTAACAGTTGTTTCTCTCCAACTTCGTCCCAGCATAAGGGTGATCGACAACTCCTTCCGTATAAGGCTTCAAAAGGTGCCAGTTGTATACTTGCCTGGTAGCTATTATTGTATGCAAATTCGACCAGAGGCAAGTGATCATGCCAGTTTCCATCAAAATCAGTGATGCATGCTCTAAGCATATCTTCAACTACTTGATTTGTTCTCTCGGTCTGACCATCCGTTTGAGGATGAAAGGCTGTACTAAAGTTAAGCCTTGTTCCCAACGAACGTTGTAGTCCTTTCCAAAAATGAGAAGTAAAACGGGGATCTCTGTCAGACACGATTGAAACAGGAATACCATGTAATCTGACTATTTCCTTGATGTATAGTGCAGCTAAGACATCAACTGACCATCGACTCTTGATTGGCAAGAAATGCACTGATTTAGTCAATCGATCAATGATAACCCATATTCCATCATGTCCTCTTTTTGATTTAGATAAACCCATGATGAAATCCATACCAATATCCTCCCACTTCCATTTAGGGATATCTAGAGGATGTAGTTTTCCAACAGGCTTCTGGTGTTCCGCCTTGACTTGTTGGCATGTGAGACAGCGTGATACGTAGTCCGCTATTTCTCTTTTCATGTTGGGCCACCAAAAATTTCTTTTCACATCTTGGTACATTTTGGTAGATCCAGGATGAATCGTATACCTTGATCTGTGAGCTTCATCTAAGACCTTCTTTTTCAATTCTGGGCAGTCCGGTATACAAGTTTTATTCTTGAACATTAATCTTCCATCAGAAGTTAGTTGGAAATCCGATTGTCCTTCTAATCTGCCCTTGATCTCTACTAATGTAGGATCATCATCCTGAAGTGCTTGTATCTCAGATAATAAATCTGACTGTATGCTTATATGAGATAATGTGACACATCTAGGATCCGTGTCCATGCTTATATTGAGTTCAGAGAATTGTTCCAGCAATTTCCATTCTTGAATCAGACAATTGGCTAACAGTGCTCTCGGCTTTCGACTAAGGGCATCAGCTACATGATTACCCTTTCCGGGATGATATTGTATATTGAAGTCGAAGTCCTTGAGATATTCCAGCCATCGTCTTTGCCTCATATTTAGTTCCTTCTGTGAGAAAAGATATTTGAGACTCTTGTGATCGGAGTATACAGTAAACTGTACTCCATAAAGATAATGTCTCCATATTTTGAGTGCAAATACTACCGCGGCCAATTCTAAGTCATGGACGGGGTAGTTCTCTTCATGCTTCTTTAATTGACGAGAAGAGTAGGCTATAACCTTCCCTTGTTGCATTAGAACACACCCGAGGCCAATGCCAGAAGCATCAGTGTATACCTCGAACTTTTCTCCTTCAATTGGCAATGCTAAGATAGGAGCTGTAGTAAGATGATCCTTGAGAGTTTGGAAGCTTCTTTCACATTCCTCATCCCATTCATAACGGATCTCCTTGCGAGTTAACCTCGTAAGTGGCACGGCGATTTTTGAGAAATCCTTGATGAATCGCCTGTAATAGCCGGCAAGTCCTAAGAAACTTCGGATCTCGCTAGCATTGGTCGGTCTTTCCCAGTTCCTTACAGCTTCAACCTTTGATGGGTCTACAGACAAGCCATCCTTTGATATAACATGTCCGAGAAAAGTCACTTCTTCAAGCCAGAATTCACACTTGCTAAGTTTTGCATATAATTGGTTTGTCCTCAATATTTGTAATGCAATCCTCAAATGTTCCTCATGCTCTTCCTTGGTCTTGGAATAAATCAATATATCATCAATAAAGACCACCACGAATTGATCTAAATAAGGCCTGAATATACTATTCATTAACTGCATAAAGGCAGCAGGGGCATTCGTTAGTCCGAAAGGCATAACAACAAATTCATAATGGCCATACCTGCTTCTGAATGCGGTTTTATGAATATCCTCGTCCTTGATTCTTAGTTGGTGATATCCGGACCTAAGATCAATTTTGGAAAAGTACATGGATCCTGAAATTTGATCAAACAATTCATCGATTCTCGGCAGTGGATACTTGTTCTTGATAGTGAGATGATTCAATTGTCGATAGTCGACGCATAACCTCATGGATCCGTCTTTCTTCTTTACAAATAATACAGGCGCTCCCCACGGGGAAGTACTTGGTCTAATGAATCCTTTCTTAATGAGTTCCATCAATTGCTCCTTTAACTCCTTGAGTTCAGCAGGTGACATCCTATAAGGTGCCTTTGAAATCGGACCAGCACCAGGGACTAAGTCAATGGTGAAGGCCACTTCTCTTTGCGGGGGTAATCCCGGCAAATCTTCCGGAAACACGTCCGGAAATTCTTGTACCACTGGAATGTCTTCTAGCTTAGCTTCCTTAGCTTCTTTAACTGTGACAAAGGCAAGGAAAGATGTACATCCTTTCCTGATGAGCTTGCTAGCTCGGAGAGCTGAAATAAGAGGGTTTTTGCTCCGACTCTTGGGGTTAGTAAATATTAGTTCTGGAAATTCCTTGAATGTAACCTTGCTATTGCGGCAATCAACCGTTGCCTGATACTTGGATAACCAATCTGCCCCTAGTATAACATCATACTCTTTCAGATCTAAACATATGAGATCAATAGGGAGATTTTGACCATGAATCAATACCTCGCAGTTTTGGTAATGATGTGTAATATCAGTCTCATCATCCAGAGGAGTAGACAAAACTAACTTTATCCATTCCGGTTCTAGGGGTAATGGGTCAGCAAACTTTTTAGAAACAATAGAATGTGATGCACCAGTATCAATTAAGACATATGCATTCCTGGAACAAACTTTCAATATACCTTCCACTAAGCCGCCTCCTTCTACTTGCTCGGTTTCCTTGATTGCATGAAGACGAGCATTCTTGGTTACTGGGCGTTTTCCGTCATCGGCTTGATTATTTAGTAGTGGGCAATCGGGAATCCGATGCTCACGACTCCCACAACGGAGACATGCTCCTAGTTTCCTCCAGCATTCTTCTGCTCTATGACCCGCTTTATCACAATGTTTGCACACTGTATTTGGAGAGGTAGTGGTGATAGAGAAGGGCTTGGTCTTCTTGAACTTTTGGTCTTGTGAGGATGCTCCTCCATTGCTAGGCCTTTCTTGAAGTTGGGTTTAAAGAACCCGAACCTGTAACTTGTTCCTTCTTATCCTTACCACGAATCCTATCAGACAGTTCCGTGGCATCTTCTAATAGTTGAGCTCGGCGTACTATCTCCGAGTAGACTTGAATGTCCATCGGCGCCAGTTGAGTAATAGCTTGGGGCCTGAGCCCATTAAGAAACCTCCTAGCTTCATTTTCTCGGTGCTAACTAGATGCTTAGCATACCGAGACAATCTAGAGAATTGGGCCTCATACTCGGCCACTGACAAGATCGTTGCTTTAATGCAGCAAACTCTGCAGCCTTCTTTTCCTGAACTCGGTCCGAGAAATATTTCACGTTGAAGTGTTCAACGAATTCTTCCCACGAAACCTGATCTTGATTTATAGTAGCCTCTATTGATTCCCACCAGCATCTAGCATCCCTTTCTAACTGAAAAGTAGCTAATAAAACTTTATCCTGATCCGTGCATTGCATAACACGGAATATACGTTCTATCTCCCTAATCCAGTGTTCAGCGTCATCTGGATCAGTAGAACCCGTGAACTTGGGTGGGTTCAT
Source organism: Amorphophallus konjac (assembly GCA_022559845.1). NCBI lineage: Eukaryota > Viridiplantae > Streptophyta > Magnoliopsida > Alismatales > Araceae > Amorphophallus > Amorphophallus konjac. The sequence continues at coordinate 6,262,017 of CM040117.1, read as the reverse complement.
GTTCTTGAAAGTCTGGTGGAGACTTCCTGCTCGTTGTCCACCTCCTTGTGCTACTTGTTGCAGCACTTGAGTCATGCCTTGAAGGGTACGCTGCATGTTGCGCCATTGAGCACGTTCGGCAGCCATTATCCTACAATTATAATAACTAGATTAATATGTGCTTGTATTTAAAGACTCATATACTATGTTAACTTTAACCCTTGGTTCTACCCAATCTCACTGGTTGAAGGTTTAAAACTTATCCTTGGACTTGGGTTTTTCCTAGGAATTGAATACCCTAGGCTCTGATACCACAAAAACTGTCACGCCCCGAGCGCGGAAGATACTCGGATATGCGCGACGAGTTTATATCAATCATGTCAATCAGAGTAGTAGTGTATTCGACACCAAAACAGAGATGCGCAAAATAGAAAGATAACCCAATCCTTTATTTCATAATGGATAGACTATTACAAATCCAATACTCTATTCAAGGAAAAGTACATAGTTGACTCAAGAAAATAGGAAAAAGACTAGATGACACTTGGAAAAGCTCTAGCTCTTTCACTCTTGACTTTCCCATCCGATTGACTTCCCTCGTCGTCGGAATTACCTGAAAAGTAGGGAACACACGGAGTGAGCGAACGCTCAGTAGGAAATTATATCTCAAGCGCTAGCAAGGGGTTTAAATAATTACATTTTTCATGAATGTACTATAGCTATGCATGCTCGTATAAAACGACAAGATAGAGAGAAAATTTATCAATAAGACGGCAAGATGAACTAGTCATGAGCTTTCAAGAAAAGATAACAAGATATTCAAGCAAGTACTCTTTAGCAAGTCATGTCAAGAACTTTGGCTATCATGTATCAAGCAAGCAAGTAATTACCCTTTCTCGGGTCACGCAATTCATGTCAAGTCAAGTACGAGTCAAGTACAAGATTTGTGTGGAATGTCCAATCAAGCTAGTCATGCACTCGGTATAATGCCAGATACCTTATCATTCAACTCCCATGGGCACAAGTACTTTCGGGTGCTCCTCCCAGGACCAGATCGGGCCCTATATGCGCAGGCATTTATCATGTATATTTGACATCCACTCTTGTATATATATATATATAGCCAATATGAAATTTCAACAATTTAAGCTTGTAGACACGTAGGATAACTTTGAGAGAATGGAGTCCAAAAATACGACATTGGACATAGATAGGCGATAACAACGGTACAATCACGATGAACGATGAAACTAGGTGGAATTAGGTTCCCTTAACTCGGGTACCATGACAAGTATGGACATTCTTTATATAGAATTGAGGTCCACATGAACAGTACATCAAAGGTAAGATACCCTCATTCTTATTATAGAATTGAGGTCCACAAGAACATCAACAAATGGCATGATATCATCATCCCATTAAGAATTCTCATGATATACTCTTTGCATATCATAAGGGCCGGTATACCATGTTTCTTTAGAGTGACATGGCATTCAATAGTGTAATGGGTTTTTAGGGTACAACCAGCTCAGTCGACCTTGAGGGAATCCAAGGTACGAGGAGTCTTACGGAGGTCTCTATGACTAACTCGCTAGTCCAAAGGAACGGAATGTCCAATGGAGAGCTTGTATGTCAATGAGAGTTGAGGGTGATCGATAAAACATCATGAAACGTGGGACTATACTCACGGAGTGGAGATATAGTGCCGATATACATCTATATAGATATACTGAAACCATCGGTTATCAGAAACAGGGTAAAAACATTTTTACAGGAAAATAACGACTTAAGTAAAGTCACTACTCAAGTAGTTAACGCCTTCAGTAAGGGCGTTTATCTATTTTACATTTTTGCAAAATTTTAATATTTCCGTATTTTACCAAAAACGCGCCCTTATAAGGGGCGTTTAATTAAATTTGACGACGTTTGTAATGGTCGTTCATTCTTTACCTCTATTTTTGTAGAATATATATATATTCAGTAATTTATCGGAAACACGCCCTGGACAGGGGCGTTACTTTTCAATTCACGCCCTGAACAGGGGCGTTAGTCAAGTGAGAGACGACCTATATAGGGTCGTGTATTTCAAGAATTTACAATTTTTCAAGTATTGAAATTTCCAGAAAACGAGATATGGTCATGACAGGATAATATCAGGATTAATGATCATGCACTGGTTTAGAATCATGTTTAAGTGAATATTGGACTAATTAACATGGGTAATTATCAGGTAATTAAATTAACGTCTGTGTACAGGGCGTCAAATCTTTTGAATTGACGACCTTGTCAGGGTCGTTTATTTAAATAGCGCCCTAGTCTCGGTCGCGTATAAAATTAGCGCCCTTGGAAAGGGCGTTTCTTTCCAACAATAGAACCTTTAAAACTCGTGAAAACTACATGCATGAACTAATATATATGGTTTAATATAGCTATTATGGTGATTTGGGCTACAGTGCTTGAGAAAACCTACCTTGATGATGATAAACTGACGGATGAACAGATGTAGTTTCTGGGAAAAACGATACTCTGTTTTATAAACAGAGTCTTTTTGAAGCTTTCGATCCTAACAGCAGCAGCAAGGGTAGTAATAGGTTGCAGATGAAGAACCCTCAATTCTTCAGTAGGTTATGATGACTCCTACAGAGAACATATATATACAATCATTAGTATTATCTTCATAATACTTGACTGAAGGTGGAAGAAAGAAGAACTTACCCTTTCGTTCTTCACAACGTGAATCTTCTTAACCTGTAAGAAGAGAAGACGAAGAACCTGTTAATGTTCTTCATACAATCGTAAACAGAAAAGAAGAAGAAAGAACCTTGGTTCTTCACCTACCGTAGAATAGTCCGAACGCCAAATAGCGTTCACGGTTCAAGCAGTAGGTTATTTATAGGATTTAGGTGATCCTAATAGAGTTAGTGTTCGATTGGAAGTAACACTTCCATGATAGAGTTATTACTACATTCGAACTCTTTCTCATAGTTATCAACTTACCCTGGATAGACTCCTGGGTCGAACGAAACTCAAACTAAATTAACGACCTAGGTCAGGGCGTCGAATTTAAATTGACGCCTGGTCAAGCGTCGTTTCTTGTTGAAACGCGTCCATTCAAAGGACGTTATGCAAACCTGCCCTTTTTATTTATTTTTGGTCGTTTGAAATTTGACGCCTTATTATTTGGGCGTCCTTTCTTTAATTCACGCCTTAGGTGAGGGCGTTTTCTTGTAAAGTAGCGCCTATATCTAAGGCGTTATTTTCATCAGGGTTTAATTATTTTTATTCCAAGCTCTTTCGTTTATTTACTAAATCTTTTAATCCATTTTGATTTATTTTATTTATCAGGGTTGCTACAATTAGGCTCGGAAGGCCGAGCGTTGGTCCAGTCGGAGGAAGACCCACGCCCGACCTATCCCCCTCACGGGGATAAAGGATAGCGCTCAGCACCCACTCCGATCGACTCTCACCCGAGCTATGCCTATCGCCCGGGATAGGGCTGGCACTCTTCAAGCTACCGTTGAGAGCCCTTTCTGAGCAGGAGTTACGAGGATAAGGGAAGCCATGAATCCTCAAGGCTATAAAGAGCCCACGATGAGGACGTAATGAGCCCACGTCGAGGACCCCGCTTGAAACACCTCAACTTACAGGACTCATAAGGCTGGCGCACTATTTAAACTAGGGACTCCCTCCAGCGAAAGGTAAGACCAACACATGCCTAAAACCCCCTGAGTAGGAACCACTTCACCACCTTGGTGGAGAGGGATCTCGTGCATCTCCTTCTTCCTCCCTTCATAGCTTCCACCACTGCTCTACTGACTTTGGCATCGGAGGGTTTTCCCCAGGGAACCATCCCTGGGCCCCCTAATCCGTTTCCCTTCCTTGAAGTTTACTGTTCGGTGATCATCTCCTCCAACTCAGGACCAGCGCGAGATCACCCCTCTTCACCAGTATTTTTTTAAATACGATAATTTGCATTGCAAAATGATGAAAAGGGGTACAAAGAGGGGAGGGGGAGAGAGGAGGGGGAGTAACCCAAACAACGGTGGGCGAAGTGCAAGATAGGGGCACGAATGCCAGAAGAGGCAAGCAACAGAAAAGGAGGAGGAGATAGTGAAAGACCACATTCCCGCCCGAAGACAAGACAAGTATCAGAGGTCGCGATCCCGCGACTAGATTGCAGAGACCCGCGAGGAGGAGGGGGAGAAGGAGCGCCTAAGAAAACGCCTTGGTGCACCAGGTTCCTGCCTGGCCGTCGGCCGCGAGCGATCCAAAACGTGGGAGCCGATGAATGACGCATGAGTAGCTGCAAAGTTGGAGAATGATCACGCGAAAGTTCGTCGTTTAAAACACGCGTATCAATCTTAAAAATTCCAACTCGCACTAGTTGAAAGAGAGACGTAATATGGTGGCGAGAAGGGTCGAATCCACAGGGAAGAAGAGATTTTTAAAGTTAAAAACCTTGTAACCTTTTAGAAAAACACTTGTGATTTTACTTTGCTTAAAGAAAATAGTGAAATGAAGAACAAACCAAACACTTAATTAAAAACACATATGATTATGCACCTATGCTATAGAAATTAATTGCATGAAGTGAAAAGAAGAGATAGAAGAAGTGGGTAGAGATGGAAGAAGATCAAGAACTAGATCAAAAGAACAACTCTCTTCATTAACTTAAAAGAAAGAGTACATGAGGTGCAAGAGAAGCTTACAACAAAGAGGTGACAAGATTACAATGAAGTAACATAACATAAAAGTAATGACAAAAAGAGGGGCCTGAGATGTGAAGATAGTTGTAATATCCCGGACCTTTCGGATCCCTCTTCGTGGGTCCCGGATCTTATCTTCGGAGTGTCCAGCTCCGTTGTGTCCGAAATTTCATTTCGGTCATTCTTCGTGTTCGGATCGGCGCGATCCGGAGTTGTTTCGGAGGCCCGGAGGCGTTCCGCGGCTTTTCCGCGTGTGTTTTTCGATTTCCGGTGTGTGTTTCGGCTTTTTCTTCGGAAGCTCGTTGCGGGTGGACCGGGCCGTTCACCTGGGCACGAGTAGTTACTTGTTCGTAGTGACCCCAGCTAGTCACTTGTTTGTAGTTACTTGTTCGGTGTTCGTGCCTTTGGTAGGTGCTACCACGTCAGGCAGTTCACCTGCGGTGCGGTGTAAGACGTCAGGGGACGCTACCGGCTGTGCTTCTAGTGGGAGGTACTCCTGTCGAGTACGGAGTGACAGACTGTCAGTCGTGTGTTTCCGACCTTCGAGTTTTGTCGGGTCGACCGTTGAGCTTCGGTTGTCTCACCGTGGCACGTGTGCCAGTTTACGTACAGTAGGACCTTTGTTTAGTAGAGTACAGGGCTTTCTTTTCCGAGGTACTCTCCTACCGCTAGCGTAGTGGTTTCCCGTTTTACGAGGTAGGGTTCGAGTGATCGCTACTGAGTCTTGTTCCGAGACTCATTCCCTGCATGTTTTCACCGTGTTTCAGGTGAGGCGCCGCGCCGGGGGAGCGCGTCTGGGGTGCAGCGTGGTGTAGGTGCCCAGAGGTAGTGCCAGAGGTCAGAGCCGGGGTATGCCCCGTGTAGCTGTACTTTCTTTTCTTGTCTCTGTACTAGTTGTGGACTACTGTTGTTATTTTGTGGACCATGTAAAATGCTAATTTATTTCCTGCTTAATATTATAACTGTTTAATTTTTGCAATTACTTGTGATACTTGTGTAGTTTCCACACCATCCTTCTAACCCTTCCGAGTCTTCGGACTCATGGGTGGCGGTGCGAGTCTCGGGTTATCGGGCCTTCCCGGTAATCGGATTCTTGGGTCGTTACAGCTGGTATCAGAGCGTGGTTGTGGAATTATGCAAGAATCATAGGTGATTGTAGTGGTCCACTTGTCCACAGCAATGATGTACAATTGACACTGGCATCGGGCATCGTGTGTTTTTCTTGACCATGCCGTTTTCGTGTTTTCTGTCTTTTGCTCCAGGAGCGAGTATGGCGCCGAGGCGGAGCACTCGCTCTCAGCAGGGGCAGTCGGCTGGAGGTCAGGAGATCCAGCAGGGGGTCCAGGGGGACCAGGAGGAGCATAGTAGAGCGCCACTAGGAGCTACCGAGGCCGCGGCTACTGCGAGGGTTCCGGGGGCCGAGGATTTCTTCTGTGGCATGTACCAGCTTATGTCTCAGCAGTTCGGCGGAGTGGCTGGTGAGGGCTCGTCAGCTAGGGGTGGGCCAGACCGAGCAGTGAGGGACTTTCTGCAGTTGCATCCACCTTACTTCAGCGGTCAGGCAGACCCTGATGCGGCTCGTGATTGGCTTGATGAGATGGAGCGGGTGTTCAGTTCTGCGAAGAGTGATGCCGAGGACAGAGTGGTGTTGGCCTACAACCAGTTGCAGGGTACGGCTCGAAAGTGGTGGTCTTCCAAGTGGAAGACATCCTTTCAGCTTCGTCCACTTGAGCAGGTCGAGTGGGACGACTTCGTCAGTGCTTTCGAGCGTACGTACTGTCCAGATTTTGTTGCTACGTAGCGGATGCGGGAGTTTCTAGAGCTGGTATAGGGCGACATGTCCGTGTTGCAGTACAGGGCCCGATTTGTCGAGCTGGGTCGGTATGCACCTCACATCATGGAGCATGAGAGGGTGAAGACCGCGCAGTTTGTTCAGGGTTTGAGGCAGGAGCTGAGGCACCATCTGATTGCGAACGGGGCCACTGATCTAGAGACAGCGTCTCGTGTTGCGGCTTCTTTGGAGATGGATATGCAGAGGACCCGAGGACCGATCAGCCAGGGGCAGTCTTTGTCAGGTCGCAGATAGCAGTCAGCTACCCAGCAGCAGGGTTCCTTCCAGCATGCGATGAGTGGTTCAGGAGTGTCGGCACAGGCAGCGTCGGTGACAGGATCTGCGTCCTTTGGCACAAAGGTCAAGAAGTTTTTCAAGAAAGGGTTTGGCAAGAAGAAGTCCAAGGATCAGGGGCAAGCTTCATCGGGTAGTGTACAGCAGCCGATCCCCTTGCAGCGTCAGGGATCAGTGCGTGGGTCGCGAGGACCGTGTCCACGATGTAGTGGGTTCCACCCAGGCAGGCAGTGCACGACGCCGATTATCTGTTTTCGGTGTGACCATCCAGGGCACATGGCGCGTGACTGTCCTCAGAGGCCGCCGTAGCAGCAGGGACAGTATCCGTCGCTACCCAGGTCAGCTAGTGTGGGAGGCAGGCAGAGAGCTCGAGGCCAGATCATGCACATGACCAGGGCAGAGGCAGTGGCGTCGCAGCTCGTGGAAGGTACCGTTCAGATTTTGGGTTGTGCGGCTCGAGTTTTGTTTGATTCTGGCACGTCTCATTCGTTTATTTCGGAAGATTTTACGTTGCGCATCGAGGAGCCGGTGACCCAGTTGTCTTGTGATTTGGCAGTGGAGTTGCCTTCGGGTGATTTTATGATCACTCCGTATTACTTCGATCAGGTTCCGGTTTGGATCGATGGGCAGAGTATGCCAGGCAGGATGTACGCGTTGCAACTTCGGGATTATGATGTGATTCTAGGCATGGACTGGCTCGAGACTCATGGAGTGGTGGTGGATTGTGGAATGAAGAGGGTCTACTTCCAGCATTCGAGCAAGCGGACCTTCTATTTCCAAGGTATCCGTTCCACCTCTTCTCGATTCCTCATTTCTACTATTCGAGCCCGTCGGTTGCTTGATTCTGGTTGTCATGGTTTTCTCACGTCCGTGGTTGTGTCTGACCGGATGGAGCCAAATGTCGAGGACATTCCGGTGGTGTACGAGTTTCCCGACGTCTTTCCCGAGGAGTTGCCTAGATTACCTCCCCAGCGGTAGATCGATTTTGTGATCGAGGTTGTACCTGGTACGGGACCTTTGGCGAAGGCTCCCTACCGTATGGCCCCCGCTGAGTTGAGGGAGTTGAGGGCGTAGTTGCAGGAGCTGTTGGTCAAGGGGTATGTTCGTCCTAGCTTTTCCCCTTGGGGTGCGCCCGTGTTGTTTGTGAAGAAGAAGGACGGTAGTCTGCGGCTGTGCATTGACTATCGACAGCTGAATGAAGTGACCATTAAGAACAAGTATCCGTTGCCACGGATTGATGATTTGTTCGACCAGCTCCAGTCTGCGCGAGTGTTCTCACGGATTGATTTACGGTCCGGTTACTATCAGCTGAGAATTCGCGAGTCCGATGTGGAGAAGACTGCATTCAGTACGAGGTACGGGCATTATGAGTTTTTGGTGATGCCGTTCGGGCTCACCAATGCCCCAACAGCCTTCATGGACTTGATGCAGAGGGTGTTTCATCCGTATTTGGACCAGTTCATGGTCATCTTCGTGGATGACATCCTTATTTATTCGCAGTCTGCCGAGGAGCACGCGTACCATTTGGGTGTGGTGCTGCAGACGTTACGAGATCACAAGTTGTATGCAAAGCTCAGCAAGTGCGAATTTTGGCTCGGCGAGGTGTACTTTCTGGGGCACGTGATTTCTGGTGATGGTATTTCTGTGGACCCCGCCAAGTTCCAGGCAGTAATGTAGTGGTCGAGGCCGAGGTCGGTGACGGAGATCCGGAGTTTCTTGGGGCTTGCGGGTTATTATCGCCGATTTATCCAGGATTTTTCTCGCATTGCGGCCCCGATGACTAGACTCACGCGGAAGGATGTGCCTTTCGTCTGGTCTGAGGAGTGTGAGCAGAGCTTCAGGGAACTGAAGAGATTGATCACCTCGGCTCCGGTGTTGGTTTTACCTTCTGGATCGGGAGGTTTCGTGGTGTGTACAGATGCTTCCGGCGTTGGATTGGGAGCTGTGTTGATGCAGCATGGTAGAGTGGTGGCTTATGCATCTCGGCAGCTAAAGCCCCATGAGGAGAACTACCCTACCCATGACCTTGAGTTGGCGGCGGTGATCTTCGCTCTGAAGATCTGGAGGCATTATCTGTACGGTGAGAAGTTTGAGGTATTCACTGACCATCAGAGTTTGAGGTACGTGTTCTCGCAGAGGGACCTGAACCTCAGGCAAAGGCGTTGGATGGAATTCATGAAGGATTATGACTTCACCCTGTCTTATCAGCGGGGCAGGATGAATGTCGTCGTCGATGCCCTGAGTCGGAAGGTCACAGTTAGTGCCTTGATGCTGAAGAAGTGGAGGCTCTGGGAACAAGTGCCCGAAGTATCCTTCAGGCTCAAGATTCCCCAGGAGCCAGGGTTGGCAGTGCTTGCGAGTCTGACTGTCACTCCTGCTATCCGTCGTCAGGTGACAGAGGCTCAGCATGCGGACCCTGAGTTGCCCCAGATTCTGGTGATGGCTGATGTGGAACTCGTCGAGGACGGTGCTGCGAGGTTTCGCGGCAGGCTGTACGTCCCAGCGGAGGAGTAGATTTATCGTGCAGTGCTGCGCTAGGGTCATGGGAGCAGGTACACCGTACACCCGGGTGCGACGAAGATGTATCGGAACTTGCGGAGGCAGTTCTGGTGGCCTAGCATGAAGAGAGATGTCGCAGAATTTGTGGCCAGGTGCCTGATCTGTCAGCAGGTGAAGGCAGAGCATCAGCAACCAGGAGGTACTCTCCAGCCCTTGGATGTTTCTACATGGAAGTGGGACCACGTGACCATGGATTTTGTGGTGGGGTTGCCGAGGACTCCGAGTGGGCAGGACAGTATTTGGTTGCTGGTGGATCGGCTGATGAAGGTGACTCGGTTGTTACTGGTCAAAGTCAGCTGGAGCGTGTCCAAGTTGGCTCGTTTGTATGTGGAGCGGATCGTGTCGTTGCATGGGATTCCCGTTTCGATCGTGTCAAATCGGGATCCGCGCTTCACTTCTGGATTCTGGAGGAGTTTCCAGCGAGCTCTTGGCACGGAGTTGGCTTTTAGCTCGGCATATCATCCTCAATCTAATGGTCAGTCTGAGAGGACCATCTAGACTTTGGAGGACATGCTGAGATCCTGCTGTCTGGAGTGACAGGGGAGTTGGATTCACCACCTACCGTTGGTGGAGTTTGCCTATAACAACAGCTATCATTCGAGCATTGATATGGCTCCTTATGAGGCATTATATGGGCATCCTTGTCGGACTCCACTTGATTGGTTTGAGGTTGGTGAGCATGTTGTGACGGGACCAGAGTTGGTGCAGCAATGCGTGGATGTTGTGCACTTGGTTTGTCAGAACATGTTGGCGGCCCAGAGTCGGCAGAAGAGCTATGCTGACCGTAGGAGGCAGCCTCTCGAGTTCACTGTGGGCGATCGTGTGTTCTTGAGAGTTTCTCCTATGAAGGGGGTGATGCGTTTTGGACGGCGTGGGAAGCTGAGTCCCCACTACATTGGTACTTTTGTGATCTTGGAGCGCATCGGTGAGGTTGCTTACCGGTTGCAGTTACCCCTTGAGTTGGCGTCGGTGCATGATATGTTCCACGTCTCGATGTTACAGAAATATGTGCCCGATGACTCTCATGTGCTCGAGATTTCTGTTTGGCCTGAGGTGACTCCAGATCTTTCTCTCCCAGAGTTTCCCATCCACGTGGAGGATAGGCGAGAGCAGCGCCTGTGGAACAAGGTCATCCCCTTGATAAAGGTGGTGTGGCAGCGACACTCTGGTGGGGAAGCTTCATGGGAGCGTGAGGATGAGATGCGTCAGCAGTTCCCGTACCTGTTTGAGTGAGTCTTCCTCTTCTTTCCCCTTGGGTTGTTCTCAATTTCGAGGACAAAATTCCTTAAGGGGGGAGGGGTGTAATATCCCGGACCTTTAGGATCCCTCTTCATGGGTCCCGGATCTTATCTTCGGAGTGTCCGGCTCCGTTGTGTCCGAAATTTCGTTTCGGTCATTCTTCGTGTTTGGATCGGCGCGATCCGGAGTTGTTTTGGAGGCCCGGAGGCGTTCCGCGGCTTTTCCGCGTGTGTTTTCCGATTTCCGGTGTGTGTTTCGGCTTTTTCTTCGGAAGCTCGTTGCGGGTGGACCGGGCCATTCACCTGGGCACGAGTAGTACCGTTGCGATCGGTGCGTTCCGAGGATCCCGAAAATATACTTTTTAATTTTTCGATATTTTTCCAAAAAATCGGATTTTCTATATATTCCCATTTTATTTTCTTTTCTTTTTCTTCTTTTCTTTTTTCTTCTTCTTCCTTCTTCTCTCTCTCACGCGACCGTGGCCGCCTCTCTCTCTCTCTCCTTCTCTCCCGTTCGACCGTGCCGACCCCCGTTCCGGCTGCAGACGGCGGCGGTGCGACGGCGCGAGGACGTGGGTGACGTAGTGGCGATCGTGCGGGCATACGGCGAGCGTGGGAAGCGTGGGGAGGTGAGATTCTAACGGCGTTCTTCGGGGCTTCGAGCTCAGATCAGAGCGTTTCGTCGCGAACCAGAGGTAGGGTGACGTTCCTTAGCCTCTTGTCTTCCTTCCCCGTGAGTTTCGGCTCGAGACGAGGTCGAGAGGGGTTTATTTTGAGCTGGGAAGGGTTGATCATGCCGCGGGGTGAGTTCGTCCGATCCATCGTTTTGAGCCCCGATTTCGCGGTTTAAGGGCGTAGGAGCATGCTAGGGGGCTTGGGGGTTCTTCTCTTGCCATTTCCCCCTCCGTGGGGCTTGTTTTGAGGCCGATTGGGCGATTCCGGCGGGGTTCGCCGTTTTCGCGTCGGTGAGCGATGTGCGGTCGAACCAGTGACAGCATAACCCTTATGCGGTCCTGTTCGGACCGTTCATCGGCTCGGCGCGCTTTGGCTGGGGCTTGGCGCGCAGTGGGCTTGGACGGTCTATCGTGGGACCGCATATCCTAATGTTCGGCCCCACAGCGACCGCCCAACCCTAGGGTTTTTGACCGTTGGTTGTGACCGTTGTGTAGTGCACTGGGATGTGGGGCCAAGAGCTGGCCGCATAACCCTTTGTACGGCCAAGTGCTGGCCGTACATCCCCTAGTGCTATGGTTGGATGTGCGATCTGGTCTTGACCGCACAACCCCTGAACGGCTAAGCCGTAGCCGCTCTTCCCCAAGTGCGGCTAAGGACTAACCGTCCAGGCTTTTTATCGTTGGGAGACGAGCGGCCAGGAGCTGACCGTTCCTCACCCACGTGCGGTCAAGAGTTGACCGCACATCTGTTTGAACGGTCCTATGTTGGCCGTTCATCTGCCGTTTGGACCCTGGGTGGAACGGTCCTGATCTGACCGTTCAAACCCTTGTGCGGTCCCTGAGCGGCCCAGTGTGGACCGTTCAAGGGGATGGGTTGCATCGGCGTGTCTCTCATCGTACAGAGTGTACCGGGAGATGTCGTTGTCGACTTTTGTCACCGTGCGACGGCGTTGGTACAAGGAGCGTTCCACGTACCGGCCCTTGTGACGTTTTCCGTTGGCTTGAGAGTCTACTCCTTCAGTGACCCTCCACTAGTCGTAGCCTACCAGTACGCGGTACCGGTCGCACCAGGGAGTGGTGTACGGGCTTACCCTTAGAGGCGGTTTGTGGACCGGTTGCCTTCGGGCCCCACGTCTTGCAGCCAGAGTCCGGCTGAGGGGAAAATCGGTCAGAGGGCCAGACCAGGGACGCGCGGTCTGTGTGTGCACACGTGGTTGGGGGCGGTTGGACCCACGTCAACGGGCGTGACCCCAGCTAGTCACTTGTTTGTAGTTACTTGTTCGGTGTTCGTGCCTTTGGTAGGCGCTACCACGTCAGGCAGTTCACCTACGGTGCGGTGTAAGACGTCAGGGGACGCTACCGGCTGTGCTTCTAGTGGGAGGTACTCCTGTCGAGTACGGAGTGACAGACTGTCAATCGTGTGTTTCCGACCTTCGGGTTTTGTCGGGTCGACCGTTGAGCTTCTGCTGTCTCACCGTGGCACGTGTGCCAGTTTGCGTGCAGTAGGACCTTTGTTTAGTAGAGTACAGGGCTTTCCTTTCCGAGGTACTCTCCTACCACTAGCGTAGTGGTTTCCCGTTTTACGAGGTAGGGTTCGAGTGATCCCTACTGAGTCTTGTTCCGAGACTCATTCCCTGCGTGTTTTCACCGTGTTTCAGGTGAGGCGCCGCACCGGGGGAGCGCGTCTGGGGTGCAGCGTGGTGCAGGTGCCCAGAGGTAGTGCAGAGGTCAGAGCCGGGTATGCCCCATGTAGATGTACTTTCTTTTCTTGTCTCTGTACTAGTTGTGGACTACTGTTGTTATTTTGTGGACCATGTAAAATGCTAATTTATTTCCTGCTTAATATTATAACTGTTTAATTTCTACAATTACTTGTGATACTTGTATAGTTTTCACACCATCCTTCTAACCCTTCCGAGTCTTCGGACTCGTGGGTGGCGGTGCGAGTCTCGGGTTATCGGGCCTTCCCGGTAATCGGATTCTCGGGTCGTTACAATAGTAGTATCAATGGTGATGACGCCGTCGTCTCCTCCTTGCCGAGCCTTGGAGAGGATCGCTCCGCCTTGAAAGAGATCGTCGTGCACACCGGGAGGAAGTCACCTTTGTCGTTGAAGCTGCCTTTGGAGGGTGAATAACTTTGAACCCAAGAGGAATTATGGGATGCCCAAGAAGAAAAAGTTGAAGCGAAAGAAGAGATAAAGAACTTTGATGAAGGACACAGAGAGAGAAATGTAAGGAATATGGTGAAATCAGAGAAAGGAGGGAAGTGGTCTGCTCGGATGAACAGTAAAATCACATGACAATAAGTTGAAAAATGGGAAATAACTTCAAAACTAGAAAGAATTAGAAGATGATGTAGAAAAATAAATTGTAGAACACTTAAAAACAAAGGACTTTTATGAAGACAGCAAGAGGAGAAGAGGCGCGTAGGAAGGAGAAAAATAGGGAAGAACAGAAAAGAACACAATTTAAAAAATGCACAGGATAGAACAGTAAAAAATATGGAATAGTTTGAAAACTAGAAAGAACTGGAAGATGAGACAGAAGAAGAAGTTATAGAGGACTTAAAAACAAAGAACGTTCATGAAGAAAGCAAGAGGAGAAAATGATCTTACGTGAGAGAAATCGGAGACCTAAGGTTGGGAGAGAAAGAGTGAAAGATTACCCAAAAGAAGAACTCCCTTTCTCCTCCTTGTCATGGGCTATTTATAGGGAAAGTTGGGTAGATGAAGGGTGGGGATTGTATCAAAAGGAGATGGATGGCTGAGATTTAAGTGGAATATGATGCATGGGGAAGAGGAAAAGTAGGTGGGCACCCCCTTTCTTGGACTTTGGGCACTCCCTTTCCCAAGGCTCATCATGTCTCTCCTTTATTTTAAACTTTGAATTCAATTTTCCATCGAACCGAAATATGTGTTTCTTTTTCTCAATTTTAAACTTTTGAAATTTCTTTTTCCTCCAATCAAAATATGTGCTTTTTGACTTGGTTAAAGTAGTGGTGACAATTTTACCCCCGGCTTCTTTTGTAATTGCCTTCGGTGTCTTACACACACATAATTGTACTTTAGTCCATAAAAATCACCACAATGTGCACATAAATCTCAAATGCTTATGATTATGTAATGGAGAATTAATGCTCATGGCCCTCAACTTTAATTTATTATTAAATAGGATAATCAAATTAATCAATTTACGTGAAAGCTCCAATTTAAATGCGGAGTTGAGGTTAACTATAAAATATGTATAATTGCCTAATTATATACACATAAAATGGTGTACATGTAATGAATTGTCATAAGAAATGGACACTTATCAGGGAACGTTGTGACAGGCTCGAGTCCAGGGACAGAGAGCACCTGGATGATCTGAGGGAGCTTGATACTTGTGCCAAGAGACGAGGGAGTCGATGCATCCACGGGGCGCACCGGGGCAGGACGCGAAGCAGAGTCAACGATCGGACCGGGCGGTTCCTGGTTGATTTTCTTCTTCAGTGCTTGGGCAAAGGAGAGGCGGGGGGAGACCATTGGAGGAGAGCAAGATGGCCTTGGACCGTCAATGCCAGCCGCCTTGCAGGGGTGCTACGCCCCAGGGGACCAAGCCACCGCAGCGGCATTGAGACTTGGAGAGGATGAGGCCAACGACTGAGGAGCCAAAGTGGGGCCGCCAGGTGGCCCAGCATCCGGCGTCGGGAGGCCAAGGACCATCGAAGAGGGTGCTTGGACAGCGGCAGCTCGACGAGACTCCCGGGCAGCTGGAGACGATGCAGCCAGCAGAGGGACAACAGAAGCTGTCGGAGGAGGGGCTGTGATGCTCGGGCCAGCCTCGGACGTAGTTGAGCAAGGAGGAAAAGCACCCTCCCCACGGACAGATGCATGAGGAGCAGGGGGATGAGACACCGCTGGCGGATGCGCTGAAGGAGTTGCATCTAGCGTACTGGTCCCCACGGAGGCATGGCCACTAGAGGTTGAATGGGGAGAGCCCAGACGCCCTGGAGGCCCAACATCTTCAGAGCCCGGACCAAGAGCAGCCACAGGTCGGGAGGTCTCCACCGTGGACGACACAAGAGGATGAAGAACCACCGTGGACAAGGAGGGGCCACCTGCATGGTCAAAGCTGAAGGAGGTCGTCGGTCTAACAGGGACGCCACCTACCGTAGAAGCATCAGGAAGAGGAGACGACCCCTCTGCCAGAGAGGGGGAGCAAAGCACAACAGTAGTCCTAGAGTTCGGTGGAGAAGGTCCTAGCATGGGGGGATTGATGCCATCAACCGAAGGAAGAGGCTGGCAGCAGCCAACCTGGGTCACCTCGCTAGCAGCCAGAGCAAGTGAGGGAGCCGGCGACGGGGCTTCCACGACAGAGACCGAAAACGAGGCACACGCAGGCCTAGAAGATACATGACATGTAGAGCCCCCATTTACACCCAAAGGAGGCGCCAGACCGGCAAGCCCGGGGAGGCTACCAGTGCCAGCCGTGGGCCGCCAGACTGGGCCAGGAAGCGCGGTGGAGGCAGGAAGGCGGGTCCATCCTCCAGAGACAGAGATGGCAGGCACCCTAGGCAGTGGAGGAGGAGGCTTCTGCTTACAGTCACCCATAAGGTGGCTGAGGCGGCGGTAGGCAATGCAGAAGAGGGGGGTCAGAGATTACCACCTGCAGCCAGAAGCCTCCTGCGCTAATGCCGGCCCACACACGGTTTGGGAATTTCCTGGAGACATCAACCTGGACACAGACTCTCGCAGAGAGTGTTTCGATCAATCTTGAGAGTCGGCCCAATACTGCCAGCGATGGAGAGGATGGATGCTTCATGGTAGAAGTTTACGGGGAGGCCCGGGAGCTCAATCCAGACCGGAACTAGCGGCAGATCATGCTCCGATGAGAAGTCGAGGGACCATTGGAAAAACCAGAAGGGGCGCCCGTGGACAAGCAGTGACTCTTTAAGGAGGACCTGCATGTAGTCATCCCGGTTGGAGAAGCGGAGGAGGAGGTGCCGACGGTCCATGGCGTTGAGCAGGAAATCTTGCTTGAACTAGAATCGCTGGGCTAGGTGAACCCGGATGTCAACGAAGGGAGGCCTGCCTTTGGGAGTTTTGGCGATGACGACAAAGGCAAGCGGTCTACACGTGACCTGGACTTCTTCAAGTGAGAAGAAAGCCGCAGGCTTGCCGGAGTCAGTGGTGGCAGGGGCGTGGACAGAGAGAGGCAAAGCCAGGGGCGTGAAGGAGCTAAGCACCACTTGAGAGAAAGATGGGACGACGACAGAGGGGTGGGATGCAGGGAGCGCTCCCCCCACACCGCCAGCAGAAGAGGCTATCCCCGTCGGCCAGGCAGGTGCACTAGACGCATGGGGCCGGACACCGGCCACCGGCCACCGTCGGTTGAGCAGTAGGGGGAGGAAGCAAAGACGGGGGACCATCAGGAGGAGGCTTTGGCGATGAAGGGGCCAAGCTGGAAGCACCGGCCGAGGGGGGGAAGGCCGCTGGAGGTGCAAGGGCCCCCTACCCGGGAGAAGAGCCGAGCACCCGAAGGCCGCCAGCAGGAAGAGTTCCCTCCGTGGAGGGGCTGGTAGAAGGCATGACAGAAATAGCCTTAACCTGTGCAAGCAGTACCCTAGCAAGGGAAACAGAAGCAGCGGGGGGCACCACCATGAAGGCATGGGATCCGTCGAGGCATGCCGCTGGAGCAGAGGAGGCCAGCCCACGAGCGGGCTCAAGAGAAAATAGAGCACCATTTTTTGGTGCTGTCCCGTAGAGAAGTTGACCGGTCAACGGCAGGAGAGAGGTAGATTGTCACGCCCCGACGCAGAATATCGAGGGCGTGAGCGAGTCGTAATCAAGCGTGTCGATCAGAGCATGTACAAATTTAATTCTAAGACAAGGATAGATGAGAAAATGATACTTTTATTCCATCAAAATAGAGGTTTACATTGCTAATTCATAAGCCATAAAGGTAAATTACAAACTTCCAAACCCAAAGTACATGATTCTTATAAAACACCAATGATCTACATAAATCCTAGGGAAAAGAAAATCACTCTTTCACTCTTGTCCATTCCCTTGTTCAATGTCATTTCCTACAACAATTTAACCAAAACGTAGGGTGAGCAAAAAGCTCAGTAGGAATTTATATCTCTAAAAACCAGGCAATCTTTAAGTGTTTAACAATTTAAGTAATCTTTCCAAGTTGCATCGAAAAGTGTATAACATGAGTGGAATTTCAAGTAATTGAGATAACAAGATATCAAGAGAAATTTTCAAGTAATAACTTTGAACAAGTAAAGAATTTCATGTAATTGGCCATTTCACGCAAGTCAAGTAATTCATGTAATTTTCAAGTAATCATGTAAACAAGTAACAAGTACGAATAGTGGAATGCCGTAAAAATCTAACAAGTCATGCACTTCGGTGCAATGCACACCGTGGTCAATCAACTCCCATGGGCACAAGTACTTTCGGGCGCTCCTCCCAGGACCAGACCGGGCCCCATTAATGCCAGGCATTGGGTCGGTGGATCATAAGATCCCAAGTACGTTTAGACATCCACTTAACACTATGGCCAATGAATTTCAAGAATAAGCTCATTTGTAAAAAGTACAGATCTGACAAAAATCTCAGAAGTTGCAAGAGAAGTGAATAATAATTTTAAGGCATCATGTTTAACGACATTAAGTCGTGGAATTCAAGAACGAACGGTAACTAGGAAGAAAATTCAAGTAAATAGAACTAATAGAATTATTTTAATTCCATAATTTAATCTTATGTTCAATTGATTTAACAAGTGTTTAGGCATATTTTCAGGAAGTTTTTTATATCCTTGAGGTATTTTAGTTTAGCCAAAACGTGGATTTTATAGCCAATCGGAATTCTGTTATGAACGTGGTGTAGGTAAGCACCATGTTCACGAAATCATTTGAGAATTCATTCTTAATTCTGTTAAAATTCAGAAATATTAAGTTTTAGATAAGATGTATATACTTTTGAATTAAAATCGTGATTTCACATATTATTGATATTTTTAATGATAATAAGATAGGATAAATGATAATAAGATAGAATAATAGATTTATCATGCAGAAAATAATTTAACATGCTAAAAAGTAATTTTTATACACCAATTTGCTGATAACATGATAAAACAGATTTTTACATGCTGTAGGTAATTTTCATATATTCATTTACTGATATTATGATAAATATAGATTCTCATGCTTAAGAAAATAGATTTATTATGCTAAAAATAGTTTCATCATGCTGAAAATAATTCTAACATGTTAAAGTAATTTTAACATGCTAGAAATAATTTTATCATACTGAGAGTAATTTTATCATGCTGAAAATTAATATTTAACATGCTAAAATTAATACTTAACATGCTAAAATAATTCTCATACATTAACTTACTGATGAGATGATAAAAAGAAGTTTACCATGCTGATTACAGAAATTCTCTGATAACAAAATAAATTTTATCATGCTTAAATAAATTTTTTTACATTTATTTACTAATTATTTGATGGGAAAATAGATTTATCATGCTGAAAAATAGTTTTTAAATAGCTTTAATATGCTGACAATAGTTCTAACATGCTAAAAATAATTCTACCATGCTGGAAATAATTTTATCATGCTGGAAGTAATTTTAACATGCTGAAAGTAATTTTCATGCATCAATTTACTAATTATTTAATAGGAAATTAGGTTTAGCATGCAAAAAAATAGTTTTAAATGGATTTAACATGCTGAAAAATAGTTTTCATATCTCAGTATGGATAAAATAATTTTATCATGCTGGAAGTAATTTTTAACATGCTGAAATATTTTTCATGTATTAGTTTACTAATAATATGGTAAAAATAGATTTTTACATGCTAAAAATAATTTTTATTCTACAAAAATAATTTTAACATGCTGTAAAATTCAAACATGCTAATATGCTTTTCCTTTTTTTGGTGACTGAATGCTTACAATCAATGTGGATTCCAAATGCTATAATTCCTATGTATAGTGACTAAACTTTAGTCCCACATTGGAAGTTATAAAAAACTTCCTTGGCTTTATATGTTGGAGAGTTCACCCTTAGGGTCGGACCCAAGGGGCGACCCAAGGGGCATAAGATGGGGGCTCGAGTTGTGTGTGGATACGAAATATTATATATTTATTTATTTATTTGTTTGTACCGAGCCGAGCCGAGCCGTGCCGAGCCGAACCGAGGTTTGGTTGGTTGGTTGGTTTTTTTGCTCTATAGCTATAGATTAATTTATCAAAATATTTTATTTGACCGCAGGCATTCCGGGAAAAATTTCTTGAATGCGCTAGCCTCGACTAGCGCGATCTGAAGAACGCGCAAGTCTTGGGTAGCGCGATCCTAGAATATGTATGTTTATATTTTTTTTGAAAACTGGACTTTTCAGAACGTGCTGGCTCTGACTAGCATGATCTGAAGAATGCGCTATCCAAGGCTAGCGCGATCTGAAATATATCTAAATGAACGCGCTATGTCGGGGCAGTGCGATCAGAATCCGTTCCTGAGGTATAGCACGTTCTGATTCTGGCAAAAAATGGGAATACCCCTCCAATAAAATGATCATAACTTGCTCATTTCTTAACGAAATTTAGGGAAACATGTATCAATGGAAAGAGCACTGAAAAATACACAAGATAGCATACTTTAGTTAAGATTTAGCTTGAGAGATACCTACCTTTGAGCAGATCTAAGAAGAGATAAAAATATAGGTCGGAATAAGAAAACCCTTGATTCTTCCTTCAAATCTCCTCCAATCACCGCAGCAGCATAGCCTTGGCTTCTAAGGATGATTTGAGGGTCGAATGGGGTACTATTTATAGCCAAAACTTGTCCAAATTTGTCAAGATTCCTTACCTAATTTTACCAAACCCATTAACTCCGAATTAGAAGAAAATTCCAACTTCTCCTCTTAATCTAGCCTTAATTTGGTGTGAAACCAATGTAAAAATGGCTGGTCTAAGGTGGCTGGTAGGTAAGGGTTGATTCTTGAGTCAATCTTCTAGAAATGGAGTTATTTTAATCCCTTAAATGCCATATTAAACACATGTTACGAATTTAAGGTTAATTTAACCTTTATTGAATCCTTTAACCATTAATTCAGCCCATTATGGATTATCCAATGGGCCAATTGTAATCCTAATCCATTATATGGACTTTTATTGGGCTTACTATGATTTTTCTAAGGGTTAGAGTATTTAATTTCTATTTACCTTAAGTAAATTCAAGTAAATGCATTTATCTAGTTTATTTCATATAGTAAAAATATAATTTAATTATTTCATGAAGATTTTAATTATATAATTCATTGAAAAAAATTATTTGTCATTTTAATTTATCGGGTTTCTACATCCTCCCCACTTAAAAGAATTTGATCCTCCAAATTCACATTATATAACTAAAATTCAAAAATTCGAATAGAGAAGTCGAATTTCTAACCTGAGATTAAGTCCGGATACTTCTTCTTGATGGACTCTTCCAATTCCCAGGTGGCTTCCTCGAATCCACGCTTGCTCCATTGAACTTTTACCATCGGAATGGCCCGATTCCTCAGTTGGTGTAATTTTCGATCCAGTATCTTGATCGGTCTTTCTTCATATGATAAGTCCTTTTGTAGCTTCAAATCTTCAAACTGTATCACATGCGAAGGATCGTACACGTACTTCCTCAGCATTGATACATGGAAGACATCATGTACACCGGCCAGTTGAGGAGGCAAAGCCAGCTTGTACGCCACCTCGCCGATTCTCTCCAGAATCTCGAAAGGGCCGATAAATCTTGGACTCAACTTTCCTTTGATGCCGAATCTTTTAATTCCACGAGTGGGTGAGATCTTTAAGAAGACGTGCTCCCCCACTTGGAACTCGAGGTCTCTCCTCCGATTGTCGGCATAACTCTTTTGCCGTGATTGAGCTACCTTCAATCTTTCTTGAATCAACTGGATTTTGTCAGTTGTATCTTGGACAATATCGGGACCAAGCAATCCCTTCTCTCCAACCTCGCTCCAGCATAGAGGCGATCTACAGCTTCGGCCATAAAGAGCTTCGAATGGTGCCATTTGTATACTTGACTGATAGCTATTGTTATAAGCGAACTCAGTCAATGGTAAATGTTCATGCCAACTTCCGCCGAAGTCTATCATGCATGCTCTCAACATATCTTCAATAATCTGATTCGTCCTCTCGGTTTGTCCATCAGTCTGAGGGTGAAAAGCAGTGCTAAATCTTAGCCTAGTACCCATAGATGATTGCAAACCTTTCCAGAAGTGAGAGGTGAATCTCGGATCTCGATCCGAAATAATAGAACTTGGAATACCATGCAGCCTTACGATCTCTTTGATATATAAGGCGGCTAGAACATCCACGGTCCATTTAGTCTTGATAGGTAAAAAGTGAGCGGACTTGGTTAACCGGTCCACAATTACCCATATAGCATCAAAACCACTTCGGGTCTTCGGTAATCCAACTATGAAGTCCATACCGATACTATCCCATTTCCATTCCGGTATTTCGAGAGGCTTGAGTTTACCAGCCGATTTGAGGTGCTCGGCTTTAACTTGTTGACATACCAAGCATCGACTTACGAACTCGGCTACCTCTCTTTTCATGTTAGGCCACCAGAAAGTTCTCTTGAGGTCTTGGTACATTTTTGTTGCACCGGGTGAATAGTGTACCTTGACCGATGTGCTTCCTCCAAGATTTTACCCTTGATGGTAGAACAATCGGGTATGCAAGTTCTTCCTTTGAATAATAACCTTCCATCATCAGCCAGAAGGAAATCCGGTCGTTGATCTAGTTTCTCTTTAATTTCAACGATCATCGGATCATCATCTTGCCGTTCCTTGATTTCCGAGAGTAACTCGGGTTGGAGTCGAATATTTGCAATAAACACTCCGTCTTTCTTCTCCTCCACATTGAGGTTTAAATTTGCCATTTCTTCAAGTAGATGCCATTCTTTAACCATCAAACTTGATAATAAGGCCATTGGCTTCTGGCTAAGAGCATCAGCTATGGCATTGCCTTTCCTAGGGTGGTATTATATAGAGAAGTCGAAATCATTTAAATATTCCAACCACCGTCTTTGTCTCATGTTGAGCTCCTTTTGAGAGAATAAATATTTGAGACTCTTGTGATCGGAATACACAATAAAGGCTTCGCCATAGAGATAATGTCGCCAGATCTTCAAAGCAAAGACCACAGCTGCCAGCTCTAGGTCATGCACGGGGTAATTTTCCTCGTGTTTCTTTAATTGCCTTGAAGAATAGGCTATAACCTTACCATGTTGCATTAATACGCAACCTAGGCCAATTCCGGATGCATCAGCATACACTTCGAATCCTCCTCCTTCCGTAGGTAATGTGAGAATAGGGGCAGTCGTCAGACAATCCTTTAAAGTTTGAAAGCTCTTCTCGCATTCCCCGGACCATATAAAAGGATTCTCCTTTCTTGTCAATCTTGTCAAAGATACCGCAATCTTGGAGAAGTCCTTGATAAATCTTCGATAATATCCAGCCAATCCCAAGAAGCTTCGGATTTCCGTCACACTAGTAGGTCTTTCCCAGTTCTTTACGGCCTCGACCTTTGAAGGATCGACAGCGATACCGTTCGGGAAATTATGTGATCGAGAAAAGAAACTTCCTCCAACCAGAAATCACACTTGCTTAATTTGGCATAAAGCTTGTGATCTCTTAATAATTGAAGGGCCTTCTTGAGATGTTCTTCATGTTCTTCCTTTGACTTGGAGTAGATCAAAATGTCGTCAATGAAGACAACCACAAATTGATCGAGGTATGGCCTGAATACGCTGTTCATTAATTGCATAAATGCGCAGGCGCGTTTGTTAGGCCAAAAGGCATAACGGTGAACTCGTAATGCCCATACCTACTCCGAAATGCAGTCTTGTGAATATCCCTTCCTTGATCTTAATTGATGATAACCAGATCGAAGATCGATCTTTGAGAAATATCGAGCTCCAGAAATCTGGTTGAATAATTCATCAATCCTCGGCAATGGATATTTATTCTTGATGGTGAGTTGATTCAATTACCGATAATCAACACATAGTCTCATCGAACCATCCTTCTTTTTAACAAAGAGGACGGGGCTCCCCAAGGTGAAGTACTTGGTCAGATAAACCCCTTTTCCAATAACTCCAATAGTTGTTCCTTTAACTCCTTCATTTCAACGGCAGACATCCGATATGGAGCTTTAGAAACTGGTGCAGCTCCCGGAATTAAATCAATAGAGAAGACAACTTCTCTCTCTAGAGGAATACCAGGCAACTCATCCGGAAATATATCAGAATAATCCCGAACGATAGGAATGTCCTTTAGAACGGGTTCCGAGTGCTCGGTCATAGTGATAGAAACTAAGAAACCAGCACAACCCTTCCTTAATAATTTCTCGCTTTGAGGGCCGAAATGAGAGATATGTGTCTAGAATGCCTGATACCAGAAAATAAGAGGTTGGGGTAACCCATAAAAGTTACCGTACCCAACTTGTAGTTGACACTAGCACCATGTGCAGATAGCCAATCGGCACCCAATATAACATCATATCCGCCCATCTCCATGCATATCAAATCAGCGGGTAAGTTATAACCGCTAATTAGAACTTCACTAGCAGGATAGAAATATTTAATCTCCATTCCCGTTCCAATAGGGGTAGTAATAGTGAGTGTAGAATCTAATGGAACAGGCTTCATAGGTAAAAGACCAGCAAATCTTCTAGATATAAATGAATGCGTAGCTCCGGTGTCAAATAAGACAGAGGCATGCCTTGAGTACACAGAAAGAGTACCTTCCACGACGCCTCCTTCCTCGGTAGGTTCCGCATCCATAAGAGCTTGAAGTCTTCCTTGCTTTTTGACAATAGGTGGAAGCTTCTCCGGTGGAGCTTGCTCGTTGAGAAGAGGACAATTCGGGATCCTATGCTCCCGACTCCCGCATCGAAGACATGCGCCGAGCTTTCTCCAACATTCCTCGGCTTTGTGTCCGGGTTTCTCGCAGAATTTGCATAATTCCTTTGATGACGTAGAGAAAGGAACAATTTGCTTGTCAAAGGTTCTTGGCTTCTTGTCCCCTTGAAAGTTACGTCCACCCTTGTTGAAATTTCGCCCATCCTTGTTGAAGTTACGCCCGTCATTGGGCCTTTTCTTCCCGAAGGAAGGTTTGAAACTTCCGGACCCAGTAACTTGCTCTCTCTTGGCTTCCCTTCCTCGGATGCGATCCGATAACTCCGTTGCATCTTCTAGGAGTTGTGCTCTCCGTACCGCATCAGAATAAATTTGGATATCCATCGGGGTGAGTTGAGTAATATATTGAGACCTTAAGTCATTTAAGAACCTCCTTGTCTTCATTTTGTCGGTACCCACGAGATGTGGAGCGTACCGAGATAATCTTGAGAATTGAGCTTCATATTCGGCTACCGATAAACCCCTTTGTTTCAGAGCGACAAATTCGGCGGCCTTGCTTTCTTGCACTCGGTCAGAAAAATATTTACTATTGAAGTGTTCCACGAACTCTTCCCATAGAATTTGGTCGTGCGATAAAGTAGCTTCGATCGATTCCCACCAGGCACGGGCATCTCTTTCCAGTTGGAAAGTAACGAGTATGACCTTTTCCTCGTCAGCACATTGCATAACTCAAAATATCCTCTCGATCTCCTTAATCCAGTGTTCGGCTTCATCCGGATCCGTTGATCCAGCGAACTTGGGAGGGTTCATGCTTCTTGAAATTCGTATGCAAATCACCAGGTCCTCGGTTTGCTCCTCCCTGAGCAACCTGTTGGAGGGTTTGGGTTAAGCCTTGAACGGTGCACTGCATCTCGCGCCATTGAGCTCTCTCAGCGGCCATTTGCGAGAATTAGCCTGAAACCATAATTCCAAGGTTTATTATTTTTGTTTTGGTATTTATTTCCTGATAATTCCCTTTTTCTTAAAACTTAACCCGTGTTTCTACCCAATCTTATCAGGAAGGTTTTAAGACCTATCCAATTTCTAGATATTGATCTAAAACCTAACCTAAGTTTAAGAATCCTAGGTTTTATGTAACCTAGGCTCTGATACCACAAAGACTGTCACGCCCCGACGCGGAATATCGAGGGCGTGAGCGAGTCGTAATCAAGCGTGTCGATCAGAGCATGTACAAATTTAATTCTAAGACAAAGATTGATGAGAAAATGATACTTTTATTCCATCAAAATAGAGGTTTACATTGCTAATTCATAAGCCATAAAGGTAAATTACAAACTTCCAAACCCAAAGTACATGATTCTTGTAAAACACTAATGATCTACATAAATCCTAGGGAAAAGAAAATCACTCTTTCACTCTTGTCCATTCCCTTGTTCAATGTCATTTCCTGCAACAATTTAACCAAAACGTAGGGTGAGCAAAAAGCTCAGTAGGATTTTATATCTCTAAAAACCAGGCAATCTTTAAGTGTTTAACAATTTAAGTAATCTTTCCAAGTTGCATCGAAAAGTGTATAACATGAGTGGAATTTTCAAGTAATTGAGATAACAAGATATCAAGAGAAATTTTCAAGTAATAACTTTGAACAAGTAAAGAATTTCATGTAATTGGCCATTTCACGCAAGTCAAGTAATTCATGTAATTTTCAAGTAATCATGTAAACAAGTAACAAGTACGAATAGTGGAATGCCGTAAAAATCTAGCAAGTCATGCACTTCGGTGCAATGCCACACCGTGGTCAATCAACTCCCATGGGCACAAGTACTTTCGGGCGCTCCTCCCAGGACCAGACCGGGCCCCATTAATGCCAGGCATTGGGTCGGTGGATCATAAGATCCCAAGTACGTTTAGACATCCACTTAACACTATGGCCAATGAATTTCAAGAATAAGCTCATTTGTAAAAAGTACAGATCTGGCAAAAATCTCAGAAGTTGCAAGAGAAGTGAATAATAATTTTAAGGCATCATGTTTAACGACATTAAGTCGTGGAATTCAAGAACGAACGGTAACTAGGAAGAAAATTCAAGTAAATAGAACTAATAGAATTATTTTAATTCCATAATTTAATCTTATGTTCAATTGATTTAACAAGTGTTTAGGCATATTTTCAGGAAGTTTTTATATCCTGGAGGTATTTTAGTTTAGCCAAAATGCGGATTTTATAGCCAATCGGAATTCTGTTAAGAACGTGGTGAAAGTAAGCACCATGTTCACGAAATCATTTGAGAATTCATTCTTAATTCTGTTAAAATTCAGAAATATTAAGTTTTAGATAAGATGTATATACTTTTGAATTAAAATCGTGATTTCACATATTATTGATATTTTTAATGATAATAAGATAGGATAAATGATAATAAGATAGAATAATAGATTTATCATGCAGAAAATAATTTAACATGCTAAAAAGTAATTTTTATACACCAATTTGCTGATAACATGATAAAACAGATTTTTACATGCTGTAGGTAATTTTCATATATTTATTTACTGATATTATGATAAATATAGATTTTTCATGCTTAAGAAAATAGATTTATTATGCTAAAAATAGTTTCATCATGCTGAAAATAATTCTAACATGTTAAAGTAATTTTTTAACATGCTAGAAATACTTTTATCATACTGAGAGTAATTTTATCATGTTGAAAATTAATATTTAACATGCTAAAATTAATACTTAACATGCTAAAATAATTCACATACATTAACTTACTGATGAGATGATAAAAAGAAGTTTACCATGCTGATTACAGAAATTCTCTGATAACAAAATAAACTTTATCATGCTAAAATAATTTTCTTACATTTATTTACTAATTATTTGATGGGAAAACAGATTTATCATGCTGAAAATAGTTTTTAAATAGCTTTAATATGCTGACAATAGTTCTAACATGCTAAGATAATTCTACCATGCTGAAATAATTTTATCATGCTGGAAGTAATTTTAACATGCTGAAAGTAATTTTCATGCATCAATTTACTAATTATTTAATAGAAATTAGGTTTAGCATGCAAAAAAATAGTTTTAAATGGATTTAACATGCTGAAAAATAGTTTTCATATCTCAGTATGGATAAAATAATTTTATCATACTGGAAGTAATTTTTAACATGCTGGAAATAGTTTTCATGTATTAGTTTACTAATAATATGGTAAAAATAGATTTTTACATGCTAAAAATAATTTTTATTCTACAAAAATAATTTTTAACATGCTGTAAATATTTAAACATGCTAATATTACTTTTTTCTTATTTTTGGTGACAGAATGCTTACAATTAATGTGGATTCCAAATGCTATCATTCTTTAATGTATAGTGACTAAACTTTAGTCCCACATTGGAAGTTAGAAAAACTTCCTTGGCTTTATATGTTGGAGAACTCACCCTTGGGTCAGGACCCAAGGGCATAGGCCGAGCCGAGCCGAGGTGTGGTTGATTTTTTAGAATGCGACGTGGCAGGGTCTTCATAAGTTATATATATTCCTATCCCCAAAATAATTTATTTGGACCCCGGGCATTCCGGGAAAAATTTCTTGAACGCGCTAACCTCGACTAGCGCGATCTGAAGAGCGCGCTAGTCTTGGGTAGCGCGATCCTGGAATATGCATGTTTATATTTTTTTTTTGAAAATTGGACTTTTCAGAACGTGCTGGCTCTGGCTAGCGCGATCTGAAGAACGCACTCGCTATGTCGGGGCAGTGCGATCAGAATGCATTCCTGAGGTATAGCACGTTCTGATTCTAATGAAAAACGGGAATACCCTTCCAATAAAATGATCATAACTTGCTCATTTCTTAACGAAATTTAGGAAAACAGGTATCAATGGAAAGAGCATTGAAAAATACACAAGATAGCATGTTTTAATTAAGATTTAGCGTGAGAGATACCTACTTTTGAGCAGATCTAAGAAGAGATAGAAATATAGGTCGGAATAAGAAAACCCTTGATTCTTCCTTCAAATCTCCTCCAATCACCACAGCAGCATAGCCTTGACTTCTAGGGATGATTTGAGGGTCGAATGTGATTCTATTTACAGCCAAAACTTGGCCAAATTTGTCAAGATTCCTTGCCTAACAATGCCAAACTTTTCAACTCCAAATTGGTAGAAAATTCTAATTTTTCTTCTTAACCTAGCGTCTATTTGGTGTGAAAGCAATGTAAAAATGACTGGTCTAAGGTGGCTTGTAGGTAAGGGTTGATTCTTGAGTCAATCTTCTAGAAATGGAGTTATTTTAATCCCTTAAATGTCATATTAAACACATGTTACGAATTTAAGGTTAATTTAACCTTTATTGAATCTTTTAACCTTTAATTCAGCCCATTATGGATTATCTAATGGGCCAATTATAATCATAATCCATTATATGGACTTTTATTGGGCTTACTATGATTTTTCTAAGGGTTAGAGTGTTTAATTTCTATTTACCTTAAGTAAATTCAAGTAAATGCATTTATCTAGTTTATTTCATATGGTAAAAATATAATTTAATTATTTCATGAAGATTTTAATTATATAATTCATTGAAAAAAATTATTTGTCATTTTAATTTATCGGGTTTCTACATAGATGGAGTGATAGTGTGTCCTGTAGCCGGGGCTTGCGTGGGCAGTGGAGGAATGGTGAACGGCTGAGATGAAGCAGCTTCATGTGGCGTAATGAAGGAAGAAATAACGTGGCTAACAGTGAGAGGTGGAGGGGCTGACAAGCAACCGGAACTGTCGTTGGCAGGAACCGAAGGAGGTGCTGGAGGAGTAGCAAGACCTCCGGACCCTAGCATACATGCTCCGTCAGTGGTGAGGAGAGACAGGCCAGACGCTCCAACGACGGCTGCGATGCTAGGGCCAGTAGCCGTGGGCGGTTCACACACGTCCGTATAGCCAAGGCGGAGTGCGACCTCTGCTCGAACAGGCGCGGGAGGACCTCCAAAGACGGAGCCAAGCAGCATGGAGGGAGGAGAGGGGGAGGGGGAGGCACACGACCTCCCCCCTCACCGGCGGCCATCGTCGGGGATCAAGCACAACAACCGGGGGGCAGACCACGGGAGGGAGGAGTTCACACGGGAGAGGCACCAAGGGGGGGGGAGCGGGAGGAGAGAGAAACGCATGGGGAGAATTCTTGGGAAATCAAAGTTGAAATTTCGACACCAGTATTGGTGTTACTGTCTGGATCAGGGGGTTTTGTGTTGTGAACAGATGCTTCCGGGGTTGGTTTGGGTGATGTGTTGATGCAGCATGGGAGAGTGGTGGCTTATGCATCTCGGCAACTGAAGTCACATGAGGAAAACTGGTGCGGACACCAGAGCGATCGAGAAGCACGAACCGGCGAGCCATCGGTACTGTATGCGGAGCACCACTCGAGCTACATCGGTTTCCATCTAGCTCGGAGATAGTCTGGAGACTCCCCCTCGAGTCTTATCATATTTACTGAGATTTTATTTTTGTGTAATCTGTGTTTATTTGGCTTTATTCGGATTGTAATTCAGATTGTAAAAGGGGTTTATTTTTAATTTGCGACCACCTGGGTCCCGCGGGCCCCCCATCCCTTCTCCCATTGATCCACCTCAGCTCTTGGGCCCATGTGGGGTCAGTCAACCCTCCAAGGTGGGCTTCTAGAAGGGTTGGACCAAGGGGGCCACAAAGGGTAACAAAATTCAAAATTTGGAACACATAAGTCAAGGGGGCGCGCCATGTACAATATAGTTTATTAGGTTTGAAATTTTATTTTATTTGATTCCAAATCACATGGGAGAATAAAATGTGGATTCCCTCTTTTACCCCCCACCAATCCTAGATCTAGGGATAGAACTAGTCTTTTTGTATTTTCTATAAGAACCTTGTATTTTCATTTTGAGTAGAATTAATGAAAAGAAATTTCAGAAATTGTTTCACAAGGCAAGAGCCGCCCCCTATCTCTCTCTTCTCCTCCCCCCAGCAGCTATGAAGGTTGTGATTCAGAGGTGTGAAGCCTCATCTATCTGGTGTGAAGATCATCATCGCCGCCGCCGCCATCGTGCCGCCATCGCACCACCGCCATCGTTGCCGGAGTTCTGTCCACTCAGGATAGCCTCCTGATCTCTGAATTACTACTCTCAGCCATGAGATCCTCTGGAGCCCAAACTTTCAGGGTGAGTTCCAAAGGTCATTAACACGTCCCATAAAAATTGGTGGGACTTCTAGCACTTGTTTCCCATTTTTCCATTTTCATTCTCCCCCTCCTTCCGGATCTGCTTGCAGTCTGTCCAGTTTTCCAGAAACCAAATAGGTCATTCATGAATACACCGTCCCCTAGTCTGAATGACTTGATATTTTAATTTGATGTTCTGTCTACCACCTCCATCATCCACGAATTTTCTTGGGATTTCTGGAGTCCTCTACCTATTTTTTAAAAATCATGGTCAGATCCCAAATTCAGTTTTGTCTCTACTGTCTAGATCCGACCACTCGGTACTAGAAAATACTTTTCCCCATCCCAATCTCCACCAAATCTTTCACAAAAATTATCCTCATATTTCTCTCTCTCTCCTCTACAACTTTTATGAAGCGCTCAATATCTAATTCAGAGGTCTACATCGCGATCAACGCTGGTTCTCAAACAGATCTCAGTCTGCATGACCAGATCTGTGACTGAGCACAATCCTATTGTAAAATCTTCCATCAAAATTACGGCCCCGACGAAATTCCAGGAACCACAGAGGGTCGAAGGATTTCGAGTCAGCGTTCCAACGGCGCTTTTTTCTCGCCGATCCGACGTCGGTGTTGATGGCAGCAACAGATCTCGCTAGGTTGCGTGCTGTAAAATAGAAGCTACAGATCTGTGGACAGCAACCCCAACGAGTGAAGATCGGAGCCACCCGGCCTCCGACTGGTGTTCCAGCCCAGCCGCCGTCCAGGGAAGCACGCCACCAGGTGTCACCATCACAATGGGACCCACCCCGTTAAATCCGGAGGATTGAATAGTACGTGGGCCCCATGAGCCCGCAAATCGCGTCGTCCGGACAGCACCAAAGCGCGGGTTTCGGCACTATCGGAGCGACATCAAGATGTTGCCCATCAACCCAATTCCCATTACTCTCGGGCCCCACATATGACCTGTTACCTCCCTGCGTGGAGTGGGTCTGAACTTTGTACCATTGTAATACTTGTTAACCGGGAGTACGGATTTGGCCGGGTTGTCTTCCCCACGCTGGGAGCGTGGAGGTACGGTCTTAACTTCTCGGCATTACATTTGCTTAGCTAGTATATGGTCATATGCCGCTGTGAGTGCGTTAGGAACCTAGTCCGTGAGTTCATGTCACCGCTGTGAGCGAGAGAGTGACCCGCCCCGTGACTCGATCCGAGCACGGAAGTGAGTCGACCACCCTTGACTCTGCCGGTTTCTGAACCGCACGGATCCACGTTTCCCCTCGCTTGGGACGACAAGTGAGCTTGTGTTTCTGTTAGCGACGTATAGCCCATAGGAACTCTTAGTGTCGGGCGGAAGTGTCTCTCCTATTCGTATGTTGCTGGTCGCGTATGCACTTAGAGTCCGAAGTCCGCATCACTTAGAGTCGGTCCTTGTGTCCGTCCCGCATCAGTTTGATATCAGAGCGAGTCGAGTCTAGGGTATTCGTTGCATAAGTCTTGCACGGTCTAATTCGAGTCTAGGATCATCATTATTTTCAAAACAAAAAAGTGTTTTAAAATTGCATTTCAACCCGATAACCCGGTATATTAAAATGTGTCGCCCGAACGTTAGGTTACGTCGATCGGGAAGGCCGCACACTCGCGTCGAGGAGATCTTCGGGTCGACCCTCCGCCACGTACCGGATATTGTTTAAGTCTAGGTGTATTAGTCTGTGTTTACATTAGTTTGTGTCTCCTAGTCCGTGTGTCTTTGCATGCCCACCCGTCGAGGCACCAAATACTAGCCACCACCACCTATGGCGGATTCCCGAGCCCGTAGTTCCGATGAGCCCTCGACGGTCGAGATGTTCCGAGCCCTCATGGATGTCTCGATACGTGTATGTATGGCCTTAGTACGCGTCTAGATGGCGTAGGAACGCGTCTAGAAGGGAGGATGAAAGCCCTAGAGGATCAGGCCGAAGCATCGGACCAGTCCATTCAGGGTCTTGTAGGGAGGATTGCTGTCCTTGAGAGGGTCCCAATGGCGGCGCAACCCGCGCCGACGAATGGCCAACAAGAGCCGGCTCAGCAACCTGCTGCGCCAAGGACTCATGGAGTAGATGTTGGGAGGCAGCAGGTGCACGAGGTGGATGACTATGCATCTGATAATGAACAAGGGGGTTATGGTCATCGAAACCAACGACGTAATCGTGATGATGACGATGACCGCGTTCTTAGGAGCGTGCGTTCGGACCCTCCCCTATTTGATGGGTCTCTGGACCCTAAGGTCTACTTAGATTGGGAGAGTTCGGTACGCGAAGATGAAGTTGCATGGGCAGGCCCAAACTTATTGGATAAATGTGGAGAGCCTGTTAATGCAGCAACATCAACCCCCGATCGGTACTTGGGATGACATGAAAATCAAGTTGAGGCAGAAATACCTTCATGCCACATACCGCCAGCGTCTCATAGACAAATGGCAAAGTCTCACCCAAGGGAGACGATCCGTGACTGAGTACACCGCCGAGTTTGATGAGTATTATTTGCGGTGTGGAGTTACGTAAAAGAGCACCATGACCATCTCGCGCTTTCGAAGAGGTCTGCGGCCGAACTACCAATATGAACTTTTCCGCCGCAATGTGACCAGTTTGGGACAGGCGTATCAAGTTGCTCTCGAATTGGAGCAATTCGAGGCTGAGTTTGAGCCTACCCATCGGTTGGGCCCCTTTCCCATTCGTAGTGTCGAGCCCCGTGGCTCTTCAGGCACGTATCCGAGGGCCCCCATGGCTCGACCTCAGGAGCCCACTCGTCCCAAGCCATTCGCTCCTAGGCCTCGTCCTCCACCTCCGAGGGATATCCCTCCTCGTCCCCAACCCATGGCACCCACGGTCCGTCCACCGGCACCTGCACCCGTTGCTCGTCCTTTGTTGCCTACACCTCCTATCTGTCAGGAGGATAAGGGGAAAGGATCTTTGATTAGGGAGCCTAGTGGATCACGGCAGCAGTGTTATCGCTGCAATGGGTTTGGCCATTTCGCCAACCAGTGTCCCACTCGCCAATCTTTTGTCATTAGGGACACACAGGTCGGGGACGCCACCTCTTCAGATCTTGTGTTAGTCAGCTATGAAGCAGATCCGGAGCTAGCTGACGAGTTCTATGAGATTGAAGGTGATGCCCAGGATGCCCAGCATTCGGACGATACCCACTTGGGGTTCGTCAGGTGTATTCTCACCCAGCCACAGGCCAGTGATGACTGGCGTCGGACCACCATCTTTCATACATACTGTAGGCTGGGTGGGCAGGTGTGTAAGGTGATTATCGATAGTGGGAGTTGTATCAATGCAATCTCCACGGGCGCTATCTCACGTCTTGGTCTTACTCCCGTGGACCATCCTTGCCCCTATCGAGTATCATGGGTGGATTCCACCTCCATTCCGATCAGGCTGCGGTGTTTGGTCCCACTGCAGTTCCATGCCTACTGTAACGAGATCTGGTGTGATGTCCTCCCCATGAAGGTAGGAAGTATTATTCTTGGTAGGCCATGGTTATTTGATCGAGATGTCACACTCCATGGCCGGTCGAACACCGGTACCTTCGACCATGATGGCCAGCGGATTACCCTCCATCCCTCTCAACCCAAGAAGCCTTCAGTTAGGGGTCCTACTGGTCCTAGTACTTCAGAGCTTTCCGTCCCGGGACCTAGTACCCCATCCCCAGCTAGGGCGATGACTGTTACGTAGAGCACAAATGAACCCTCTTCTAGGAGGTTGATGATGATTAGCTCCCGAGAAATGGAGCGGCAGGCTAGTAGAGGCAGCCTTGTGTTTGCTATTACGGTCCGAGAGGTGGAGCCAAAGTCCGAGGGTGAACTCCCACCCGATGTCATTCCTATTCTACAGGAGTTCACTGATATTTTTCCCGAGGAGCTTCCCGAGGGACTCCCACCTATGCAGGATATTCAGCATGCTATCGACATGATTCCGGGCTCCTCATTGCCCATTCTTCCTCATTATCGCATGAGTCCCACGGAACATGCCGAGCTAAAACGGCAGGTCGATGCATTGATGCAGAGAGGGTCTGTTCGGCACAGCATGAGTCCATGTGATGTTCCCGCATTACTCGCCCCAAAGAAGGATGGCACGTAGAGAATGTGCATTGATAGTCGTGCCATCAACAAAAGCACAGTGAAGTACAGGTTCCATATTCCCCGTCTAGATGATATGCTAGACATGATGGCCGGTGCCACTATTTTCTCGAAGATCGATCTTAAAAGTGGCTACCACCAGGTGAGGATTAGGCCAGGTGATGAGTGGAAGACCGCATTTAAGACCAAGGTTAGTCTATATGAGTGGGTGGCTATGCCCTTTGGGTTGACCAATGCCCCTAGCACCTTCATGCGACTCATGACTCAGGTCCTTCGACCATTCATTGGAGACTTTATGGTTGTGTATTTTGATGATATCCTTATATATAGTCACACTAAAGGAGACCACTTGGACCATCTATGGTAGGTCTGTCTGCTTTTGAGGCGAGAGTAGTTGTTTGCGAAGCCATAGAAGTGTGCCTTCATGACACCTCAGCTTACCTTCTTGGGTTTTATTGTGTCTAGTACTAGGGTCTCCGCTGATCCGGAGAAGGTCCGGGCCATTATTGAGTGGCCAGAACCCCGTACGCTCCATGATGTCCGTAGCTTCTATGGCCTCGCGACGTTCTATAGTCGTTTCATCCGTGGATTTAGCTCCGTCACTATCCCGATCACGGACTATATTCGGAAGGGCACGTTTGTATGGATGAAAACCGCTGTTGCTGCCTTCAAGGACATCAAGGAGCGCATGACCCAGACACCGATCCTTCGATTACCAAATTTCTCGAAGGTGTTTGAGGTCTCGTGTGATGCGTCGGGTGTAGGGATTGGAGGAGTGTTAAGTCAAGAGGCCCACCCGGTCGCATACTTCAGTGAGAAGCTGAGTGACGCAAAACTATGATACTCCACTTATGATAAAGAATTCTACGCAGTTGTTCAGGCTCTTAGGCATTAGAGGCACTATCTTTTACATCAGGAGTTTATCTTATACTCTGATCATGAGGCTTTGAGATACCTCCATTCCCAAAAGAAGCTCAATGTGCGTCACAGCAGATGGGTTGAATACCTCTAGCAGTACACATTTGTGCTTAAACATAAGGCTAGAGTGGAGAACAAGGTGGCTGATGCCTTGAGTCGGCGAGCATGTCTGCTGAGTACTATGAGTGCTGAGGCCGTAGGGTTAGAGAAGATGAGAGAGGCCTATGTTGACTATCCTGACTTCGGTCAGATTTATACCACTCTCCAGGCCAGACCCTCGAGAGA
The DNA here is from genome assembly GCA_022559845.1 of Amorphophallus konjac. Lineage (NCBI taxonomy): Eukaryota > Viridiplantae > Streptophyta > Magnoliopsida > Alismatales > Araceae > Amorphophallus > Amorphophallus konjac. The sequence goes on along the minus strand of CM040117.1, from coordinate 6,226,291 downwards.
CCATGATGATTATGTGCTCCAGGAGGGTTGCCTCTTTCGAGGAGGCAGGCTTTGTGCTCCCTGAACTTCGGTTCGAGACTTCTTAGTCTGGGAACTACATGTGGGAGCTCTAGTTGGCCACTTTGGTCGGAACAAGACTATCGAGGCTGTTGAGCACAGATTTTATTGGCCGAGCTTGAAGCGTAATGTTGCTCATATTGTGGCCCAGTGCCGTACATGTACTACGGCCAAAATGAAGAAGCAAAGCTCGGGCCTTTATACACCTCTTCCCGTGCCTGATGCCTCGTGACATGATGTTAGCATGGATTTTATTTTGGGATTGCCACGTACCTCTAGGAAGCATGATTTGGTCTATGTGGTGGTTGACCGGTTCCCGAAGATGGCCCTTTTCATTCCCTGCTCGAAGACTTCGGATGCTTCGAGGGTAGCCCGCATTTTCCTTCCTCATGTGGTGTGCAAGTTCGGGTTGCCTCGTACCATAGTGTCTGACCGTGATGTTAGGTTCACCAGTTATTTTTGGAAGACACTGTGGCATATGTTGGGTACTCACCTCAAGTTTTCCACTTCATATCATCCCCAGACAGATGGTCAGACCGAGGTGGTCAATAGGAGTCTGGGTGACCTTTTGAGATGTCTTGTCAGGGACCGTGTAGGGGATTGGGATCTCATATTACCACTAGTAGAATTTTCATATAATAATTCGGTTAACAGGTCTACCGGTATGAGTCCATTCGAGATTGTCACAGGTCGTAGGCCTAGGAAGCCAGTGGAGAGCATATACTGGATGAGCAGGTGACAGTTACCCCCAGCCCCCAGCCACATTTCCACGACAGCGAGAGCATATACTGGATGAGCAGGTGACAGTTACCAGGAGTGGATCCTACCCGCGCTACCTAGTGCGTTGGAGTGGGTGACCCGCCACCGAGGATACTTGGATCACCCGTGGAGAGTTACAGAGGATAGATCCGGACCTACTGGAGTGCTACCAGAGCGATGCTGACCCTTACTCGACAGGGTCGAGTTTCTCCCACCCGGGGAGAATTGGTGCGGACACTAGAGCGATCGAGAAGCACGAACCGACGAGCCGTCGGTACCGTACGCGGAGCACCACTCGAGCTACATCGGCTTCCATCTAGCTCGGAGACAATCTGGAGACTCCCCCTTAAGTCTTATCATATTTACTAGGATTTTATTTGTGTGTAATGTGTGTTTATTTGGCTTTATTCGGATTGTAATTTGGATTGTAAAAGGGGTTTATTTGTAATTTGGGACCACTTGGTTCCCGCGGGCCCCCATCCCTTCTCCCATTGATCCACCTCAGCTCTTGGGCCCATGCGGGGTCAGTCAACCCTCTAAGGTGGGCTTCTAGAAGGGTTGGACCAAGGGGGGACAAAGGGTAACAAAATTCAAAATTTGGAACACATAAGTCAAGGGGGCGCCCCATGTATAATATAGTTTATTAGGTTTGAAATTTTATTTTATTTGATTCCAAATCACATGGGAGAATAAAATGTGGACTCCCGCTTTTACCCCCCACCAATCCTAGATCTAGGGATAGAACTAGTCTTTTTGTATTTTCTATAAGAACCTTGTATTTTCATTTTGAGTAGAATTAATGCAAAGAAATTTCAGAAATTGTTCCACAAGGCAAGGGCCGCCCCCTATCTCTCTCCTGTCCTCCCCCCAACAGCTGTGAAGGTTGTGATTCAGAGGTGTGAAGCCTCATCTATCTGGTGTGAAGACCATCGTCGTCACCGCCGCCGCCATCGTGCCGCCATCGCACCACCGCCATCGTCGTCGGAGTTCTGTCCACTCAGGACAGCCCCCTGATCTCAGAATTTCTGCTCTCAGCCACGAGATCTTCTGGAGCCCAAACTTTCAAGGTGAGTTCCAGAGGTCATTCCCACATCCCAGAAAAATTGGTGGGACTTCTAGCACTTGTTTCCCATTTTTTTCATTTTCGTTCTCCCCCTCCTTCCATATCTGCCTGCAGTCTGTCCAGTTTTCCAGAAACCAAATAGGTCGTTCATGAACCCACCTTCCCCTAGTCTGAATGACTTGATATTTTTATTTGAGGTTTTGTCCACCACCCCCATTATTCATGAATTTTCTTGAGATTTCTAGAGTCCTCTACTTATTTTTTAAAAATCATGGTCAGATCCCAAATTCAGTTCTGTCTCTGCTGTCCAGATCCGACCACCCGGTACTATAAAATACTTTTCCCCATCCCAATCTCCACCAAATCTTTCAAAAGTATTACCCTCGTCCTTCTCTCTCTCCCCTCTACAACTTTTATGAAGAGCTCAATATCTAATTCAGAGGTCTACATCGCGATCAACGCTGGTTCTCAATCAGATCTCAGTATGCATGACCAGATCTGTGACTGAGCACAGTCCTATTGTAAAATATTCCATCCATATTACGGCCCCGACGAAATTCCAGGAACCATAGAGGGTCGAAGGATTTCAAGTCAGCGTTCCAACGACGCTAGTTTCGCGTCGATCCGACTTTGGTGCTGATCGCAGCAACAGATCTTGCCGGGTCACGCGCTGTAAAATAGAAGCTACAGATCCGTGGACAGCAACCCCGACGAGTGAAGATCGGAGCCACCCGGCCTCCGACCGGTGTTCCAGCCCAGCCGCCGTCCAGGGAAGCACGCCACCAGGTGTCACCATCACAACGAGACCCACCCCGTCAAATCTGGAGGATTGAATAGTACGTGGGCCCCATGAGCCCGCAAATCGCGTCATCCTGACAGCACCAAAGCGCGAGTTTCGGCACCGTCAGAGCGACATCAAGATGCTGCCCGTCAACCCAATTCCCGTTACTCCCGGGCCCCACATGTAACCTATTACCTGCCTACGTGGAGTGGGTCGGAACTTTGTACCGCTGTAATACTTGTTAACTGGGAGTACGGATTTGGCCGGGGTTGTCTTCCCCACACCGGGAGCGTGGAGGTACGGCCTTAACTTCTCGGCATTACATTTGCTTAGCTAGTATATGGTCATATGCCGCTGTGAGTGCATTAGGAACCTAGCCCGAGAGTTCATGTCACCGCTGTGAGTGAGAGAGTGACCCATCCCGTGACTTGATCAGAGCACGGAAGTGAGTCGACCACCCTTGACTCTGCTGGTTTCTCAACCGCACGGATCCACGTTTCCCCTCGCTTGGGACGGTGAGTGAGCTTGCGTTTCTGTTAGCGACGTATAGTCCATAGGAACTCTTAGTGTCGGGCCGAAGTGTCTCTCCTATTCGTATGTTGCTGGTCGCGTCTGCACTTAGAGTCTGAAGTCCGCATCACTTAGAGTCGGTCCATGTGTCCATCCCGCATCAAAAACTACCCTACCCATGACCTCGAGTTGGCTGCTGTGATCCTTACATTGAAGATTTGGAGGCATTATCTATACGGCGAGAAGTTCGAGGTGTTCACTAACCATCAGAGTTTGAGGTATGTGTTTACGCAGAAGGACCTTAACCTCAGGCAGAGGAGATGGATGGAGTATATGAAGTATTATGACTTCACCCTATCTTATCAGCCAGGCAGGATGAACGTCATTGATGATGCCTTAAGCAGGAATGTCGTGGTCAGTGCAATGATGATGAGGAAGTGGAAGCTCTGAGAACAAATGCCAGCCGTGACATTTAGGCTTAAAGTTCCTCGAGAGCCAGGGTCAGCTGTGCTCGTGAGGTTGACTATCACTCCAGTCATCTATTGTAAGGTGACAGAGGCTCAGCATGCAGACCCTGAGTTGCCTCGGATTTTGGCTATGGCCGATATGGAGCTCGGTGAGGATGGAGCAGCAAGATTCTGAGGTAGGCTATATGTCCCAGCCGAGGATCATGTGAGGCATGCAATGTTGCTAGAGGCTGATGGGAGTAGGTACACCGTACATCCGGGTGCGACGAAGATGTATTGAAACTTGAGGAGACAGTTCTGGTGGCCTGGCATGAAGCGAGATATTGCAGAGTTTGTGGCCAGGTGCCTGATCTGTCAGCAGGTGAAGGCGGAACATAAGCGACCTGGTGGTACGCTTCTGCCCTTAGAGGTTCCCACGTGAAAATAGGACCACATGACCACTGATTTTGTGGTAAGATTACCGAGGACTTTGAGTGGGCATGATAGCATATGGTTGCTGGTGGATTGGCTGACGAAGACGGCTCGGTTGTTACCGATCAGAGTCAGCTGGAGTGTGCCCAAGTTGGCACGCTTATATGTGGAGTGGATCGTACCTTTGCATGGAATTCCCATTTCCATTGTGTCAGATCGAGATCCGCGTTTCACTTCTGGATTCTGGAGGAGTTTTCAGAGAGCTCTAGGCACCGAGTTAGCGTTTAGCTCAGCTTATCATCCTTAGTCGGATGGTCAATCGGAGAGGACCATTCAGATGTTAGAGGATATGTTGAGGTCATGTTGCCTGGAGTGACAGGGGAGTTGGATTCACCATCTACCATTGGTGGAGTTTGCCTACAACAACAGCTATCATTCGAGTATTGGTATGGCTCCCTATGAGGCGTTGTACGGGCGACCATGTCGCACTCCACTCGATTGGTTTGAGGTTGGTGAGCGTGGTATGATGGGACCGGAGCTGGTGAAGCAGTGTGTAGATGTGGTGCATTTGGTCTGTCAGAACATGTTGGCAGCACAGAGTCGACAGAAGAGCTATGTCGATCGGAGAAGGCAACCCCTCAGTTTCGCGGTCGGTGATCGAGTATTTTGGAGGGTTTCTCCTGTGAAGCGGGTGATGCGCTTTGGCCGGCGTGGGAAGTTGAGTCCCCGCTATGTTGGCCCTTTTCCCATTATTGAGCGCATTAGCGAGGTTGCTTATCGATTGCAGCTACCCCTGGAGTTAGCTGCGGTGCATAATGTGTTCCATGTTTCGATGTTGAGGAAATGTATGCCCGATGACTCCCATGTTTTGGAGGATGCTGTTTGGCCCGATGTAACTCCCGATCTGTCTCCTCCGGAGTACCCCATCCGTATCGAGGATCGGCGAGAGTAGCGCCTGCGGAACAAGCTTATTCCCCTGGTTAAGGTGGTGTGGCAGCGTCACTCTGACGGCGAGGTGTCTTGGGAGCGTGAGGACGAGATGCGTCAGCAGTTCCCTTATTTATTCGAGTAAGTTCCTCTCCTTTTCCCCCGTGTTTTATTTTAAATTTCGAGGACGAAATTTGTTTAAGGGGGGAGGGCTGTAATATCTCGGACCCTTCAAATCCTTTCTCGGGTCCCGGATTTATTTTCTTCGTAAGGGAATTATTTTATTTGTGCTCGAAATTATTTTCTCGGCTAAATTATGGATTTTTCCATATTTTTAAATGGTTAAATGAATTTAATTGAAATCGTTTGGGCATATATACAATTTTGCTTCTGGGAGGGTTGTGGGGCAACCCATTTTTTTCTTTTTTCAACCCATCGCACCCTCTCTCTCTCCCCATTTTCACCCGATCGCGACCCCCTCTCTCTCTCCTTCGGTCGGCGACGACTGCGGCGTGCTCCCCTCCGACTGCAAATGGTGGTGAGACGACGGCGTGGCGGCGACGGTGGCGGCGAGGTGATCGTGGCGGCGTGCGGTTCGTGGAAGCTCGTTGGAGCTCGTGGGTTCAAGCGGGATTTTTGAAGATCGGCGGCGATCCGTCGCGTTTCGAGCTTTTCGGAGGTAGGGTGACGGAACCTTAGCTCGTTTATTTCTTTTCCCGCGATTTCTAGGCCGAGGTGAGGCCGAGTGAGTTGTGTTTTCATGCCGGGATGGGAAAACCATGTTTTGGGATCGAGCGTCGGATCTAACGTTTTACCGTGTTATTTGGAGCGTGGATGGCGTCATTGGATGCCTTGGGGCTTGGGGACAAGCTCCCCTTTTGTTTCCCCATCACCCAGGGGTGATCGGGGCGTGGAATGGAATGGCGAATTTCACCGTTTTTACCGTTCTCGATTTTCCAGAATGAAAACGGTCCTTCCAGAAACCATTTCTAAAAGAGACGGCCCTAGGTGGGCCATTTTCTGACCTAAAGTGTCGACTGGGATTGGCGGTCGTGCGATAGACTGCCAAGGCCTAGCGGTGGCCAGTCGGCCGACCGCTACCCTCGTGGGGCCAGTGTGACTCTCGAGGCATTTCTGACCGTTGTCTTCCGACCGTTGAAAAGATTTTGGGACTGGTGGTCATGGGATGACCGTTTAACCCCGCCTTGAGGTCCCAAGGGAGACTGTTTTAAGTCCCAACGGTCACAAGGTGACCGTTTCACCCTTCTCGTAGTTCCATGGCGTAGTGGTCCCAAGGGGACCGTTTACACCTTGAGGCGGCCCAAGAGTGGCCGTTTTGTTCTAAACGGTCTGCAGGACACCGCTTCTCTCCTATTGAGTGGCGGCCTTATTAGGGACCGCCTGGTCTCCTCCTGCGGTCCTGAGAGGACCGCCTCTCTTTGGGGCTATCCAGCATCTGACCACCTTTGCCAGGGACGGTCCGGAGTGGACCGCCACCTGTGTTCTATTCGACCCGAGTTCATTTCTTACCGATTCAAATCTCGGGTGAGTGAACCTCGATCCTCGTGTTGACTTACGGTCCGACTGATGTTGGGCATCATATGGGGGCTGTACATGGGTGTCGTGGGGTCCCCAAGGAGTGGCATGTTTCAGCTGGTGTCACCGTGAGTCGGTGTCGGTACGAGGAGCTGTCCTTGTACTTTGTCCGGTTCAGGCGTTATTTTCTGTTAACTTGAGAGTCTACTCCTGCAGCGACCCTCCACTAGTCGTAGCCTTCCGACACGCGTGTGGTCCCACCAGGGAGTGGTGGCGAGGCTACCCCGGGAGAGACGATTATTAGGCTAGTTACCATAGGGCCTCACGTCTTGCAGCTAGAGTCCGGCTGAGGGGAAAACCAGTCAGAGGGCCTGACCTAGGACACATGGTCTGTGTGTGCACACGTGGTCGAGGGAGGCGTACCCACGCTGACGAGCGCGACCCCAACCAGTCCTTGTTCAGTGGTTACTTGTATGGTTTCCCCGCTCCGTCGGGGGCGACGAGGGGGACACCTGAGGTGCGGTCTAAGTCGCCAGGGGGCGCATCCGGCCTTGCTTCTAGTGGGAAGCACTCCTGTCTTTGTTAGGTAGTAACTCTTGGTTTTCTACCACGTTGTCTCAGTTCTCGTACCGTGTGGTTGGTACTAGACGTAGTTGAGCTTTTCTATTTATTTATTCTTGTTGCTCCCCTCTCTATGTCTTGCTAGTTCCCGCTTTAGCTGCCTCCTGTGCAGTTTCTCGTTTTACAAGGTAGGGGTCCGAGTGATCCCTACTGAGCCTTTTGTTGTGAGGCTCATTCCTTGCGTTTTCCATGATTTCAGGTGAGGCGAGGCTTCCAAGGAGCGCTTCTGAGGCCCCATGTGGTCCTACTACCCAGGGTTAGTTGCCAGTTGCCAGAGTCGGGATATCCCCCGTGTAGTTGTACTATTCTTTCTGGACGGTACTAGTTGTGGACTATGGTTATGTTTTAGACTGTTGTTATGTTGTGGACCATGTAATTTGCTTAATGTTAATTATTATTTTCTACGTATTCATATAAATTGTGTAGTTCTGTAATTATTTTAGATTCTCATATATTTTCACACCATCCTTTTAACCCTTCCGAGTCTTCGGGCTCGTGGGTGGCGATTTGAGATTCGGGTTATCGGGCCTTCCCCGGTATTCAGATCTCGGGTCGTTACAACAATTGCAAGCTGGGTCACATTAAGGCACGATTACAACTGAACACATGCCTAACATATACTAACCATGCTGCGAACGGCTTGCCAACAAGGACCCACAACAATAATCTCAGAGAAAGCATCTCGAGGACAACGATCCATCTCGAGAGCACAACTCCCAAGAAAAATACCAAAGAAGAAAGGGTACTCGACTAGTAGATATGCCGACATATTTCTCCAATCCTTTAACATGCCAGTCCCAACAACCACAAAGCCTCCAGCAATGGCAAGGCAACCAACAACATCAAGGCACACATAGCCAAGACGATGTCACACCGAGGAAACAAACATCTCGGCCGGTCAGAATCTTCCAACCAACGATCCTCGACCAGTGGGTTATAAGCCGACATGCTTCCGCTATGCACTCAACTCAATGCACACAGGCTTCACAAACAACTCGGCATCCACATTTCAGTACACACCCAGCGCCATCGCAATTCACAAAACTACAATATACCACGTTTTGAGTACCGATCCTGCTAACAGCCGATCACAAGTCACCAAAGTGCAAACCATGAAGAGCACCAGCTTCAGCACAAACCACGAAGAATGCCTGTCTCAGCTTATCCTCACGTCCTGAAACGATTACTAAACCTTCTCAACACAACAGCCGCCAAACACGGCATGCCGAACACGGTGCACAACGGCCCCCAACACGAAGTGGGTCGAAAGCCAAGCAACCGCCGAACAAGAGCAGATCATGTTGAAAACTAACACAGTCCACACATAAGCAGACACGGGACAAAGGCTTTACCAAGATAGCACTTCCAAAGCTTACCTCGAAAAGACGCCACAAGATAGATGAGAAGAATCAAGCCCGACCAACAGTAGCTCACCAAGAAGGAAAATCCTAGGTTCGCCCGAGCATTCTCTCAAACAAGGCATCCAATCGACCACCTCAACACAACCTTAACATCTTAGGGGCTGAACAAACCTCAACTGGGACGACCAAAACAACATAAGAATGTGCACGGCCATCACACCAACGATAGTTCCCAATAGCCACCTGAACAAGCCACGGAAAAATCTCGAACACCGCACCACAGATTCACGCCTGCCGGCAAACTCTGCCAAGCGCAGCACAATCGAGACAAACATCATGACAAAAAGAAAGATGCTCCATCAAGATCTGACAAAAGCAAAACCATCTCGCAAAGTGCCAACACAGCACACACAAGACCATACACAAAAGCAAAGCGATAAACAATCGTAAAACCTATGCCAGCTGTCGACTGTACTGGACCTTAAGGACTCTGAACACTATAATATCTCGAATTCCCATGTACTTCACAAACACAAGCTCAGTTAGCTTAAAAAAAATTTGAAAAACTCTGAACTCTACTCTGATACCAACTGTGACGACCCAGACTCCAGATATCGGGTAAACCCGATACCTTTCTATCCCTTCGAAGCTTTTCTGCTCTTGGGAGGCCTCAAAGGTTCCAAGTGGTGTCGGGTTTACCCGATATCTGGAGTCTGGGTCGTCACAGTACCTCTTCCCTTGGCGGGAAAAGACTGTTGCTCATGATTTTTGAGGGAGCATGGGTGCTCGTCTCTTGGGAGTTCGGGACTACCATGATTTCTGAGGGAGCACAGGTGCTCGCCTCTTGGAAGCTTAGAAGCTACCATGATTTCTGAGGGAGCATGTGAGCTCGCCTCTTGGGAGCTCGGGGCTACCATGATTTCTGAGGGAGCACAGGTGCTGCAACGACCTAGGCTTTGGATACCGGGTAAACACGATAACACTTGGATCCTGCGAGGCCTCCCAAGAGCGGTAAAGCTCCGAAGGGATAAAAGGAGTGTGTGTGGAGTACATTGAAGTCCCCGATAAAGTAATAAGCAATTAATATTTCATTGATGAGGTTTGCTAAAGTAGCAGAAATAAAATTACATTTTTAATTAACAATTTAAATTAATAGAGTTCAGTTCAAATTAAAGACAAGTACAGTCCAGTAGAAAAGAAAACATACACTGAAGTCGGGGGAAGCCCGACGCAGGTAACACTGGCAACTACGAACTACCGGACGATGCCTCGAACCACGAGGAAGAAGAACGACCACACCTAAAAAGCAGGGGTGAGCCTCGTGTCACTGGCTCAGTAGGGGTTACGCAGATCCCCACTGGAAACAACCAGTAACACGCTAAACAGTAAAGCAGGAAGAACAGAAGTAACATCAGTACTAACTATAACAGTAAAGCTGTAAAAAGTAGGAGACAGAAAGAGTAAGAACAACTAAAGGAAAGGGTAAAGCCGTACAAATCAGAAAACACGGAGGCCGACCAAACCACGGCTGCCTAAGATACTCCGAACAGCAACAGAAAGGCGAACCCTGACCTCACAAAGTCAAGCGTTACCGATCCATCGACCAAGCACAAACTCCATAGTTGAAGCCTACCAAAACAGGCAAAAGCTCTATTAAAAGACCTACACAGTCAAAGGCACGAAGATACACAACTAGATCGTCATGTACGTTACACAAGACTGAACCCCGGGTGAAGCCAAGAACAGACTACTCAACAAGTCATGCAACTCATGACGGAAACTAGCCACAAAACACAAGCCACGAGAGTCACGAGATTGTGCGTCAAGTGACAGGAGCACCTCCTCACTAGAAGAATAGTCAGATGCGTCCACTGACTGCTTACACTGCACCACAAGTATCTCCCACACACCGTGAACGGTGGTAACTGAGACACTCACAAAACCAAGTACGAGGAACAACAGTACTAGGTACTAGGAGCAACGGTACCACAGAACTAGGAACAACAGTACCAAAGTAATGAGTGACTAGTCAGGGTCACGCCCGTTGGCGCTCGTCCAAACGCCCCTGACCACGTGTGCACACACAAGCTCAATGTCTTGAGCCAAGCCTCTAGCTAGCTTTCCCCCCAGTAGGATGCTACCGCAAGGCAAGGGGGCCAACTGAAATTAGCTTACAAACCGTATATCAGGAACACGCCCCGCCACCACTCCTAGGTGGGATGACACACAGGAAAGTGTCGTCAGGCTACGACTAGTGAAGGTTCACTAGACACAGAAACTCTAAAACACTAGTGCTAAAGTACATATAGGCTAAGCACGCACTGTTGCACGTACTATGAAGCACCAAGCACGAAACACAAGGTAGCATACCAAACAGCCACCGGACTCAGGACAGACAACTAGACCTGCTAACACAATGATCCTTGAGTCACAAGACTCGGGGTCAAGATTGTTGTGTAGTGGACAGTGGATCTAGAGGGGAGGGGTGAATAGATCTGCCCCTCTTTTCGCAATGTAACCCTCTATATAGCTAGAGGAGATAAATTGCAGCGGAATATAACTAGCTAAACGAAGGACACAACGATTTGCTTAGCAAGATGATTACTAATATATCGATTCGAACCTAAGCATGCATTTAGAACGAAGCAATCACATGAACAAACCACAACACATGAGATTTTAAGGTGGTTCGGACTGAATCCCCAGTCCTACGTCCACCCCTCACCAAATCTGATGAGGCTCCACTAGTGCCACGCACTGAACCGCAGATCGGAAAAACCACCGATTGCCTTCCTACTAACCACCTGGTAGGGACGTCAACAACGTAGATCGGACAACCTCCGATTGCCTTTCTACTAACCACCGGTAGGGACGATTCTCAGATTCAATTGTTTGTATGAAATGAAAAAGAGAACAAATATGAAATCACTCAAACAAGATATAGAGTATGCTCAAAGAAAAGAATCTTGTCTGAGTTGCAGAAGCTTGAATCAGATGCTTTGACGGTGTCTTCTTTCTTGCGGGATGATCTTCCTTGAACCTCTTCTAGTTGATGAAGAAGACGATGGATGTAGCTTTAATCTTCCTTTTGATCTTCTTGAGTCGATGAAGAGGATGTAGAAGATGTAGGATGCAGCTTAGATCACCCTTGAGAGCCTTGATTCCTTCTTCTTCCTTGGAGGTTGAGATGGCTTCAGATCTGGACTTGAATGCCTTGGAATGGATGAAGAACTCATTCCCGAAACACTGTTCACGGAGGTGCTACAGTGCCTCGAAAATGAGCTCCCTTGATCTCCCTTGAAGCCTTGAAGCATTGTGTTTCTAATCCCTCAAGTGAGAGTTTTATAGACCTTGAATGGTCTATAGACAAGCCTCAGACCAGATCCACAATTTGTGGGTGATTAGGTGACTTTTGGATTAAAGAAATCCATGTTGAATGGCCCTTTTCAAAGTTGGAAACAAAGTCAACATTGAAGGCTCGGGGCTGGCGGTCGACCTGCAGCTCCTGGCGGTCGACCGCTACTTTGAAATGCTGTAGATGAATGGCCCCTGGGATTTTCGATCGACCGCCACTGGCTGGCAGTCGACCGCCAGCTGAAACACATGTAGACTGGCGATCCCTGGCTGGGGCGGTCGACCGCCCCTGTGCTGGCGGTCGACCGCCAGCTGGGCAAAACCCGGCTTATCCCAGGTCGGTCCAATTTCCGTTCTAGCTCCGTTGTTCAACTCCATTAGCAGTCCGTGCATGTCGGTGGCATCTCCCTTGATAGTCTAAAAGATATCAACGGAGTTTATGGCCTTGGATTCTCTTGGCTATGCTTCTTTGTGCATTGACCTTATATGGATGACGAGCCGAATATCGCGTGTCGACTTGTGCTTGTTTTCGCATCCTTGCTTGGGCGCGATCCACGAGCTTTCACTTTGCCGACTCTACTGTCTTTCTTGTCCATGTAATGGTGTACCTGTCATGATCGAACCATCACGTATGTCAGTCACATGAGAGTGAGAAATATCAATGACTAATAGTGTTTAGCCATTATCAAAACTAAGAATACGACAAAACTCAAATGACCGTAGGATGATGTCGAATTACCCAAGTGAACTCAAATGACCATAGGGGCACAACAAAGATCATCACACATCACGACTCACGTTGTTAATCAGCCTAGTCCCTAAGCCAAAGCACGGTAAAACACTTATAAAGGGAATGGCACAGGAAAGCCAGATCCATACATTCATATAACACAAATCACGGAGACATGAGGGACCACTGACACCCTCAAAATACCTGGACACATAAACCGAGATAAGATAACATCTCAAGACGTCCAAAACCATGTCTCAGTCTATATAGGACAAGCGAGACACTTACAAGGTCACATGTCAACCATTTGGTCACAACCCGCTTGACCAGAAACCAATAATGACGCTGAAGCAGTACGAAACGCTAATCAATATAATGGCACTCTCGGCAACCCTACAACATGGTCACAGTCCTCATAGGACGTCCAAGACATCCACAGGATTGCGGGCAACCCACAAGGTAAGGCCAAGACAATTGGAGGCCAAACAAAGGAAAACAGAACAATGGGACCAAACGGTCACATGTCTGACCGCCAGGAAGACCAAGCGGTCAGCCAAAGGGCCGCTAGCCAACCAACTACAAAAACACAGGGGCATGCGATCTATCGTAGGGCCGCCAGAAGACTGTAGCGGTCATGGACCTGACCGCTAGAACCAGTCAAACCCCCTAAAGTGAAACTGACTTAAACCAGTCAAACAGCCTAGTGGTCTCCCATAGGACCGCCAAGGTCACTAAGTGGTCAAGGCTAGGACCGCTAGCCCAACTGACTCAAAACTATTAAACTGACATAAACAACGATTAGCGGTCATCTCTCAGACCGCCTATCCCAGCTTAGCAGTCTATCGCACGATCGCGAAGCAGAACCGACATACACAACCCCCCTTAGCGGTCTATCGTGTGATTGCTGACAGAGAGTAGCGGTCATCCATTTGACAGCGAGCCAGAAGAAATGGTCTATCGGACGACTGCGAAGATCTGAACCGACCTACTGTTCAAAAAGTAGAAACGGTCACCCAAGGACCGCTAAAGCCCTAACAATGGTCTCTGGTAAGACCGCTAAATCGTTACGGCGGGAAAAACAGGGGAATGGCCGAATCCGGCCGTTCCACGCCCCGTTCGCTTCTAAACGAAGGGGAAACAACCCTAATGGCCAAATAAACCTTCCACATATCAAAAGAGGTCCAAACCGCATCCAAAAATACAAAAAATGGACAATTCTACCGAATCGACCCTAAATGAGTCACGGGGATAGTCGGGCTCATACCGACTCCGATTCTCAACCAAATGGAATGAAAGTGGCGTTAATGAATTCCCAACATGCTAGGGGTTCCAACAACACCAATTAAATCAAAAACCGTCACCTAGGAAGGCGAACCTGGCTCACACCCCCCGAACATACTTTCACCCAAAATGAGGTAAAACCCACTCGTTCTCGCATGGTTCGGCTCCAAATCGCGGGGAAACACAGAACAAGAGTAGGGCATCCATCTCCCTACCTCCATCGAAGTTCTAGCACGCCGAAGCGACTAAACCACCCCGAAAACCATCTCAGGAGCCTGTCACGTAGGCTTTGAATCCACCGAGGGATCGCGCCAACGCCACGCTCCATTCAACGCCCCATCACGCGCTAGATCAACTCCACGACGTCGCTGCCTCGTCCACCTCATCACGGTCGCGCGCCCCGCAGAGAGAGGAGAAGAGAGGAGAGAGAACGAGAGAGAGAAAGTGAGCAACGGTGAGGAGAGAGGAAGGAGAGAAAATAAGAAATAGAAAAGGAAATTAGGAAATTTTACAATTTTCGTAAAATCTAATTTTTGGTCCGAAAATGCACTAATTTAGAAAAATATGAAAAAATAGTCTAAACGATCCTCGGAAAGAATGCAACGCAACTGTAGCATCCTTGAGTAGATGAATTCAACAATAAACTCACCACGGGGTTCCGTAACTTGTATAGGAGAAAAATCCACGCGGATCATAAAACACAACTCAGGACCCACAAAAGAGATCTGAAAGCTCTCCGATAAAGATCCGATAGACCCAAGATATTACAGGTGCTCACCTCTTTGAACTTTAGAAGCTACCATGATTTCCGAGGGAGCATGGGTGCTCGCCTCTTGGAAGCTTGAACGCTACCATTATTTCCGAAGGAGCATGAGTGCTCGCTTCTTGGAAGCTTAGAAGCCACCATGATTCCTAAGGGAGCATAAGTAGGGCTGCCAATGGGCCGGGCCCGGGCCGGGCTTAGGTCGGCCCGGCCCGGGCCCGACTTCTCAACATTAAGGCCCGAGCCCGGCCCGGGCCCGACATTTTGTAAAATTTTCAAAGCCCGACTAAGGCCCAGCCCAGCCCGACAACTTAAATAAAATAATAAAAATAATAATATAAAACATATAATCTCACTGAATTAATTAAAATTTTGATATTAATTACATAATTTGTGTAAAAAGAGAGTTTTAAATTTTATCATTAAGTAAAATAACATAGTTTTAACTAAATAATTTTTAAATTTTGATGTGGGAATAAAAAAAAGAACGGGCCGGGCCGGCCCGCGGGCCGAACTCAAACCCCGAGCCCGGCCCGCGGGTCAAGTCGGGCCGGGCTTTTTGGCCCGACTAAAAGCCCGCGGGCTGAAAATGACCTTGCGGCCCGGCCCGAAATCGGGCCAAGCCCGCGGGCCTATCGGGCCGGGCCGGCCCATTGACAGCCCTAAGCATAAGTGCTCGCCTCTTGTGAGCTTAGAAGCTACCATAGTTGAGCTCAGTTGGCGACGCTTCCGTTAGATCGGCGAGGTGATATGCCCGAAAATGATTTATTCATAAAAAATTCTGAGATTTACAGAGTTCCATGTCCTGGGTACCTCTCACCCCTCCAGCGTTGTTAGCTTGTACGCTCCTTTGCCGAGCACTTCTGTTACCCTGTACGGCCTTCCCAATTTGGTGCTAGTTTTCCCATGGCTACTCTAGGGCTTGCCACGCTTGTTCGTCGTAGCACTAGGTCTCCGGGGAGGAAGTGGCGTTCTCTGACGCTAGCATTGTAGTATCGGGCCAATTTCTGCTGGTAGGCTATGAGTCTTACCTGGGCACACACCCTATCTTTCTCGAGCAGATCCAGATTTTCTCGCATCGCCTGGTTGTTCTTGGCCTCGTCTAACTGTCCAACTCATAAAGATGAGTTGGATATTTCAACCGGTATGATTGCTTCTGCTTCGTATGCATGGTGGAATGGAGTCTCTCCTATGGAGGCCCTATCGGTGGTCCGGTGTGCCCACAGTATGCTCAGAATGGGGTCTATCCATGAGTCACATGCTCATTCCAGGTGGGTCTTGATGCCATGAAGGAGAGTTATGTTGGCATTTTCCACTAGACCATTTGCCTGGGGGTGGCCCACCGATGTGTAGTGATTCCAAATCCTGAGCTCCGAGCACTTTTCCTGGAAAGTGGTGCTCGCGAATTGCCTGTCATTGTCGGTTGTGAGGATGCGTGGGATCCCAAACTGGCAGATGATGTTCCGCAGTACGAACTTCCATGTTGCTTCGCTTGTAATTTTTCCCAATGGTTCTACCTCGACCCATTTTGTGAAGTAATCGATAGCGACCATGTTGACACCTAAAATATGTCAGAAGAGATCATAGCAGATTCACAGTTCTGAAGATCAGTCGAGGGCACAGCTCACGTACCATCCCTGGGAGATCTGAAAGTCTAAATAGAAGAAACCCACTACCCCTCTCATGTTGTTCGACTAAAGCCGTTTGTGGCTAGGTCGTTGTCCAGTACTGCTGTCATTCAGATAGTCAGGCTGATAAAACTATACCAACATTCAGGCAACCATCCGCCTGCTGAAACAGATGTTCAGACATCTCTGATTCTCCGAAGAAGGGATGCACAATGCCTCGCACGTGTTTGTGAATGCAAGGTGCAAACAAGCCCCACGGAGTCTTAATATACATATGCTAAAAGCCCCACTGTCGAAAGGAGTCCACTAAGTGGATCCTGGACCGAATGGGCTGAACGACAAGAGAATGGGCCAAGCCCAAATATGAGACGGGACGCGCCGATGACGGCCGCGCCGGGAGAACGATCCTGGCGCACCGGGAAGTGCATGCCGAAAGGATGAGGGCCTGGCCTCTATAAGAGGCCTGCCCTTCGAACAGAAAAAGGGGGTCGAACAGAAAAAAGAGAAGGAGGGAACTCGAGAGCCCTTGAAAGAAGCTGAAGAAAGGAAAAAGGGAGAGAGGCAGAGGCTCGAAGAGAGATCTAGGTGGGAGTGCCGGATAGCTGCAGCTCCTTCTCTTTCTCCTCCCTATCTGTCTGAATATTTCTCTCTGTATTTTTCTTTTAGCATCTTTGCTTCAATAGCATTGAATGCCAATGTAACATGCTTTCAGGGATTAAGCCTAGATTTCTCTCTCTGTTGAGTCAGATTTCTTTCTCTAGCATGCGTGTAAGTCGTCTGGATGAAATAAAGAATGAGAGAATGGGTTGAATTCCGCCCTTTCATTACCTTCTTCTTTCTGTCTCTGCATCCGAGGTTCGCTATATGCTAAGGATACTGATAACTAGGCGTGTTTTATCGTTTGATTTTCTAATTCTGCTGAAGCATCTTCGCTACTATTATTTATCACCTCCCCCTCCAGTCACATTTTGAGGGCCTGAGACAGTCTATCTCATGGCTCCTCGTATGTGAAATAAAGGGAGATGTGGTTCAGGGATTTCCGTCCGTGATTCTGCTCCCCGATGAGGCCCAGAGGAAGGGTGTTCCCCCAAAGTCTCCCCCCTCCGATCATCCAAAACAGTCAGGATTAAACCTCTCTCTGAACAACCCCCGAAACCCTGTTCTAAGACCTCCTTAAAACCCCTGCTGAAAGCCTCCCAGCGCTGGTGTCTCCCGGCGCGAGTTTCGCGCCGAGAGCTCCCCACGCCGGTTGGACCCCCCCTATCGTGCCGAGCCTACCTAGCTTCCGTGCCGAAACCATTCCTCTTCTCTGCATTGATACCCTCACGTTGTCTGGCCATCCTGATGCCTTCGCCACCACGGCGAGCCATACAGACCCCGTCCATTATGTCCTACCCTCATGGGTGTGCATTGCCCTTCCCTTTGGCCTCACGGGAGCTATATCAAAGGGGGTTAATTCTCCCCCTACATTTTGCAACCCATTAAACCACGGGGTCCTGCCATTGCAGGCTTTCCGATGGATTGCGTTGGCGATATTACAATACAGGGGATGAGGTTTTATATGATCTAGACCCTCGAATCACGGGCTACGCCCGGCTCCCATTTAGGTTTCCACTCTGGCACTCGTAAGTGGATAGCCCATAGTATTCTCTTGGCATGCTCCCAAAATAAGGGGAGATGCTGCCAAAATTTGCTCGAAGCTTTACTCCATAATATGGCACGATGTTTCATCGAAATCACGTATTTAATCCCTCGATATGGCGAGGGCCCGAGCTGTGTAATCTCATGGCATCTTGCCATCACAGGGAATACATATCGTGATTGGTGATCTCCTTGGACACCCTCGTGAAGGAAGCCACCCTGATCCTCTATTTCCATTCATCCATTATCCTGAAGTCCCCATCAAACGAAGAAACCCTCACAAGACCTGAGAAAACCAACAAAGAAACGGCTCCCGGCGCCACATGACTCACGGCGCCATCCCCTCCCGGCGCCAATCTCGCGCCGGGTGAAGGGCGCGCCGAGAAGCCCACCGCGCCGACTGCCCCTTCGTCCCAGCCACGCCGGTTGCCTATCGTGCCGGTAGCCCTTTAGCTTCCCGTCGCGCCGGGATCCTGTTGTGCCGTTTGGCCTTCACGCCGGCTCCAATCCATACCATTTCATTTCAACAATAGCTGCCACCCAAATGTCTGATGTCTCAGCAACTTCATTGAACCCAAATCTAATCTAAACTCAATATACCACTCCTGTCAACCTTCATGCCAGCCTTCATTGTCTCACGAGGGAACTATGGTTCTTCACCCAGGTCCATGGGAGATACATTAATGGGAGGTTTCACCCCTACATTACACCGAATCCAACATTTCTTCTGTCACCCCGCTGACCCTCGGAGTTCTGCCGCTGCATGTCCTCCAACGGTCCTTCGAGGGGAATATTAACAAATGATGCGATGGTGGACACTGCCCCGTCATATGTGGATCCTTCTCGGACCCAGGGCTACGCCCGACTCTCTTTTTGGTTTCCATTCCGGCTCTCCGTGGATGGATGTCCTATATTCCCATTTGGCATAGTCCAAAGGGAGGGGACATGCTGCCGAATTTGTGTTATAACATCATTATCACACCCCGTATATCACGGTTCCTCGTGCATGTCTGCATTGACCCTCGGGTATATTAAATGGTGTTGACAGAAGGTCGGGTTGTGCCCAATCAGAAGTCTCCGCTATGCGCGATGGTGGTCTTCGGACCTACGTCCTCCGCCACGTACCGAGGGTCCATAATTCGATGAACTATGCATCCCTTGTATGATAAATAAATGCATCCTGCATGCCTTCGTCATGGTCACCATGTAGCTCTTTTTATTCCAGCTTTGACAGCCCGCTATCTCGGTAATTAATCAAAGGTGTTCCCTCCTCGTGGGGGATGTAATTAATGCCATAGCCTTTATGGTATGGCGGACTGCTGGTCCCGACCGAACCTCGCATTCGCCCGACACGGGTCAGAACGAGCGCATCATAAAATTGTCACTCATGTGACTGGCACGCCCACGTCGTCAATCGGTCAGTTGACTCCCAGTTAGTCAAATGGCTGATCGATACGTGAAATAAGACATGTATACATGTACATATACATATATATACACATGAAATAAGAACAACAAGACGGTTGGATAAAAAAAAAACCCGTCGCAAACAGTCTGGCACGCCCGGTGGGACCACTGTCACCTTTCATCTCTTTGCCAAGATATTCGGGCTTCAAAGCCCTCTCAAAGGCTACTGATTATTTCCATGTTTGTCTTTGCAGGCAGATCAATGACGATCCACGGGATAACTGGTGTCGATTTCGATCATTCGATCGTTGCTGGACACGCGCAAGGGTACCTGGCGGTACCCATGGAATTCGGCAGCTTCCCTGCCGCTGTGGGCTTCCCCAACTTTTTGGGGTTAGCCTTCGTCGATATCCTGGAGGTCAAAGCCCCAGAGCCTGCCAAGGAAGTCGCAGAGAAAATGGAGCCTCTGAAGGTTCCCTGCTGCGAAGACTTGCCTGAAAGTCCGGCCCCGGCCGCTAGCTGTTTGGTGCACCACGTCATACGTGGCACCCACCCCAATGTCATCAACGAACACCCTGGAGGAGGCCAGCGTCGCCAGGCCCGCAAAAATGCTGCTGTAGTCACCGGAACCCTATCTCAGTCTGGGAAATCTATGCTTGTGGGAGGCATACGCGTCTTCCTCGATGGACGCACGGCCCGGGTGACCCCAGACCGAGTCATCCCCAACATCCCTGTCCGCAATACCTATCAAGCTCTCGCTGGAAGGAGGGCAGAAAGAGAAGAAGCCGGCCCCTATGGCCAAGGAAGCTCGGCACTCAAGCCGAAAAAGTTCAAACAGGTGTGGGTTCCCAAGCGGACCCGACCTGCCTACCATCTAACACCCATCCGCCGCCGTCCTATGAACGACGAGGCGGGAGTGAGAAGAGAAAGGGGCTTGCCCCCGAAGAAAGAAGAAGAGGTGGTTGCGGATCCTCCGCGCCGCAGAAGTTTCCGGGCTGCTGCCCGCCAAGCCAACATCCCAGTCACGGGATGAAGATTCCAACATCCGGCCGACAGGGCTCGGCTGGCCTATATCCCTCCTACTGGAGGTCGACAACTATCCCCCGTACTCTATCAAGAGCGGGGTCAAGAGGAGGTAACCTGTCTGATCAGGAACTACTTTCGAGGGCTGGGCAACCCCTCGCTGGGTCAGCAGCGACTAATGCAGACAGTCGCCACTGACGAAGACTACTTCCCGTCAGTGGTGGATGAAGAAGATATGGAAGATAGAATGATGGTGTCGTCAGTCGACGACAATGGGTATGATGACGGTTTCGAGATCGAAGCCGATGAAGCCTTCCCCGAGCGGGAAGAAAAAAGAAGAGTTTCTGTGTTCGAGAGGCTGACCTTTCCGCAACAAGCCAGACGGAGGGTCCATCGACAGAGAAGAAGGATGCAGGTCTTTACTTGCAACATGGCTGGTATATCCAGCCGATATGGGGAGCTTCCTGAAGACCCCCAAGAGCTGGCTCAATTGGCCGTACGGCCAGGGCCAACTACCCGCAGAACAGAAGCAGCAAGAGAGCTTCTGATGACCATGAGAGGGAAACAACCCCAGGTCTATCCCCGCTGGGATGATAAGGCCCCCGTCTTGACCGCTAATGTGGTGACGACGGAAGAAGAAGACGACGTCCTCCTCGACATCCTGCCTGAGGGTACGTCCGGGGAAACGACAGAAGGTATTCCCCCCACTATAGATCCATCAGTTCTGATGCTGCTGCAAAAGTATCAACGGGAGATAGATTCTCTGAAGAAACAGCTGATGGAAAAGACTGAGCATTCATCAGCTTCTAAACCACCCGAAGTCCAGGGTGAATCATCCCGGGGAGCGGTTCGTCGTGACGACCCTCCACCACTCTATACACTGTCCCAGCCATCAGAGCCAAGCATGGCGACAGCACAACAGCGGCCGCCACAGCCTCAGCCGCTGCTACCTCCGGTGCTCCCCCAGGTGCATCCGACACCCCCGCTGCTGCATCCTCCACAGGCGACCACCCTGGTCACCCCATACCTTCAGCCAGCGCACTTCTATCCGGAGCCAGTCGACCCCACGGTCGTGAACCGGATGATGGTGGAAAGGATGATCGAGCTGAAGCTCGCAGAAAAAAATGAAGGCGACTACGTCGCATTCGATGCCTATCGGGTGCCCTACCCGCAACACCATGCGGCTAAACGACTCCCCCCAGGGGTCAACAAGCCGCCCAAATTCAACGGGAAGGGGTCCCCTAAAGAGCATATTGCATATTATGTGACCGTTATGGGTGATCTGGCCACCGACGAGTCATATCTGCTGAAGTTCTTCGGGTCCTCGCTGACGGGGTTCGCATTTGAATGGTACTCTAGCCTCTCGGCCTGGTCAATCAGTGATTGGTCGGATATGCAGAGAAAATTCAGAGAAAGATTCCATGTCACAGAGAGGGAAGTCACAGTGGCCGAACTCTACTCAACTAAACAAAGGGCAGATGAGACAGCCCTTGATTACATCAAGAGGTGGAGGAACCTCAGAATGAAGTGCAAGCAGCCCCCGCATCAGGAGGACGCTGTGCAAATATGCAAACAAAATCTCAGGAGGGAGGTCCTGGAAAAGTTGATTGGTATGGAAATACGGTCGTTCGACCGGCTGAATAATGTGGTGGCTGAAGTGGAGGCTTTTCTAGCCAAGCCTGTCCCGGCGTCAACTGCCAGCACAGCCCAAAAAGGCAAGGCTGCGGAACGACGTCCCACACCTAAAGAAGCGAATGCGCTTGATATCAAGGCATTCGAGCAACAGAAGGAGAAAGGCAAGAAAGCGGCTCCCCCGCAACCTGCAAAAGCTCTAGATGATAAAGAAGGTCCTTTGCTGAGGGACAAAATGAAGAAAGCTTATTCCTTTCCAAAAGACAAGACCGGAGTCCTGTTCGACTGGGTAACAGAATACAGCATGGTCACTCTGCCTGAGCCAAGGAGGCCGGAGGACCTGAAAAGAAAAGACAGTCTAAGATTCTGCCCCTACCACCAGATGTTGGGACATCCAATCGAAGACTATTATGTTTTCAAAGACGTCATCGAAGGGATGGTGAAGAAGAATGAGATAGAGCTGGGAGAGTACAAAGTCGACCTTCCTCAGCCACATGAAGCCCCTTTCAGGAAGGCAGCAGTCAACATGATCTCCCTCTACCAGGCATTACCTGAGAAGATCTCTGAAGCAAGCACACGGAGCACCTACGAAATCCATTTCCTGGAGCCCGTGAAAGAACAGCAGGGGTGGCAGCAGATCCCTGTGAAGCACAAGAAGAAGAGGGCACCCCGCCCAAAAGAGGGGGCACATATCTGTGGCATTACACCCCGGCCTGCCCCGCCAGTGGTAGCACCCGTGTGGGTCACTCCACCTACGACTGTCAGAATACATGCACCTAACAGGAGGAGACAAACTCCACTGCCAGTAATCAAGGAAACCAATCCTGGAGTCCTTCGACTGCAGCACCTGATTGAAGGGCTAGATGAATATGCGCAGCCCGAATTGAAACCTCTGCTGGTACGGGACCACGTCCCATGGCAAGAACTAGAACAACTCTCACTCAAACAGGTGGAGGAAGCTGAAGCAGCATCCCCTGGAGAGGGCAGCCTGTTCTGGGGGTAGGCACCCGCAGAAACCAAAAAGAAGAAAAAGCAAAAGAAGAAGAAAAGAAAGGCCACTGGGGCCAATAAAACACATGTTGTCTCCTGCAATACCCTGTCAGCACTCTTCAACCTACCCGGAGAAGAGGAAGAAGAAGAAATTTGCTTCACACCCCATGCTGGGGGAGGCAAGGCCGAGGCCACAACTGCTGCGCATGCCACTCGGTCAGGCCGAAAATGGGGGCGCCAGCCACCACCCAATCACAACATTATGTTCAGAGGGGAGCAACCCTACAAGACACCTCCACCGAAAGTTAAGGGAGTCCAAATCCCTCCCCCGTCAGGCCTATACAACAAGAGTGGGGGAAAGGCGGTCCCTTCCTTCCTTGAATTTATGAAGATGTCAAAAGGGAAGCAGCCCTACCAAGATGCTAACCCTACATCCGGGGCCGTTCACCCGCAGCCAGCGCAATCTACTGAGGATGCGAATGCAGATGGAGCTTGCCCTACAGCAGCTAATAAAGAAGACCCGACAGCCGGTGTCAGCCAAGAGGGTGCCGAGTCCGAGAAAGATGAAGCAGGTCCATCTGGACCCACAAATCAAAACCTCCCCAAGCCCAGATGGGCTGAAGAGATGAAGCTCTCCAATATCCGGGCTGGGAGCCGAATAATGAAGTTGCTCAAGAAGCTCCCCGCTCGATTTACGATCTGGGAAATTCTCTCTTTGAGTGAAGAAACTCGACAGGCGATCATCACTGCTCTGCAGACGCCTGCTCATTTTGAAGCTTGCATAGCTGAGGCTATACCAGAAGCCAGTATGACCTTCTCTCCAGAAGACATGCTACTGCCTACTGCCAGCCACAACAGGCCGCTATATATGAAAGGGCATCTGAATGGAAGAGAACTGAATCGGATCCTGGTCGATCCTGGTGCAGCAGTCAACATCCTGCCATACAGAATATACGAGAGGTACCACTTTAATGTGCATCTCGAGAAAGTCAGAGATATGCGTATCGCTGGCTTCAACCAAAAATGTGAAGTATCTATAGAAGTGGCAGAGTTCACACTGACCCTGGCAGATTTCACAACAACGGTGCAGTTTCATGTCATTGACTCTTGCACCTCTTACAAAGCACTGCTCGGCCGCCCATGGCTGCATGAAAATATGGTGGTGCCCTCCACGCTCCACCAATGCATCAAATACAGCCTCCAGGGGAAGAAGGAGAGGATATTTTCCGATATCCACCCATTCGAGGTGTTTAAATGTCACTTGGCGGACGCCAACCTATATACGGGGCCTCCCCGGAAGGTTTCTGAAGCTGAGGCCCCCGCAGGGGCGTCGAAGAATAGATCGGGTGACGGTTGGTATCCACCACCGCCGCGTGGATATGTCAACCCGAAGGTGGTCTCCCACATCACAGCTTCTGGAGATGTCGGCAGGGTAACACCCCCAGAATTATACCCCAAGGCTAAGGAAGTGCAGGTCGATCGACAGCACGACCGCATGGGAGTCCCTGCCGGCCTCACCAAGCCAGTCTCCGGCCTCAACGACCCCACTGTCGAACCTTTCAAAGCTTGGGAGGTGACACAGGAAGATGGGCCCAGCAGCTTGTTCTATACAGCTGAGGAGCATCCCACTCAGGAAGACACAGACTGCAGCCTCCCTGAAGATCTAGCCAACCCGCGGGTTCCTGTTCAGGGCCTGGCATTTACAACTGATTGAACGGCCAGGATGTTTCAAAAGCAACACATCCCTCCCGATCAGTCTCAAAAGCGCAAAGAAGCTTTCCAGAAGATGTGGCATCCTGCAAATCTGGATAAGGAAATGAGACGTGTCTCTCAACATCTAGGGTTGGACTTCACCCTGGAAGAATATTATTACAGTGGGCGGTACGAGGTGGATACTATCTCCGCCTTCTATCCCACTGAAGATAGCCCTCTGGGGGCAACCTTTGATGAGTATCCGACGGAAGTCGAATATTCTGAACTGACTCGGTCCGGGAATCAAGAAGTAGAAACCTCGGCCCCTTGCCGATGCTGGGAGCAAGTTCATCCTGAAGAAGCGGCCTTTCAAGCCGAATTTGATATGGCTAGCAGCAGCGAAGCCGAAGACATTCAAGAAGTAGGAGTCTCTCCCTCTACAGGGGTCCCACTAATGACAACTTCAACACCCTTTCTGCCAATCAGGGAAGCTTTGGTCAACTCCAATCATGGGGAGCCAGCTACCAGGAAAGAAAAAGCCACTTCTGCGGAAGATACAACTGTCCCAGAAGGTGAAACTTCCTCAACTTCTGCTGCAAAATCAGCATGTTGTCTGGGCCTGGCAGTAAACAGCTACCAGTCCGTTATGGCTGCAACCTCATCCACAAACACCAAGGCTGCTCTCTCATTCTTGGAAGCTGCGACGGCAATGGATTTGCTAATAGAACAATCCACTCAGCCGCTGGCACAAGAGATCAAGAAACCTCAGGAAGCTCTGGCGGTGTCTGACGAGGAAGTCGAAGTACTCGACCCTCAGGATGGCGTTCCAGACTTCGTTGACCTCCAACCGGCACCGCCGGAGATAGAAGACGGAGGCCAAGCCATAGTCGATGAACTGATAGAAGTCAACCTGGGAAATGAGAAGGACCCTAGGCCTACCTTCCTCAGTGCCCAACTGTCCCCAGAAGAACGGGAGCTGTACATTCAACTACTGCTAGAATACCGGGATTGCTTCGCCTGGACATATAAAGAGATGCCAGGTCTAAGCCCCGCTGTCTCACAACATGAGCTGGCAATCAGTCCTGAAGCCGAGCCGGTGAAGCAACCACCGCGGCGCATGGGGCCAGAGCTCATCACCCAAATTTATGCTGAAGTCGACAAGCTCATTGACGTGGGATTTGTTGAAGAAAACCAGTACACTACATGGCTGGCGAATATCGTCCCCGTGAAGAAGAAGAATGGACAGATCCGGATATGTGTCGACTTCCGGGATCTAAATAAAGCCTGCCCCAAAGATGACTTCCCGGTGCCGATAACCGAGGTCATGATTGATGCTACAACCGGCCACGAGGCCCTATCATTCATGGACGGGACTTCCAGCTACAATCAGATTTGGATTGCGGAGCATGATCGAGTCCATATTGCTTTCCGAACTCCTAAAGGCATTTATCATTACAAGAGAATGCCGTTCGGACTAAAGAATGCTGGCGCAACCTATCAGCACGCAATGACCAAAATCTTTGATGAACTACTCTACCACAAGGTCGAGTGCTACATAGATGACCTGGTGGTCAAAACCAGAAAAAAAGAAGATCATCTGCAAGACCTCCGGATTGTTTTTCAGAGGCTGAGGCAGCACGAGCTAAAAATGAATCCTATGAAATGTGCATTCGGAGTGTCGAGCGGAAAATTCTTGGGCTTCATCGTCCCATATCGGGGAATCGAGATAGACCCCGCAAAGATCAAGGTGATTCAGGGGCTACCTCCGCCAAGGAACATCTCTGAGCTGAGATCACTACAGGGCCGTCTGGCTTATATCCGGCGTTTCATTTCCAATTTGTCAGGGCGATGCCAGCCTTTTCACAAGTTAATAATGAAAGATGTCCCCTTTTATTGGGATGAAGATTGCCAGGCAGCCTTCGACAAGCTAAAGGACTACCTGAAAACTCCTCCAGTGTTGGGCGCACCGGTGAAAGGATGACCATTGATACTGTATATAGCAGCTACACATAATTCTCTGGGGGCAATGCTGGCCCAGAATAATGAAGAAGGGAAAGAACAAGCCCTTTATTACCTTAGTCGGAGACTGGTCAGAACCGAAGAGGAATATACTTATATTGAGAAGATCTGTCTGGCGCTGGTCTTCGCAGTTAAAAAGCTCTGACACTATATGTCGTCGCATGAAATCAGCTTGGTATCCAAAGAGGATCCCCTGAAGTACATTATGTCTCAACCGACACTCAAAGGCCGCCTGGGCAAATGGGCAGTAATCCTTATGGAGTTTGATATCTCCTACGTGCCGCGTAAGGCTGTCAAGGGCCAAGCTATTGCAGACTTCTTCGCTGAGCAACCAGTGCCCGGGGATTGCCCGTTGGAGCCGGAGCTTCCTGAAGATGAAACCCTAGAAGCCGTTCAAGTACAACCCGCCTTGTGGCAGCTATACTTTGATGGCGCTTCCAGAATTGACGCCCCTGCCACTGGATCAGCCAGAGTCAGGGCAGGAGCAGGCATAGTCCTGAAATCCCCAGAAGGAGAAGTGGTGCATACATCCTGTTCCATAAACAAGCAATGCACAAACAATGAAGCAGAATATGAAGCCCTGATAATCGGGTTGCAAATTGCTCTATCCATGGGAATTCAGATGCTGGAAGCATTCGGAGACTCCATGCTAGTTATAAAACAGCTGGAAGGAGAGTTCGATGTACGAAAGCAAGAGCTCCTCCCCTATCACCAGTTGGCAACTCGCCTGATGTCAAAATTTTACTTCATCAGCATTAAGCACATCAATCGAGGCCGGAATGCTCAGGCGGATGCCCTCGCTAAGCTGGCCAGTTCATTGGCGGTCCCGCCAGACACAAGCTTGAATATAACAGTGATCAACCGCCGACAGGTCCCCAGCATGACAGTCCTGACCGACGAACAAGAAATGGAAGTAGCAGTCATCGAAGGGGTTCAGCAGCCCGATTGGCGAGAGCATCTCCTGCGCTGGTTTCAACACCAGCAACTTCCAAAAGAAAAGGAACAGAGGATGAAGCTCCTAAGGATCAAGGATTCTTACGAGATGAGAAGCGGGACCCTGTTCCGAATTATGGCAGATGCCCGAAGGAAAGTCCTACCCCGTTGCTTGTCTTCAGCAGAAGCAGGACAGGTGATGCAGGAAGTCCATGCAGGATCAGCTGGAGCACACCAGGCTGGCCCGAAAATGAAAATTGAGATAAAGAAGCTGGGTTACTATTGGCCCACTATATTTGATGATTGCTGCAAGTTTGCCAAAGCTTGTCAGAAATGTCAAGAACATGCTAATGTGGCAAGGAGACCTCCAGTGCCACTGCATCCCACCCTACCGAGCTGGCCATTTGCTCAGTGGGGCACGGACGTGGTAGGGCCGCTGCCAGCATCTTCATCAGGGTGTAAATACATCTTAGCAGCTACAGACTACTTCTCCAGATGGGCAGAAGCAGTAGCACTAAGAGATGTGACGGGAGAGCTAGTTGCGAGATTCTTCCAGCAAAATGTAATATTCCGGTTCAGGATCCCCAGCCGAATCATCTCTGATAATGGCAGCCATTTTAGAAATCAGAAGATTTATCGGCTGGCCGACAAATACAAAATCGACTGGAGGACATCCTCCCCCTACAACCCTCAAGCCAATGGACTTGCAGAAGCCTTTAACAAAACTCTATGCACATTGCTGGCAAAGACTGTCAAGTCTAATAAGAAAGATTGGGAAGAAAGGATGTACGAAGCACTTTGGGCCTATCGTACTGTCTACAAGACCCCAACCGGTTGTTCACCGTTCTCCCTCGTCTACGGGTCAGAAGCTGTGGTGCCGATTGAACTTGAAGTTCCTTCATTACGAGTTGCCATCCAGCACGGACTAATCGGTGGTGAGCAGACCAATGCAGAAAGAAGATTGGAAGAGCTCATTGAGCTCGAAGGAAAACGCCTCCGGGCGCAGCAAAACATCCAGCTCTACCAAGCTCGCATGGCCCGTGCTTTTGACAAGCTAGTCAAGGGTCAAGAATTCAAGAAAGGAGACCTGGTAATGGTCAAAAGAAAAGAAGTGATGGCCTCCAACCCCAAAGGGAAGCTGGGCAAAAACTGGGTCGGGCCGTATATCGTCCGCAGAGTATATGAAGGGGGTGCCTACGTCCTGGTAGACCACAAAGGGGTTATCCAGTGCCCTCCCCTCAACGGAAAGCATATTAAGCTGTATCATGCAGCGCAGCCAGCATTCTTTGAGTGATCGGTCGGAATACCTTTCCCTTGGTTTAATGGCACTCCGCCCTAACCGAGCTGCCTTCTCCTTGGTTTAGTGGCACTCCGCCCTAACCGAGCTACCCTTTTCGTGGTTTAGTGGCACTCCGCCCTAACCGAGCTACATTTCCCTTGGTTTAGTGGCACTCCGCCCTAACCGAGCTACCTTTTCTTGGTTTAATGGCACTCCGCCCTAACCGAGCTACCTTCTCCTTGGTTTAGTGGCACTCCGCCCTAACCAAGCTACATTTCCCTTGGTTTAGTGGCACTCCGCCCTAACCGAGCTACCTTTTTTTTGGTTTAGTGGCACTCCGCCCTAACCGAGCTACCCTTTTCTTGGTTTAGTGGCACTCCGCCCTAACCGAGCTATCATTTCCTTGGTTTAGTGGCACTCCGCCCTAACCGAGCTACCCTTTTCTTGGTTAATAGCATCCCGCCTTAACCGAACTACCCTGTCCTCGGTCTAGTGGCATTTTGCCCTGACCAAGCTCCCGAAAGAATACAGCACGCTGTTGCCATTACCGGCCTTACGCCCGAATCGACGAGAGATCACTCCTTTGCGTTAGCATTCAGCCCTTGCTAACGAATGAACTGTTCTGCCCGGCGTAAGGTCTGATGCTCCAGCCGACATCCATCTACTATCAACCAAGGGTCGAACGTCGCACTTCGACCTGCCACCCTATACATATCAAAAAAAAAAGAAAGAAAAAAAATAGGGTTAAAAATAGAGATACCCCGCCAGACTTGCTCCTATGCCAGGACAAGTGCAAAAATGGCTATAACCTAGCTGTGGCGAAAACCCGGAAGGGCGTCACAGGCAAAATCGGGTACCCCGCCGCGTGAAAACCCGAAAGGGCGCGCGGGCAAAAGCAAGAGGGGGCTGGCTCCGGTGAAAACCCGAAAGGGCGCTTGAGTCAGTAAAGTGGTAATTTCCAAATGCCTCTCCTATTCTCCACCCAATGAAACCCCGAAAGGGACAATCATCAAAGTCCCGCCGGAAATCCTTTAACACATCCTTTTCGACCCTCGTCATCATCGGTGAGATCGGTCGATCTCTACCCTCAACTTGGGACCCTACGTCCCTGTTGACTACCCCATCCCTGTTCCGGCAATAGCCCATGCCGATGAATAAACCCACATTGCGATCCTCGCCATCGTTAACGAGATCGTTCGATCTTTACCCCTAACTTGGATCCTACATCCCTGTTAATAGACCATACCCCTTTGCTTCGACATCTAACCAGTGTCGATGAATCGAAACAGGATTCGGTCCTTGTCATCATTGACAAGGCCAGTCAATATTTTCGCGGTTCATTTTTTCCGCATCCCGAATCAAAAAAAAAAAAGAAAGAAAGAAAAATGGGGTTAAAAATAGAGATACCCCGCCAGACTTGCTCCTATGCCAG
Source organism: Amorphophallus konjac (assembly GCA_022559845.1). Classification (NCBI taxonomy): domain Eukaryota; kingdom Viridiplantae; phylum Streptophyta; class Magnoliopsida; order Alismatales; family Araceae; genus Amorphophallus; species Amorphophallus konjac. Next base: position 6,195,994 of record CM040117.1, on the reverse strand, counting down.
GACAAGTGCAAAAATGGTCGTAACCCAGCTGTAGCGAAAACCCGAAAGGGCGTCGCAGGTAAAATCGGGTACCCCGCCACGTGAAAACCCGAAAGGGCGCGTGGGCAAAAGCAAGAGGGGGCTGGCTTCGGCGAAAACCAGAAAGGGCGCTTAGGTCAATAATGTGAATAAAAATGAATGATGAATAGTGATGAACCATCCTCCGTCCAGAAGGCCATTTACAAGGTCGAGGCGGAGTCTTCATCCGATATCCCACTTACATACATCTACCCTTCCGGTTTTTGTCACCATCGGCAAGACCGTCTACCCCTTTCAACCCTTGTCAGCATCGGCAAGATCGGTCGCTACCCTTCCGATTTTTGTCATCATCGGCAAGATCGTCTACCCCTTTTTGACCCTTGTCACCATCGGCAAGATCGGTCGCTACCCTTCCGGTTTTTGTCATCATCGGCAAGATCGTCTACCCCTTTTCGACCCTTGTCACCATCGGCAAGATCGGTCGCTACCTTTCCGGTTCTTGTCACCATCGGCAAGACCGTCTACCCTTTTGACCCTTGTCACCATCGGCAAGATCGGTCGCTACCCTTCCGGTTCTTGTCACCATCGGCAAGACCGTCTACCCTTTCGACCCTTGTCACCATCGGCAAGATCGGTCGCTACCCTTCCGGTTCTTGTCACCTTCGGCAAGATCGTCTACCCTTTCGACCCTTGTCACCATCGGCAAGATCGGTCGCTACCCTTACCCAGTTTTTGTCACCATCGGCAAGACCGTCTACCCTTTCGACCCTTGTCACCATCGGCAAGATCGGTCGCTACCCCTTCCGATTTTTGTCATCATTGGCAAGACCGTCTGCCCTTTCGACCCTTGTCACCATCGGCAAGATCGGTCGCTACCCTCCCGGTTCTTGTCACCATCGGCAAGACCATCTACCTTTTTCGACCCGTGTCACCATCGACAAGGTCGGTCAACATCTCCCCCCAATCAGGGTCAATAATGGAATTACCATGAGCGGCCAGCAGTCACGATTTCGACGCCTCTTGTCAGCAAGACCTACGTCTGCGCCAACCTGGCAACCTCTGGAACCCCGTCCCGCGGTGGAGTGAGTCTCCCATCCTTTCCTTGAGAGGGTGGACGCTCTCCTGCGACACGGACATGAAGGTACTTCCAAGCAGGTCGCCAGAATTGCCACAAGACACAACAAAATGCGAGTGTGGATGTGAACACAAAAAAATAGTGAAGGAAACTTCTATCTTTATTACAAAAAGGGGAAGTGAATACAAAAGGAGCCCTTCTGAGGGGACAGATTACAAAGGTGGATCAGCTAAGGCCGCCTGAAGATATCAGCAAAGTCAATAAGCCCGACATGAGGAGCCGCCCCCAGTTCACGGAGCTGCGCTTCCTCTTCCTGAACCCGAGTCACCTCAGTCTCCAGAGATGCGACTCGGCCCTCCAGCAAAGAAGTTCTTTCAATGCCTTGGACTTCCGCAGCCTCTAGCCGCGGTATCTCGGCTTCTATAGTAGCCAATTCAGCGCGGAGTTCTTCCCGTCGGCTACGTAGAATGTGCGCTTGGGTTACGGAAGCTTCAACCTGAGCCCTGCTCTCCTGAAGATCAGAGATCAGAGACGTCAGCTCCGCCTGACAGTCAACTCTCTGCAGTTTGAGGGCCGCCAGCCGGTCGCCCATCATCTTCTCGAGAAAGTCCCGACGATTCACAAACTTCAACAAGAAAAGCACCCGCTGGGTCCAGATATCTAGAGGGCAGCCCAGTGCCTGCAGCCCGATCGTCAGTCGCACAGCCACTTCCTTCAACTGGGAGTAAGACAGCGCTGGCTGAGATTCCACAACCTGACGCAGCATCTCTAGATGCTGCCAGACAAATTCCTCCGATGAGGTAATGCCCAAGGAAGCCGCCGGAAACACCTCGAAGGTCACTTCCCTGTCTATGGCGGCCCATAAGCCGGTGTCCGGCTCGGAAGAGGAAGATGGAATGGCCGTCAAAGCCGAAGAAGCAGATACCGCGGCAACATGTTCCTGCTCCGTCAGACTCCTGTTAGGGCTTCCTTCAACGGAGCCTAGGAGGGACGGAGGTTCTAACTCTGGCTCCGGCACAAATGGAATCGCAGAATCAGGCGCGATCGTCATTATGGCCGCCGGTACAAAAGCAGACCCCCTTTGCGGGTCAGCCTCAGCCCTCAGCTCTGTCGTCGACGCCAGGGCGAGACTCTCCCCCGACTGGCTCGGCTCCGAGGGTAATCCCCCAACAGTCGCATGTATCCTCACCGGCACGGGGCGGAGTAGGGTGATTGTCCCTGAAGGAGATGCGGTGGCCAGTGGTAGCAGATCCGAGGCCTCTGATGAGACCACAGCAGTACCAGAAGTCGATGCCTGGGAATGAATAGCGGCTTCGGGTTCCTGGAATGAAAATTCATGTAAACACCAAGGTGGCAAAAAAAAAGAGAGGGGGATATGCGGCTCTGTAAAGGGGCGAATAGAGTTTACTATGATGACGGCATCCATCTCTTCAAGCCCCTGAATAGAAGATTCCAACCCTGCAGACGAAGCAGCAAAAGGAGGGGTTATCTCCACCTCCACGTCCAATCCAGCAAATTCCTCCTGTAACACTCCCTCGGATGGTGCCCTCGGCAGCTTCGGAGGACTGAAAATCAAAGCATCGCTCGACAGTATGAAGGGAGCCGTTGCCCCTTTGCCGTCTGCTGCAGACACTTGTTCATCACCTTCTGAAGAATGATGGTCAGTCTCTTCGTCAGAAGGGGTGGCAGAGCTACTCGAAGAAATATCTATGCTGATCTCGGGTTGGCCCGCCTCCTCCGTCGCCTGACGGGACGCTGAGCGGGTGAGCACGCGCCGCAATGGGATAGCACCCTTCTTCAGCACAGTCTTATGTCCCGCGGGCTGTGAAGGAGCTTCTACAACATGCGCCTTAACCGCCGTGCTGACCACTCCTGCCATCACAATAAAACAAGTGCGTAAGGCAGGATGGAAAGCTCAATAAAAAGGGGAACCTAAAGAACCACAATTGTGCAGCTCACCCTCAGCCTCGCTGGCAGGCGTAGGAGAAGGAAGTCTGACATCCTCCTCAACAGCGGGGAGACTCTCCCCTGCAGCTCCAGCCGTCTCGGTCACCCCTACCGGGGCTATGATGGAAGGCCCTATCTCTCCGGCCTCTAGGGCGGCTTCCTCAGCACATGTGGTGTCAGCCGCTCCTTGAGCTGAAGTTATACAAAGAAGACGTCAGAAGAATGAAAATGTCGTGAAAAGAGCATTCCTTTATACCGTACAGGGAAAATGATGTCACCTTCAGCTGCTTGCTGAGTAGCTTCTTTCCGAGCGGCAAACTGTTCAAATGATGGCACCTCGGGCAGGGGAGTCTCAGCCGCGTCAGTCGAAGGCTGCTTGGAAGAAGTTTTCCGAGCTTTCCTCGCTCGGCCTATTGCAACTTTCATTGCAGAAGCCGCTCTCTTTTTGCCAGGCGGCAGTGGAGTAGTAGTCGGCGCTGGTACAGGGACCTCAAAATATTCCGGCTTCTGTGCCTGGGAGATGATTTTTCTATAAAGCCCCTACTGCTTGATATCCAGACGGTCTGTCAAGTGAAGCACACGCCGTTATGAAGGAGTGAAGCAACAAACTAATCTACGTGTCAACAGAGGAGCACTTACCTGCCCGGCCGTTGTAAAAAGATGAGAGTGGCCAATACTGATAAGCCACCTCCTTGCTGCGGGAGGCAGCCTCCCGAACAAGCTAGCAGACGTCGCCAATCTTCTTACACTTGTCGACCAGGTCGACCAGGTCCGCATGTCCGTGGGAAGCTATACAATGATACAAGCCGAGGTGGTCAAAGCCCCAGACATCGGCATAATGAAAAGATACGAATAGAGGCTTGTCCAGGACACTAGCTACGGGACTCTCAAGGGTCAGTCCGTGGATGCTCATCAGGACGAACAGCCAAGATGCATGCTGATAATATGTCGGGGTTCTGTCCTCTCTATTAACAAACGCCCGACATGGGCAAAAGCGATCCACCTCGCACTTCCATGAAACTGCTTTGGAGAGCGGCTCCTCGATAGGGAACGGATACTGCTGAAGCTCCAGGCGGGAACCACCAATATGGCACAGGTGTTCTAAATTCTGCGTAAAAGCATCTTCACTTATGTCAGCAAGCACGGGTATCAATGGTTCAGGCACTCCCTCCTTGATGGCTTTTCTGTTCGCTATGTATGTCTCTGCCTCCTTCGGGTGGTGGGAAAATAACCTCTTCAGATGGGCTTCGTCAATGTCAAAAACGGGCCCAGGCTGCTGACTCAGGAAGGTGCGCTCAGCCACATCCCAGCATGTCATCCGGGCATTGCGGTAGAAGCTCGTGCGAGCATTCCACCATTTTACATACTCTGGAGTGACCCGGGGGACTCGGTTCGGCATCGGCACTCTGAAAGTATTGGCGTCCCGGCGGTGAAAATAGTCCCACCAGGAGCGACCTTCGGCCACAACGGTCGAGCCATGCTTTGACCTGCTGTCTAAAGGGAACAGGGCGACTGAAGGCGGAATATGCTGATCGTAGCCGAAATTCTGACCGAACCTGAAGGGATAGTAGGGTTCTAAATAAACTGCGCCCCCCTTTCTGAATACTAAAACACTGGGCGAATTGATAAAGCCCAATCAATGAGTTCAGGCTCCAAGATTGGTCGGGTCACGGTGTTGCCCGAAATGAAGTGTGTGAAAGTCTCCACTGCCTCGAGCTTACACTCACGCTGACGGTTCACTAATGGAGATGAATGTGCAGCCAGATTCCAAAAGTGGATAGTCCCCGTTGAATCCATTGGAACCCTTGCTAGTCGGCCACGGATGGAGAAGAGTTGCTGGGACACTGGACCCGATTCAGCACTTGCAAACTCCAGCATTCTGGGATACAATGTCATTGTCCGCAAAGTCCGGGGAGCTAGCTCCGAAAATAAGTTGCACACCCAGGCATTAAAAAAATGAAACGACCCCACCGTTCAGAAAGAGCGGGGGATCCGATGCCTATGAATATCTCCAATGGATTTGTAAATCAGGCATAGTGCGGCTGGACATATTGCAAGCCGTATGCCCCAAGCCATCTGACAAGCCGGGTATATTGCCTCCGGCCGAATAACTGTCTCATCCCCCTGCGGGAGGGCAAAAGTACACAGCCAGAAGGTAAGGTAGGCAGCACAATGGGTAAGGGGATCCACCCCCATCGGATTCGCCCCCCCCCCCCCCCCCCCCCCCCGCGGCTTATCCCCAGAAGAGAAGCAGGCAGCTCTGACTTGAACTTAGGTGGCCTGCTGGGTTTGCCCGCAATAGGAGCTACGTGAGGGAACTCGCTGTACTTCAAAGGGCCCCCGAAGAAATACTGAATCCAATGTCCTGCTCGGACTCTCAGTTTACTGCTCTTCTCCCGGGGCTGGTATCCCTTTGAGGATCCCCTATTCAGCGTCAGGCAGAGGGAGCAGTATGCCTTCATCAAGTACCGGTATGAATAGCCGAAGTAATATTCACCTTCGCCGTCTGTTTCGTCCTTGATGAAGTCATGAATGCAGACCTCCTCATAGGGCTCTCCGTTAATCGGCAGGCCTGATAACTGTGATAGGCTCCAAAGATCCAGAGAGGTCTCACCTTCTACTGTATAGAAAGTGTTGAACTGCGAGCAAAATACTTCTGATGCGGGACGAGACCACGGACACGACAAGCTCGCGATCGTCCCTTAACGAGGGAAGCGTCGGACGTGCGCGGTTGAGAAACCGGCAAGAGCTAGGGTGGTCGGCTCTCTCTTTCGTGCCCGGATCGGGTCACGGGACGGTAACGCTCTCTCTCACAGCAGCGGTGATATAAATAGAAAGCGAGCTAATTACCCTATCAAGCTCTCTAGCAGTGGCATAAACAAGCATATATGAAATTAAGTAAAATGCCAACTAAGGGAGCGAAGGTGATACCTCCACGCGCTCGGCGTGGGGAAGACGGACCCGGCCGAAAACTCGTACTCCCGGGAAACATAACACACAATAATTACAGCAATGGGAACATGCCCACTCCACGCAGGGAGGTAAAGGGCTATACAAATGGGCCCGGGAGGATCGAATTCGGGTTGACGGGCAGCTTCGAGTGTTGATTCGGCTACACGCGTGTTCACGACCGTGGGGCCCACGTGCTGTCTGGAGGGGCCGTGTGGGACCCGGTGGTACCGCTGTAGTGGAGACACTTGGAGAAGCGCTCCCCGGGCTGGCGGCACGCTGGTTCGCCGGCCGGAGGCCGGGCGGCTCCGTTCGGCACCGGTCGGAAAAACTGATCGGAAATCTGCCGGTTTTGTATTTCAGCGCGCGCTCCGGCGAGAACTGACGCTGCGATCAGCATCGGTGTCGGAATGCGACGAAATCAGAGCCGTTGGAAAGCTGCTTTGAAGTACTACAATCTAGTGGCCTTCAGAAAAATTCACCAGATTTGTACTATATGTTGGCGAATTTTATATGCTGCTGTTGTACAGTAACCGAAGACTCAGATCTGCAGAGGACTATCTTGTTGATTGCCTTTGACCGTGACGTAGATGTCCGAATTTGAAGATGTGTTCTTCAGAAAGGTTGTAGGAAATGGAATAAGGAAACCAGGACAATTTTTTGGATTTGGATTTGAAGGTGGTGGTGATTTGTTCTGATGTTTGAAATTGAGGGTGGTCGGATCTGGGATCTGACTAAAAACACTGTATCAGAGGAAGAACACGAATTTCTACAAATAGCTAAAAGGCTGATAAAAAATTAAAAAAATTTATGGAGGTAGAGGGTAATAGACAGAACTCCCAATAAAATTGGGAGGGTTTGGATAAATCAAAAAGATGGTCGGATGGGGAGAACTCAGAGGTTCTGTCACTGTAGATAGAAACCTGGCAGATCTGAGATGACAGATTGGACGAAAATGTAAAAATACTAAACGAGGGAATTATGGCGTGAAAATTTAGGTGGATCTTGGGATGCAAGGTCTGAAAACACCATAAAAAATTCAGATCAATCCAAGATCGTGGCTGAGACAGAAAATTCGTGGAAACTACTGTGGTTGGATGAAGACAGAACTGCAGAGGCGGCTCGATGGCGGCACGAACGGCGGCGGCACAGACGATCACCGGAGGTTGAGAGGAGATGATAGAAGGTAGAATCACTCTAGAACTTGAGTTTGGAGGAGAGGAACCAGAGGGGAGAGGGATGGGGGCGCAATATGCTCCTTGGCTTTCACAAAATTTTCTGAATTTTCATTGAATTTCACATGAAAATACAAGCTTATATATGGTTTACATCAAATGCAATGTGGACCCTTGGATCTAGGGAAGGGGAATCAAGGGCTAGGATTGCATGCCACAAACACAAAAAAAAGAATATAATATGCAAGGGGGGGTGTGCCCTATTGACCAAGGGGTAGAAGTTGAATGGGTGGTTGAATGGTAGGTGGCCTACCTTGGACAAAATGGGCCACTTGTCTACCCATGTGGCATATGACTTGTCCAACCTTCTAGATGTCCACCTAGGATGGTTGACTAGCCCCACAAGATGACATGGACCAATGGGAAAGGGCTGAGGGCCCCCTTGCTGGTCCTACTGACAAATTACATAGAAACCCACACAATCTACGGGAGTGACGCATTGGCCGATAAAGCCGTACAATTGCGCGTATACTTTCCCGTGGATATAAAAATAAACTAAAGGATATAAATGCAATATGAAAAGGTACTGGCTCGGTGTCGATTCCCATCAACTCTCCCCGGGTGGGAGGAACTCGACCCCGTCGAGTAGGGGTAGGGATGCTCGAGTACTCCGGCGGATCCGTCACCGTGCCAAGTAGCGCGGGTATGCTCCGCTCCAAGTGATCGTCACCTGCTCATTCCATATATACTCGATATGCGAACTGCTATGGGCTAAAGGTGGTCACTCCGAAGGGGCGCTCTCAAAAGGGAAGAAAACAGCTCGAAGACTCACTAGGAATCACCGCTGAGTCCCTATAGGTGATTGATCCGGGTATAGATGTGGAACTGATCCCATACTCATCAAGTGAGTCCACTCGCCTCTTACTCATAAGAGACCGACAACGAGCTTACACAAGACTCATGCAGACTTACCATGCAATACACACAATAATCGACTCGAAACACACCACACAAACAAACCACACAAGAAAACACACTGACTCATGCACGACTCGAGACTAAGGTGGTAGCATCGAGCCCACTTGGTGGCGGCATCCTGGGCGGCAGGAGAGCTGTCCCACTCTTCCTCCCCCAAGGCATAGTACTCATCGGCTAGTGCCTCATCGGCCACGTAATTGACACACTCAAGCTCGGGAGGTGCAGACTCTCCAATACCTATGGCTAGGGTGGCGCGAGCGGGGCACTCGCTGGCAATGTGGCCAAACCCGTGACAGTGAAAACACTGCACTCTCGACCGCCTACTCTCTCCTATAAAAGGGGCCTTACCTTTATCATCCCGTCGGGTAGGGGGTGTAGGCAGCAATGGGGGAGATGTAGGTGTCTTGGACAATAGTGGAGGGGGTGCCGGTGCCATAGGACGGGCTATAGGAGCCGGGGGACGGGCAACGGGTGCCGGTGGTTGGGGTGGAAATAGATCCCGGGGTGGAGGAGGGCGAGGTCTAGGAGCGAAGTGCTCCTGACGGGCGGGCTCTTGAGGACGAGCCATGGGTCCCCTCGGGTATGAACCTAAGGAGCCACGGGAATCACTACGGGGAGGAGCGGGGCTCCACCGGGGAATAGACTCGAACTCACCCTCGAATTACTCCATTTCGAGAGTAACTTGGTATGCATCCTCTAGCTTGTCCACCTTGCGGCGGAGAAGCTCATACTGTAAGTGCGGGCGTAGACCACGCCGAAACCGAGAGACGGTAAGGGAATCCTCCTCCGTGGCATCACATCGCAAGTAGTATTCATCAAACTCGGTGACCGAGACAGACCGATCTCCTTGGGTGAGGCTTTGCCACCTCTCTATAAGACGCTGGCGGTAGGAGGTAGGGAGGTACTTCTTCCTAAGCTTCTCCCTCATCTCGGTCCACGTATCGATCGGAGGTTCATGACGATGAAACAATATATTCTCCATGTTCCTCCAATATGTTTGGGCTTGGCCCAAAAGTTTCATCCTGGCAAACTTGACCTTCCTTTGGTCCGACATCTCGAACCACTCAAAATATCGATCCATGCCAGCCTCCCAATCAAGATAGACCTTTGGGTCTAAGGACCCGTCAAAGGTGGGAGGGTCGGCCCGAACGGTCCGAAGGGCCCGTTCATCCATATCTTGGTCGTGGGTACGCCGTATAGGACGATGATCACGACCATATCCCCGATGCTCATTCTCGGACTCATAGTCATGCACTTCGGGGACTTCGTGCCTCCTATTAGCTACCCCGTGACCCCTTGGAGTCGCGGGTCACTGACCCAGCTCCGGTTGACCTTGTGTAGGTGGGACGGGTGCTTGGACTGGAGCAATCGGATGTGTCTCGGCTGGTCCTTTCTCTAGTGCGATGACTCTCCCGATCAATCCCTGAATGGACTGACTTGACCCGGCGGCCCTATCCTCTACGGATTTCATCCTCTCTTCTAGGCGGGTGCCTAGACCGTTCACTCGGGTACTCACTCCTTCCATCCTATCCATTCGGGTACTTAAATCACCCATTTGCGTGTCAAACCCATCAAGACGTGTATGCAATCCTTGCACTTGTCCCATAAGATTTTGGAACATTTCGAGCACAGCTGACGCATCGAGACTAGTGGCTCGAGGATCCGCCATAGGTGGGGGTGGGGGTGAGTACTGAGTACCCCTACGAGTGGGCATGCAAACACACCGACTAGATGACTCCGACTAAAGCAAACACACTAATGTGAAATGATGCGCCTAGACTTAAACCAATATCCGGTACGGGGCGGAGGTAATCGACCCGAGAGTCACTCGCGCAAGTGTGCGGCCTTTCCGATAGGCGTAGCCTAACGTTCGGACAACACCTTTTGATATACCGAATTATCGGGATGAAATGTAATTTAAAAACACTCTTTTTTTTATTTTAGAAATATGATGATCCTAGACTCGACTTAACCCGACTAATGACTAGACGTAAATGACACTTTTTTTTGACACCCTAGACTCAACCTCGCTCTGATACCAAATTGATGCGGGACGAGACCACGGACACGACAAGCTCGCGATCGTCCTTTAACGAGGGAAGCGTCGGACGTGCGCGATTGAGAAACCGGCAAGAGCTAGGGTGGTCGGCTCTCTCTTTCGTGCCCGGATCGGGTCACGGGACGGTAATGCTCTCTCTCGCAGCAGCGGTGATATAAATAGAAAGCGAGCTAATTACCCTATCATGCTCTCTAGCAGCGGCATAAACAAGCATATATGAAATTAAGCAAAATGCCAAGTAAGGGAGCGAAGGCGATACCTCCACGCGCTCGGCGTGGGGAAGACGGACCCGGCCGAAAAGTCGTACTCCCGGGAAACTTAACACACAATAATTACAGCAATGGGAACATGCCCACTCCACGCAGGGAGGTAAAGGGCTATACAAATGGGCCCGGGAGGACCGAATTCGGGTTGACGGGCAGCTTCGGGTGTTGATTCGGCTACACGCGTGTTCACGACCGTGGGGCCCACGTGCTGTCTGGAGGGGCCGTGTGGGACCCGGTGGTACCGCTGTAGTGGAGACACTTGGAGAAGCGCTCCCCGGGCTGGCGGCACGCTGGTTCGCCGGCCGGAGGCCGGGCGGCCCCGTTCGGCACCGGTCAAAAAAATTGATCGGAAATCTGTCGGTTCTGTATTTCAGCGCGCGTTCTGGCGAGAACTGACGCTGCGATCAGCACCGGTGTCGGAATGCGACGAGCTCAAAGCCGTTGGAAAGCTGCTTCGAAGTACTACAATCTAGTGGCCTTCAGAAAAATTCACCAGATTTGTACTATGTGTTGGCGAATTTTATATGCTGCTGTTGTACAGTAACCGAAGACTCAGATCTGCAGAAGACTATCCTGTTGATTGCCTTTGACCGTGAAGTAGATGTCCGAATTTGAAGATGTGTTCTTCAGCAAGGTTGTAGGAAATAGAACAAGGAACCAGGACTATTTTTGGATTTGGATTTGGAGGTGGTGGTGATTTGTTCTGATTTTTGAAGTTGAGGGTGGTCGAATCTGGGATCTGACTAAAAACACTGTATCAGAGGAAGAACACGAATTTCTACAAATAGCTAGAAGGCTGATAAAACATTATGAAAATTTGTGGAGGTAGAGGGTGATAGACAGAACTCCCAGTAAAATTGGGAGGGTTTGGATAAATCAAAAAGATGGTCGGATGGGGAGAACTCAGAGGTTCTGTCACTGTAGACAGAAACCTGGCAGATCTAGGATGACAGATTGGACGAAAATGTAAAAATACTAAACGAGGGAATTATGGCGTGAAAATTTAGGTGGATCTTGGGATGCAGGGTCTGAAAACACCATAAAAAATTCAGATCAATCCAAGCTCATGGCTGAGACAGACAATTCGTGGAAACTGCTGTGGTCGGATGAAGATAGAACTGCAGAGGCGGCTCGATGGCGGCACGAACGGCGGCGGCGGCAGCACAGACAATCACCGGAGGTTGAGAGGAGATGATAGAAGGTAGAATCACTCTAGAACTTGAGGTTGGAGGAGAGGAACCAGAGGGGAGAGGGCTGGGGACGCAATATGCTCCTTGGCTTTCACAAAATTTTCTGAATTTTCATTGAATTTCACATGAAAATACAAGCTTATATATGGTTTACATCAAATGCAATGTGGACCCTTGGATCTAGGGAAGGGGAATCAAGGGCTAGGATTGCATGCCACAAACACAAAAAAAGGAATATAATATGCAAGGGGGGGTGCACCTTATTGACCAAGGGGTAGAAGTTGAATGGGTGGTTGAATGGTAGGTGGCCTACCTTGGACAAAATGGGCCACTTGTCTACCCATGTGACATATGACTAGTCCAACCTTCTAGATGTCCACCTAGGATGGTTGACTAGCCCCACAAGATGACATGGACCAATGGGAAAGGGCTGAGGGCCCCCTTGCTGGTCCTACTGACAAATTACATAGAAACCCACACAATCTACGGGAGTGACGCATTGGCCGATAAAGCCGTACAATTGCGCGTATACTTTCCCATGGATATAAAAATAAACTAAAGGATATAAATGCAATATGAAAAGGTACTGGCTCGGTGTCAATTCCCATCAACTTCGAACATGCCGTAGCATAGCCCCTTTGAAATGGGATACCTGAAGCGGGATGCATACACACTGTGGTACACCCCGGCCCTGACCAGCAGCGGTGCATACTCTTTCAGAACATATTCTGTGAATTCCACTGCCCCTACACGAAAGAGATGAGCATCTGTCACCTTCGTGTCTGCAAACCACCCAGCTGCCAATTGAAATTTGAACTGAACAGCCAAGCAGTTCAGCACAAACGGTTCCTCTCTGTAGCCCCACTTGATGGGCGCCAAGAATAAACCGTAACCGGGTTTCTCCCTGTTAACCCGACCTATGGTGTTGTCCCACCTGGCTGGTGTGAACTCTGGGGCCCGTGTTAGCATCTTCAGCTCTGCCTCCAGCTCTGTTACCCCTAAGACGGCGTCCCACTTGCGCCGCTCCCCCGGAAGGTAGATGGTATCGCCACGATACACAGAACCTTTCAAGCTGTCCCGGTCTAGCAACATGGCCCGCTCCACCATCCGAGCCAGCATGACGTCCCTCTTCCCAGATACGTTGAAGGTACAAATGAAGGGCGCGAGGTGACGATCCTTCGGGAAGTCCGGACGGTAGTCGTCATCGCGATTGAAGTCCAGTCCTCCCTCGACAGTCACAATGCGAGAGGCGGATACTGTATCTATTTCGGAGCCAGAGGACTCATCGACTATGGCGATCCTCCCAAGACCCTGGTCCAGCTGTCCAACATTCCTCCAAGTCACAACGGGACCAGAAGCCCTGCCTTGAGGAGAAGAGTCAACATCAGCAGTGCCGGAGGCAACGCGGCTAGAAGATGAAGCCATTTCCAGCGAGCTACAGACACAAAACCAAGAAAAGGAAATAATAAGATGATATGAAGATGAAAATAGAGAGTAGAATTTCAAGAAAAATTTTGACAGCATCTCCCCTTATCCGGGGTATGCCCAGAATTCAAACGGGAGAACACCCACCAGGAGGGGGTGACTCTGAAATGAAAAGGGACGGAGTCCCGAACAAAATTCCCCGAAGGGAAGGATTCCACGCCGGCTGCTCTGAGGCGACAGAAGGAGAAAGGGGAGGAAGAGGGAGAAAGCTCAAGGAGAAATGAGCTTCTCCCTCCCCCTCTCGGCGCCTATATCGGCCACGCCAAAAGGAGCACCGAGAGGGAGGTCGCGCCGACAACCGGAAGCGCCAAAAGGCGCGCCGAGACGGCCTCCGTGCCAAAAAGCAAAAATGCCACAGTCGCGTCGAGAAGATCACCGCGCCGAGAAGAGCGTCACGCCGGGAATTCCATGCCGAGCCCACCTCCCCGCCGAGAAGATAGTGCCGGGAGCGTCCATGGAGCCGTTTAGCCCACCAGGGGTGATGTAACCAACAGATCAAGCCAAAAATGCTGGTGTTCGTCCAAATTTGCTTGTAGAGCATGGAAGTCACGCAAAGCAGAATGAAGACTCAGAGTCAAAAGAATAGCCAATGCACAGGAGCGGACCTGAAGAGACCACGAAGCGCAATGTGTGAACATGATATACACCCGCATGTCCCGTGTCACTCATGCTTCGCTCACGCCACCTACGGGTGGGGGGCATTTGTTGACACCTAAAATATGTCAGAAGAGATCATAGCAGATTCACAGTTCTGAAGATCAGTCAAGGGCACAGCTCACGTACCATCCCTGGGAGATCTGAGAGTCTGAATAGAAGAAACCCACTACCCCTATCATGTTGTTCGACTAAAGCCGTTTGTGGCTAGGTCGCTGTCCAGTACTACTGTCATTCAGATAGTCAGGCTGATAAAACTATACCAACATTCAGGCAACCATCCGCCTGCTGAAACAGATGTTCAGACATCTCTGATTCTCCGAAGAAGGGATGCACAATGCCTCGCACGTGTTTGTGAATGCAAGGTGCAAACAAGCCCCACGGAGTCTTAATATACATATGCCAAAAGCCCCACTGTCGAAAGGAGTCCACTAAGTGGATCCTGGACCGAATGGGCCGAACGACAAGAGAATGGGCCAAGCCCAAATATGAGACGGGACGCGTCGATGACGGCCGCGCCGGGAGGACGATCCTAGCGCGCCGGGAAGTGCATGCCGAAAGGATGAGGGCCTGGCCTCTATAAGAGGCCTGCCCTTCGAACAGAAAAAGGGGGTCGAACAGAAAAAAGAGAAGGAGGGAACTCGAGAGCCCTTGAAAGAAGCTGAAGAAAGGAAAAAGGGAGAGAGGCAGAGGCTCGAAGAGAGATCTAGGTGGGAGTGCCGGATAGCTGCAGCTCCTTCTCTTTCCCCTCCCTATCTGTCTGAATATTTCTCTCTGTATTTTTCTTTTAGCATCTTTGCTTCAATAGCATCGAATGCCAATGTAACCTGCTTTCAGGGATTAAGCCTAGATTTCTCTCTCTGTTGAGTCAGATTTCTTTCTCTAGCATGCGTGTAAGTCGTCTGGATGAAATAAAGAATGAGAGAATGGGTTGAATTCCGCCCTTTCATTACCTTCTTCTTTCTGTCTCTGCATCCGAGGTTCGCTATATGCTAAGGATACTGATAACTAGGCGTGTTTTATCGTTTGATTTTCTAATTCTGCTGAAGCATCTTCGCTACTATTATTTATCACCTCCCCCTCCAGTCATATTTTGAGGGCCTGAGACAGTCTATCTCATGGCTCCTCTTATGTGAAATAAAGGGAGATGTGGTTCAGGGATTTCCGTCCATGGTTCTGCTCCCCGATGAGGCCCAGAGGAAGGGTGTTCCCCCAAAGTCTCCCCCCTCCGATCATCCAAAACAGTCGGGATTAAACCTCTCTCTGAACAACCCCCGAAACCCTGTTCTAAGACCTCCTTAAAACCACTGCTGAAAGCCTCCCGGCGCCGGTGTCTCCCGGTGCGAGTTTCGTGCCGAGAGCTCCCCACGCCGGTTGGACCCCCCCTATCGTGCCGAGCCTACCTAGCTTCCGTGCCGAAACCATTCCTCTTCTCTGCATTGATACCCTCACATTGTCTGGCCATCCTGATGCCTTCGCCACCACGGCGAGCCATACAGACCCCGTCCATTATGTCCTACCCTCATGGGTGTGCATTGCCCTTCCCTTTGGCCTCACGGGAGCTATATCAAAGGGGGTTAATTCTCCCCCTACATTCTGTAACCCATTAAACCACGGGGTAATGCCATTGCAGGCTTTCCGATGGATTACGTTGGGGATATTACAATACAGGGGATGAGGTTTTATATGATCTAGACCCTAGAATCACGGGCTACGCCCGGCTCCCATTTAGGTTTCCACTCCGGCACTCGTGAGTGGATAGCCCATAGTATTCTCTTGGCATGCTCCCAAAATAAGGGGAGATGCTGCCAAAATTTACCCGAAGCTTTACTCCATAATATGGCACGATGTTTCATCGAAATCACGTATTTAATCCCTCGATATGGCGAGGGCCCGAGCTGTGTAATCTCATGGCATCTTGCCATCACAGGGAATACATCTCGTGATTGGTGATCTCCTTGGACCCCCTCGTGAAGGAAGCCAACCTGATCCTCTATTTCCATTCATCCATTACTCTGAAGTCCCCATCAAACGAAGAAACACTCACAAGACCTGAGAAAACCAACAAAGAAACGGCTCCCGACGCCACATGACTCCCGGCGCCATCCCCTCCCGGCGCCAATCTCACGCCGGGTGAAGGGCGCGCCAAGAAGCCCACCGCGCCGACTGCCCCTTCGTCCCAGCCACGCCGGTTGCCTATCGTGCCGGTAGCCCTTTAGCTTCCCGTCGCGCCGTTTGGCCTTCGCGCCAGCTCCAATCCATACCATTTCATTTCAAAAATAGCTGCCACCCAAATGTCTGATGTCTCAACAACTTCATTGAACCCAAATCTAATCTAAACTCAATATACCACTCATGTCAACCTTCATGCCAGCCTTCATTGTCTCACGAGGGAACTATGGTTCTTCACCCAGGTCCATGGGAGATACATTAATGGGAGGTTTCACCCCTACATTACACCGAATCCAACATTTCTTCTGTCACCCCGCTGACCCTTGGAGTTCTGCCGCTGCATGTCCTCCAACGGTCCTTTGAGGGGAATATTAACAAATGATGCGATGGTGGACACTGCCCCGTCATATGTGGATCCTTCTCGGACCCAGGGCTACGCCCGACTCTCTTTTTGGTTTCCATTCCGGCTCTCCGTGGATGGATGTCCTATATTCCCATTTGGCATAGTCCAAAGGGAGGGGACATGCTGCCGAATTTGTGTTATAACATCATTATCACACCCCGTATATCACGGTTCCTCGTGCATGTCTGCATTGACCCTCGGGTATATTAAATGGTGTTGACAGAAGGTCGGGTTGTGCCCAATCAGAAGTCTCCGCTATGCGCGATGGTGGTCTTCGGACCTACGTCCTCCGCCACGTACCGAGGGTCCATAATTCGATGAACTATGCATCCCTTGTATGATAAATAAATGCATCCTGCATGCCTTCGTCATGGTCACCATGTAGCTCTTTTTATTCTGGCTTTGACAGCCCGCTATCTCGGCAATTAATCAAAGGTGTTCTCTCCTCGTGGGGGATGTAATTAACGCCATAGCCTTTATGGTATGGCGGACTGCTGGTCCCGACCGAACCTCGCATTCGCCCGACACGGGTCAGAACGAGCGCATCATAAAATTGTCACTCATGTGACTGGCACGCCCGCGTCGTCAATCGGTCAGTTGACTCCCAGTTAGTCAAATGGCTGATCGATACGTGAAATAAGACATGTATACATGTACATATACATATATATACACATGAAATAAGAACAACAAGACGGTCGGATAAAAAAAAAAAACCCGTCGCAAACAGACCATAAGGAATCTCTTCCTCCCCTGAGCCTCGAGGAAGGGTCCCAGTATGTCCACCCCCCACTGAGCAAATGGGCGAGGCTCCATCAGAGCATGCAATTGTGTAGTTGGCTGGTGATGTAAGTTCGTGAACTTCTGGCATTGAGAGCACCTCCGGACGTAGTCAAGGCAATCTTGTTGCAGTGTGGGCCACCAGTGTCCTTGTCGAATGAGAGTTCGTGCGAGTGCTTACCCTTCTATATGGCTTTCGCAGAGCCCCTCGTGTACTTCCTGTATCGCCTGCTTGGCTTCCATGGGGAACAAGCATTTCAATAGTGGGGTTGAAAGCGAGCGCCTGAATAGGTGGCCATCAACGATGGTAAAGTGTGCTGCTCATGCTCACGTGTGGCGGGCTTCAGCACGATCATTGGTGAGTTACTGCCATAAGAGGAAATCCAGGATTAGGTCCATCCAAGAAGGCTCATAATCTATGGCATTCACCTGGGGTGTCGGCTCTTCTATGCTTGGCGCCGACAACTCTTCTATGAGGACGGCCCTTGAACTAGAGGTGGTGGCTGATGATGCCAGATAGGACAAGGCGTCTGCTTGGATGTTCTCCTCCCACGGGATGTGTACTATCTCGAAGTGAGAGAATTCCAGGATCGCTACTTTGGCTCTCTCGAGATCTTTAATCATGGCCGGCTCTCGGGCTTCGAATTCTCCTTTGACATGGTTGGCGACGAGCATGGAGTCGCTGTAGACTCATAAGTTGGTCACCCCTAAGTGCTTTGCCATCCGTAAGCCTGAAAGTAGTGCTTCATACTCGACCACATTGTTTGTGGTTGCGAAGTTAAAGCGAAGGGCGTTGTAGCGACCCAAGATCTGGATACCAGGAAGGGAACTCGATACCATTCGAATCCTGGCCCGCCGCCCACGAGCCGAGGCTCGGAAGGGCTAAAAAGGAGTGTGGAGTTACAAAGAAATAGGAAATAAATCAGGACAATTCAACAATTAACAGAAATAAATAAACAACTACAACAGAGTCCAGTCCAACAGAAGTACAGTCTAAGGTAGAAGAACGTACCCAATGCCAAGTGAACACTCGGCCCGGCAAGCTGGCGACTAAGAACCTCCGCACAGCACCCTCGAACCACGAGAAAGAACCGCTCCACCTGAAATGCAGGGGTGAGCCTCCTGTCACTGTCTTAATAGGGGTCCCACAGAACCCCAACCATAAACAACGGCGATAACGGAAAGCAGCAACAACAGCAGGAACAGCAAACCCGGTGGCTGGTAAAAACTCGATGCTACAGCTACTCCTATTGTACCGGAAAGCACGCACCCCGATCTCCCAGTCAGGGGACCACCAAACTAACGGGAAAACCTCTGGCCACGCTGCCAGGAAAACCATCACGACAGCGCTGTCGTAAACCGAGCACTACCTAGGAAAACCCTCAGTGACGCTCACCAGAACCCTAGACCTCTATCTCGGGAACACCCCCAAAAACCGCACGCGAAATCACGTCTCGCAGACGTGAAGCGGAAACTCGACTCATGAGAAACTCATGTCACGTGATGGGAGCACTACCCACCAGAAGCAAGGCCGGATGCGTCCATTGATGACTTAGTCCACAACCTCAGGTGTCTCGCTACCACGCCCCAAGAGGAGGCTGAGACACCGTACTAGTAACCAAGAACACCAACAAGGACAAGCTGGGGTCCCACTTGTCAGCACGGGTCCAACGCCCCCAACGAAGGGTGCACACATAGACCATGTGCCCTAGGTCAAATCCTCTAGCTGGTTCTTCCCCCGAAGCCCGGACTCCATTGCACGTGGGGGCCCTATGGTAACCAGCCTAAAAACTTTCTATCTTGGGTCACCCTCTCCACCACTCCCAAGTGGGTTCGCACACGCGTGCGCAGGAAAGCAACGTCTAGTGGCAGGTCACTCAACGTGAACATAGAAAGCCACACACGCACCCATCGCGGGTAACACGGTGGAACAGGCGGCATGACGCCACCAGACTCTGGATGGTCCACTAGACCTAATGAACCCAACAATCCTTGAGTCACACGACTCGGGTCAAGACCGTCGTACAAGGACAGCTCCACGTCGTCAATCTAGCTTATCCCTAGGTCTAAAACCACAGTAGCATAAATATCGAGGCAGCTCACAAGCCGCCGAGACAATTCCCTACCCAAGGGACACACAGGAAACTTCCAGCCCCAGGCTGGTTAACTGGACCCATAGTCCAGGGCCACACACATGGCCCACTCGGAAACCACCTTCCGGAGAGACCCACGATGTGCGGGGAAGCCCCCACTGCACTCATACCGATACATGGCGACTCAATCTAGCGAGAACACGAAAGCCCGGAACACATGGGGTCATCCGAACCCTACAAACCCATGGGCATGCTAATCGAGGTAACACGGTACCTCCGAACACCCAAAAACACGGTCACGGAACCCCCTGGGATGTCTGGGACGCACACGGGCCAAGGGAAACACGATCAGCCGTAGTCCACATGCCCTGGCCCGCCCGACTATTCGCCCCCATGAACGCGCTACTCTCAAGGTGCGCGTTCAGAATGTGGCACTCTCCTATAACACGTTCAGAATGCGCTACTCGCCTATAGCACGTTCATAACAGAACGTGGCACTCTCCTATAGCACGTTCAGAATGCGCTACATGCCCATAGCACGTTCAGAACGTGTTACTCGCCTATAGCACGTTCATAACAGAACGTGGCACTCACCTATGGCGCGTTCATAACCGCCTTACTATTCATCTCCCTCGATGAATGTGGCGTCGCGATACGGCGCCTTCTTGAAGAACGCACCCTCAGTGTCGAGCACGTTCTCAGTCCGCGCCCAAAAAAGGCAAAAACCACGAAAAAACCCATTCCACGCCCCGTTCACGCCCATGTGAAGGGGAAAACAAGGGGAAATCATTCCCTAACCTCTCTAGCACCGAGAGGACCCATTTAAACCCCCAAAATGTAATCGAAACGCGAAATCCGGCTCACACCCCAAAATCACATGTTTTCCCCAAAACATGAAAATAAACCCGCTCGGCTCACCACGGCCTACAAAACTCGTGGGAAATGAAGTACGCGGGTTAGCGAACCATCCCCCTACCTTCACCGAAAATTCCGCGCACCGTGGACGCTGATCCACGTGAAAATGCCGTTTAAACCCTCGCCGGCTCGCAATCCCATGAATTGCCTCCACCATCACGATCCTCGTCCAGTGCCCGTCGCTCCATGCCCCATGAGCATTGCCGCCCCGTCCTCGTCTGCCTCCGTCGGCTGCCCGGAGAAGAGAGGGGGAGAGGAGAGAGCGTGAGAGAAGAGAGAGAGAGAGAGGGAGAGGGAGAGAAAATGAGAGATGGGGAGAGAGAAAAGGAGGTTTGATATATAGAAAATCCAAAATTTTGGAAAATACCAAAAATAGGAAAAATACTCCCCACGATCCTCGGAAAATGCACAACGTAATGGTAATATCCCAAAGTCGAAGAACGCAACAGTTCACCCTACACGGGGTTCCAAAGGTCCGACAGGCAAAAACACGCGTGAACCGCAAAACTCAATCCGGGACCCACAAAAATGATCCGAAACTCGCGGATCTTGAGCTGATAAATGATCCAAAAAAATCTGGGGGGTTACAGCCCTCCCCCCTTAAACAAATTTTGTCCTCGAAATTCAGGACAAACGCGAGAACACAGGGGAAGCATGCCTTAACCAACTGACAACGCCGTCTGAGCCCCAGCACAGAAAAACCTTGATTCTCACGAAAGCACCGATCATGAGGGATACCGCCAGACCTTAATCACGGACAACGCCACGCTCCGCACACTGCACACACCGATCATCAAAGCAGGCATAACACAAAAAGCACAAGCCTGGCATTACCTCAAACACACGAAAACCAACCACGGCACCGCTGCCACCCTGGGAAAAACCAATCCACCGGTCAATGCCCATGCTCGGTGGACCAACCAAATGCCAACTTCACAACCAACTGACTAATCTCATGCCCTACACAAGGGACGACCAACACTGAGCTTCCAGCAGCTCACACCTGGCAAGCTAACAGCTCACAACAGCACCGGACCAACTCTGCCAGAAGATAAACTTCGACAAAGCCCAAGTCCCATCCAGAAAAACACATCACAAAAACGGCCACCAAAAGGCCTCATTTGCACACGGCTCTCACCATTCTCGATGCGCAACCACCAGCATCTTCTATCTTTGAAATACTACCCACCGGTCACCAGACACTTGTCAACGGGGAACCTCCACCGGCCCAACAAGCGCGATCTAACTCATGACAGGCCATCCGCTGACTTACGCACAAACCAACGCCGCATCTCAGCCAAAATCTCACTTAGACGACGCATCCAGACATATCCTCATGTCGACTCTACCCTCTCAGGGGAGCACGGCAAAACCAAATGACAAGAATCTAGAGTCCTCAGTCTTCACCTCACTAGACTCGGACTTACAGGGGAATCCTCCCTTGTTGGTCGCAGACCAGGGACCACCATTCCAACGCCAATGTCCCATCAAGGACCTCCACGCACAGACATCACTCTTTCCTTCTGTCTCATCGAATGCTATCTCATCTCAATCGCTCCAAATGGACACCTGCCAATCCTACTTCCGCTCTTACCACAGAGCCACGGGACACAACCTGAGCAATTCACGGCACACGACTCCAAAGCAACCAAGTGCCACTTGCTACCACAGCAACCTAGTCGATAGCACCACGACCAATGCACACAGGTCCCCAGAAAATACACATATGTTGACATGTTTTTCCTACCCCTTTGTATCCTTCCTTACCTTCCCTTTTCTAAATCTATCAAAGTGTAAAAACAAGCCAAACAAAGGAAAGGAAGTAGAGACAGAGCGCAGGGGTGTGCGTGATCGTGATCGCCACCAAGACATGAAGTACCGAGGAGTACGATGTACCTTGGAAAGGGGGAAGCACTCGCCCAAAGAAAGCAGCGCTGCAGAAGTACGCGGTCCTGGACGAACCGCCTATTGAATGACACGGTCCCTCGACAGACCGCTCAAAGCGTTGGGAAGGATGCGGGACGAAGACAGATCTGGCGACAGAACGGCAAGGAGACAACCTCTTACAAGATATAAACGGCTTGAATAGAACCGCTCTGATCTACAAACGGACGGAAGAAGATCACCCAGAACGCCAGACTCCTAAGTTGTGGGATTTGATCCTCCACCCCTTCCAGCCGACCAGAGGGGATGGGCCTCGTGCTACGATGATGTTGACATGCAAAACAAAGTGTAGAGCACAAAAATAAAACCCAAATTAGCTCTGAGAAGTGTAGCAACTATAGAACGAAGTGGAAAATAAACATAATGACATGAAAGGGGTGATACCTGGGAGGTTTTTAAACCCCTAGGGGGCGTGGAAAATAATAGGAGGGTGTGTGAATGGAGTGCAATGATAAAAATGTGGAAGGAAAAACTAAGAGAAGAAGCATGCAATGACAAAAGCGATGGTGGGACTATCAAACGAAGACTCAACACAAATACTCCCTGAACCGGAGGCTTATATGGACATAGAAAGCCTCCCTCCCTGACTGTAGGTTGCTCCAAAGTTCGGCAGGGCTTCGCTGTGACCTTAAAATCTCCCCCTTTTCAAAGTTTGGCCTTAGGGTCTATTTATAGACCCTAAAAAGTCAGCCAAGAAATTAGGGTTTCTAGTGAAAAATTAGGTCAAGATATCAACAGATAATCCGTAGATAATTGAATTATCTTCCGACCAGTTCAAACAGCACCCCATTTGGTGGAGTATCCGTAGAGAAATGGGTGGAATAAGTTGAGGATAAAACCATGGATGGAGAGGGAAAATCCTTAAATTCTTCAGAAATCGAGCCATTGCACGGTCTCTCGATAGACCGCCCAGTCTATTGAACGGTCCACCTCTAGACTGTCCTATGCTGTCGGTGATAAATAAATGAAAGTAGAAATTATCCAATTATCCACCGAACTGACCGGCTATCACGGCGTTGGACTCTTTAGGATAAACGGTCTACTGATAGACCGCTCAGCACATAGAACGGTCCAATGCTTGGCCGTTTAAACATGTCGGTGATAAATCTAAAAAAGTAAGATAAATAGATAATTATCTAAAAAACCAACGAGCTCAGGACTCTGGGAGCTGGACGGTCTAAGGACAGGCCGTTTAATGGAAATAAACGGCTTATTCAAAACCGTTCAAAGGCTTGTCGGTGAAAATTCAGAAAATCAAATAAATATCCAATAAATCATGTAAACGGTTCCAACTAGGCTGCGCAATAACTGAACGGCCCATAAATAGACCGTCCTCATTCAGGAGAGACGTTAGTTAAGACGCTGTTATGATAAAAGCGGTCCTTCACTGGACCGTCCCACTCAAGATGAGACTCTAGTTAAGACGCTGTTATCATAAACGCGGTCCTTCACTAGACCATCCTACCCAAGATGAGATGCTAGTTAAGACGCTAGCCTTTCCTGCCTTTAAACGGTCCTTTAATAGGTCGTTCAATTAATAGCGGTTCACTTGAGACTCTTTAATGAAAATAAGGTCGGTGCAAGAAAACTCAGGTCAGTGCAAGCTCAGAACAAGGTTGGTGCAAGCAAAAGCAGATCGGTGCAAGTTTAGTAAACGGTCCCAACCAGACCGCTTATATACTAAATGGTCGATCGATAGGCCATTTTTTAGCAAAAGCAGGTCGGTGCAAAGATAACTCGGGTCGATGCTAGTTTCAAAGGAACGGTCCTCAAAGGACCGTGTACTTAATTGAATGGTCAATCGAAAGGCCGCGTAAAGGCTGGACATTTAAAATCAATAAAATGGGATAAATGAATCCATTCAACCCAAAGATCAATTGAAATCTAGACCCAATAAGCCTGTATTTGAGAACAAACCGATCCAGGGAGGGAGATACCCATAGAATAAGCCCAAAGGCGTGCCTGAAAATAGCCCAAATGGATAACTCGAGGCATCAACAAATGATGATAAGAGGAATGACTCAACTCATAGGCAAAAAACGGGTGTCAACAACATCTTACCATGGTCAAACACTCGGTCAACCTCACCAGCCGCTCGCAGCTACCACTGGGACCCATAATCTCTCAGAGATCACTTCTCCAAAACACAACCTCATCTACAGACACAGCTTCCAACACAAAAATAGGGTACTCATGCGGCGCACTTGCCAAGATATTTCCCCAACTCTCCATCTAGCCAGTGCCACAACCATAATGCCTCAAGCAACGGCACGGCAACAACACGTCTCACACCGCCGAAGACAAGGCATATCGAGGAACCAATCCTCCAACGCCCTACACAAATCCTTAGAAATCCACCCGTAGTAGCCAACGTTACGATCCTTGCACTCTGATCCACATGCACAGCCATCACAACGACTCAGGATCTGCCATCCCGATGATTCTCTACAACTCTGCAGGATCCAATCCTCAGCACATCGGGAACCACAACACCAGCCGCAAATTCTCACAAACACCGCCCAGCCGGCACTCGTCCTTCCGGAATAGTGCCAACACCCTTACGAATCAGGGAATGGGCAACGCTTCTCATGGGCAACCACCTTGCCAAAACACAGGACATGTCTCGCATGGACTTAATGGCACACAGAAGGCCAACCAATCCAGACATATAATGCAAGACGACGAACCTTGGCAAAACATGACCTCCTCCAACTAAGGGAAAACTCAATATACCTCCGCCCAACGGAAGGCCTCCATGCTCGACTTGACCTCGAACCCTGCACATGCTGGGAACATCACCTTCCAGCACCAGGAAAACCATTACCATCGTCAAGTCAACTCCTCCGACAACACTCGGTGAGTGTCACGTCGGACCACAATCACAGCATCTCTCGATACACCACCATTGCAATTCCTCGAACTGCAGCACCGCAGCAACACACCTGCCGGCAAACTCTACCCAACGCAGGACAACCGGGGCCACCACCCATCGGGAAGAAATCTCTCCATCACATCCCTTGGGCCCCACACCGGCACTCTAACAAAACAGCAACCACCTTCACAGCGCCAACACCGCGCCCTCAAGCTCTTACACGAGAAACCAAGCGAAAAACATGCACGAAACCCTATGCCAGCTGCCGACTATACTGGATCTTACGGACTCTGATCACTGTAATATCTCGAATTCCCATGTACGTCCACAACCATGCTCTGATACCAACTGCAGCGACCCAAGATCCGGATACCGGGAAGGGAACCCGATACCATTCGAATCCTAGCCTGCCGCCTACGAGCCGGGACTCGGAAGGGCTAAAAAGGAGTGTGGAGGTACAAAGAAATAGGAAATAAAGCAGGATAATTCAACAATTAACAGAAATAAATAAACAACTACAACAGAGTCTAGTCCAACAGAAGTACAGTCTAAGACAGAAGAACGTACCTAACGCCAAGTGAACACTCAGCCCGACAAGTTAGCAATTAAGAACCTCCGCACAGCACCCTCGAGCCATGAGGAAGAACTATCGCACCTAAAACGCATGGGTGAGCTTCCTGTCACTGGCTCAGTAGGGGTCTCGCGGAACCCCAACCGTAAACAATGATGGTAACGGAAAGCAACAACAACAGAAGGAACAGCAAACCTGGTGGCTGGTAAAAACTTGGCGCTACAGCTACTCCTACTGTACCGGAAAGCACGCACCCTGATCTCCCAGTCGGGGGACCACCAGACTAACGGGAAAACCTCTGGCCGCGTGCCAGGAAAACCATCACGACACCGCTGTTGTGAACCGAGCACTGCCTAGGAAAACCCTCGGTGATGCTCATCGGAACCTTAGACCTTTATCTCGGGAACACCCCCAGAAATCACACGCGAAATCACGTCTCGCAGACGTAAAGCGGAAACTCGACTCACGAGAAACTCACGTCACGTGACGGGAGCACTACCCACCAGAAGCAAGGCCGGATGCGTCCACTGACGACTTAGTCCACAGCCTCATATGTCTCGCTACCACGCCCCAGGCGGAGACTGAGACACCGTATGTTGGCCCAGGCTAGATGGCGGACAAGAATGGGGGTTGAATTGTCCCCCAGCTGAGATGGCAGATTTTAAAAACTTTCTAGACTAAACGCAGCGGAAATAAAATTAACTACGTTGATAAGCCTAAACTGAAGTGAGATTTAGGTTCACTCGATCTTTCCGATCTCACACGAATTATCAATGCCAAGAATAATTAAATTTAAGGCTAACACGGATAGCGGATGAAGCGATGTGTAGAGGTGCAGTGAATAAAATGACCTGTGAAAGGAGGTAGATGAAATGGACAATCACACAGGCAAGCCACATGCAACACGGAGATTTTTAGGTGGTTCGGGACCACGACGGGCTCCCTACATCCACCCCTCACCGAACTCCGGTGAGGCTTCACTACACGCTACAAAATGTAGCAACACCATACACGCTACTTCCGCAGTAATACACAACCACGGGGACTAGCCCCAAGCCGCAGCCACCGCAGCATAAACACACACAGTCAGGGAACACACCCCGCACACAAATCCACATGGAGACACAGCTCCGTCAAGACACAGACTCGGGGAAAAACTACCCTGCAATAAATCCACACACGTGGAGATGCAGCTCCACCCATACACGATGTATTCTCAGTTTAACAAAAAGAAAGGATATACAATGAACGCCCAAACTTTCAATCAATTCTCAAATAAAAGAGTAGAAATGAGAGAAGAAGAAATCCCACTCAAATCTTCTATCAATCCCGTTCATAGGAGTTGTAGGGTTCGCTGGAGAGTTTTATCTGCGGTGTGGAAGTCGGCTAAGCTCGTAGGAGACGCCCAGGAATGGATCTTCAGGAACCGCGTTCAGAACAAGGATCAGATCGGCAGAGATATGCTCGTTGATGCGTTCTCCTCTTCTTCTTCTTCCACCTCCAAGTAGATGAGTTGCCCCACTCCTTTCCCTGCAAGGATAGAAATGATTAGCCCTCAAAAAGTTATCTTCGTTGAAGCAAAATGCAGCCATATATACCCAACTGAAGGAACAAGACAAAGACTAGAAAGCCCATGATTAAACCCTTCAGAAATACACCCAATGTATGGGAGAAACCCTAAGGGTATTAGGGTAAAAAGCCCATGGCAATCGGATCAAGAAATGGGGTGTTCAAAATCAAAGCCGGAAACACGATCCGGACGAACCAGACAAAGTGTCGACTCTTAGAGTCGACACTTTTGTCAAGGTGTTTTGTCCTGTTAAAGGAAAACAGGACCCACAGTGAGAGTGTCGACTCCCAGAGTCGACACTTTTCACTAGGGGTTCTGTCTGCGTAAAGGACAGACCCCATGCCAGTAAGTGTCGACTCTGGGAGTCGACACTTGCTGCCTAGCGTCGAGGCAGGTGCAACTAGCGTCGAGGTAGGCTGGCTAGCCCCTAACAAGAGTCGACTCTGAGAGTCGACTCTTTCAGAGCCAAAGCAGAAAATAGCCTACTTAAACACAGTTAAAAGCCAATAAGCCCTTTTCAAATACAATCAAGTGGCATGGATTAAAAGGATTAAAAATAACATTCAAAAACTTATTTAAGCAAGACATATAAAATCCATGTTAAGCAAAGGGGCCACCTTAAAAAGACCAAGAAAAAATAAGCATGAAGGCACTTTGAAAAACCATTTTTAAATCATATCATACCAAAACATAGATTCGGTCCAAAATAACCTGAACTTTCACAAACCAATATAAAACCAGCCAACTAAGGATCATTAAACCTCATTCAAAGGCACTTAGATACATGAAATTCAATGACTTAAACTGTAACACCCGAAAATTTTGAAGGCTAAATAGGATCAAAATATTTAAGTTTTAAAGAAAAAAAAGAGGCTTACACTTGATGATATTTATTATACATAAATGATATATTGAATAAATAAAATTTTAGATATTATTGTGTATGTGATTTTGATGATTACAAAATGAGTGAATGCTTGGCCTTGTGCGTGAATGGTTATTCATGTCTTTGTTGCTTGACTTATCCTCTAGCTATGAAGTATGAAATGATTGTGAAAATGATTACAAACTATTTCTGTTGGGACATCATCATGTGGATGCATTGTGATTATAAGGCTCATACGTGCTTTTCTTCCACAAGACAATCTCC
Organism: Amorphophallus konjac; assembly: GCA_022559845.1. Classification (NCBI taxonomy): domain Eukaryota; kingdom Viridiplantae; phylum Streptophyta; class Magnoliopsida; order Alismatales; family Araceae; genus Amorphophallus; species Amorphophallus konjac. Next base: position 6,167,728 of record CM040117.1, on the reverse strand, counting down.
TATGAGCTGCAATTATGTATGATGAGTTGCAGCTATCAATTCAGGGACAAGCCCATGCTTTGAGGTTAGCACAAACATTGCATATACATTGTCTCTACACTTGGTGAGATTGCTTTGTATTTAATGAGAAAGTCTCTATGAAAAACACACTTGGATAAATGTCATATTAAGCCTCATGTCATGCATGTGTACTTTGGTAATGATTGAGATGCAAATATCATTGCTTGCCCCCAAGGGAATGATGTGTGGTTTGATGAGCTTGGAGATTGATCAAATGGAATGTGACTCAATATTGTTTTACGTGCCTTGATTCTAAAATTGTTCATCATGCAATGGTAAGAATTTATATTGGAATCCATGGTGATACTCTTATAATCTTGAGTTGGAAAATTGGGATCTCTAGTGCTTTCATACAGATCTTTCATGGGGATTCGTATATGCCTCATGCTAATGATTTCATAATTATACTTCATGTCATTTGGGTCTCGGTCTCAAAACTAGCTTCATATGTTAATACATGACCCATATATTTTGATCTTGATCTAACCTCTTGCTTTATCATATTTTTCAGGATGAAAAATCATGGTGGATCATCATGGGATTATGGTAATATTTAATCAATTGTTTCCCATTGATTTGATGGTATTTTTAGTGGTTTTTCAGGCCCAAACAAGAATGGGTCGACCCATGGGGTCGACCCTCTCAGGTTCTGATCAAAACAGAACCAAATATTTGGACCCTACATGAAAGGGTCGACCCCTGGGGTCGACCCCTGTAACCCAGAACCAAAGTGTTGGTTCTGTTTGGGTTCTGGAAACCCGAGGGTCGACCCCTCTAAAACAGAACACAAAATCAGTTCTGTTTGGCTTCTGTTTGCCCGAGGGTCGACCCCTTCAGTTCCGACCTCCAGCCGCCGTTTTTGACCACCGTTTTCTTGCTCCAAAAGTCTTCCAATCCGAGTCCAACTTCCACAAATCACTCTATGACTTGTGGATCTTGTCCTAGGGCTGTCTCTTGACCATCCCAAACACTTATATACTTCTCTTTGGGTCACAAACCAAAGAGAGAGAGGTGAGATCCGATTTTTGGGTGTGTTTGCTAACCCTAGTGAGTGCAGGTCGCAGGTAGCAGCTCCATGGCTTCTTCCACGTTGTTCTAAGGTTGTATGTGAAGGGAAGAAGGAGGTTTCAAGTCTCCAAACAACCATCTACTGGAAGCTACGTGAAAAATCAAGATATAAGCCTTGTCCGTCCAAGAATCGATCATCTTCCTTCAAGAACGTTCTTCATCCTGCAAAAAAGCTTAAGCCTATTCGATGAAACAAAAAGGGGGAGCTCTATCCACTGAAAAATCCATTTGCCTTTGTTTCTCCAGTTGCTCTTAGTTTTGTTCTAAATCTTGGCTATAAACATCATCTCCTTGAACTTGTTTATATGTTCTTTGTTCACTCTCTTACATGTATATATATATATGAGCTGTGATTTTATGATACAACAATCCTAATGCTCATGTGTTCTTTCAGGTGAAGAAGAAAATAGAAGAAGAAGAAGGAGTGCAGCCACAAGGTTGAGAGGAGAAGAGTTTATGAGGCTAATCACTTTTTGATGAATGAAGGTTTGATTGAAGCTAGCATTTGAAGGAAAAGAGGAGCGGCTAGAGGAGAGGAAGAAGATAATGTCTAAATCATGATCATCCATCAACGAGCCAAGGAGAATCAGATTTTGTTGAAGAAGGGGGAGCCTGATACTTAATGCATCTTTCTAGTTTTCATATATAGAGTTTGCTTGGAGGTCATATCATATATCTGTTTTCATAAACATTTGTAAGAATACTTTGTGTGGGTGTTCAGAGAAAGGGTTCTCCGAGTGTGTGTGTTGTCATGTGTGCATCGTTTTGTGCGTAGTATATCCGCGTGTGTGGTTGGGCATAACTTGGGGTGTGTTCCCCGTGTGTGGTTGGGAGTTTACTCCCGTGTGGTTGTGTAGGCATTGTCCTACGTGTGTGTGGACGGAGTTGTGACTCCGTGTGAGGAATTTGTTCGGGGTGTGTTCCCCAGTGGTGTGTGTGTGTGTGTGTGTGTGTGTGCTGCTGTGGCAGCAGGTTGAGGCAAGGCCTCGTGTGTGTGGTTTGCTGCGAAAGCAGCGTGTGTGTGTTGGGGTTCATCCCCGTGTTGCTACATTTTGTAGCGTGTAGTGAAGCCTCATCGGTTTGGTGAGGGGTGGACGTAGGGAGCCCGTCGTGGTCTCGAACCACCTTAAAAATCCCCGTGTCTTGTGGTTTGATTCTTGTGATTGTATGTTCACTATCCTATCTGTTTGTGCAATCGTGTGAGCTCGGTGAGATTGAGTGAATCTAGTTTAAACCTGTTTAGATTAAATTACTCAATCTTGTATATTCTGCTGCGTGGTAGTTGTGTTTTTAATTGGACAAAGTTTTTAGTAGAAGGATCTATTCACCCCCCCTCTAGATCCGTATTCTTACACTACGGGACCCAACAATTGGTATCAGAGCGAGGCTCTGTTGTCCCTAGATCTTGCGATCTATAGAGTGATCCTAGTGCATTCTACAATCATGAATTTTTCTGAACATATCTCAATGAATTGTCTGCCAATCCTCACTGGTTTGAATTTTAATTCATGGCTAGGTAAACTATGTATGGTGATCAATTCTATTAATCCTAGTCTTTGGAAATTGATTTATCATGGTCCACACATATTACCTCTAGATGAGACCAAGTGGTCTAATCAGGATAAAATGATGCATCATGATAATGTTACTGCTTTGAGTTTATTGAAAGCTTCTGTAAGTACTAACAAGTATCCATTTGTGTCTTCTTGTAGGACGGCAAATGTGCTTATGGACCGGTTGATCAAAGCTCAAGAGAAGGAAAGGTAAAAATGTCTCATGGCCGATGATGCTGATCAATAAAGTGACAAAAATGTAGAAGAGGTAAATTCAGATTCTGAAGAATTTACTCTTGATGATCTTGTTGATGCTTATGATGAGTTGGAAAAGTAATATAAGAAAACCAAGTCAGAAAATAAAAAATTGAAAAAGTAATCTGAAAACATGCTCTATGAAAATAGACCTTGTGATAAGTGTTCTGAGCTTAACAACTTGAATGAACTTTTAGAGCATGATGTTGAATGTCACAAAGAAACCATTGCCTGTTTGAGAAATGAGAATGTTGCCCTCAAAAATAAAATCAATCAATTGGAGAAAACTGAAAAAGATTTAAGAAACAAAATAGAATGAAACTCTCTTGATCAGGATATTTGCAATGAATTGATTATGAATGATAAACTTGCAAATGAAAATGAAGAACTTAAAAAGGAGAATAGTGCGATGCTAATTCAGATATCCCTACTTGAAAGTAGATTGCAAAATCTTGAAAAACTTGAAAAGGGGAAATCTGTGATTGTTGATGAATCTGACAAGATGCATGTGCTTGAACAAATGATGGAGAGCTACAAAACCATCAATGCCCAATTGAATGAAGAAGTCATTTCCTGTGACAATGAGATCATTTCCTATGAATTGTATATTTCATCACTTGAAGAGGAAATTCTTGATCTGAATGCTTCTTTGTCTAAGTTTGTGAATGGGGAAGAAAATTTGAACAAGATTTTGAGGACCAAGGTAAATTTTCAAAGAGAAGGTCTTGGGTATGAACCCACCAAAAAGAAAGTCTTTGGGCTAAAGACTCAAACATCATTTGTGTATGCTTCATGTTCCTCAAATATGTCAAATGCTTCTTGTGTTGAGAAATCAAATCCCAAGGCTCAGGCTCAACCTAGGAGCAATAGGATTCATGCTCACAAAAGTCACAAAAACCATGCTCCAAACTCAACAAATGTCAATTGTCATTATTGTGGTAAGCATGGTCATTTGATGAATGATTGTTTCGTTATGAAATTGGATGATTTGAAAGCATGCAAAAATGAACTTGTTTCCAAAAGAAAAAGGGTTGTTTGTTTTAAATGTGAAAAGCTAAGACACCGTGTGTCACAGTGTTGGCAAGCAAATGAAAGAAAGAATTTCGAAGTCAAAAACAATTATACTTTCGTCAACCCACAGAAATTTCATGCTCATCCTGTTGTGAAGAAGAGAAATTTCCATGCTTATAATGATAACATTCATGCTAAATCACAGAAATCCGATCATCATGTTTATAAGAATTTTGTGAAGTCTTCAATATGTTGTCATTATTGTGAAAAGTTGGGGCATACCATGCATGATTGCTCCTTAATGCATTTTGATGATATGCATGCCCAAAAACTGTGGAAGGCACCCTCTAGAGGTGCAACTAACCATCCGGGACCCAAGAAGGTTTGGATACCCAAAACAACCAAATGAGAATTTTGTTGTAGGATTGCCTTAAGGCCAAGGGGAAGGCTTTAAGTCGACTTGGCCAGTTCTGGTGTGATGCCTTGGTTAACATTGGGCTTCTCACTTGTATTGAATTAAGATTGATATGAAATTGAGTTTATGATATTACAAGTTGAGAGAGAGAGAGAGAGAGTCTTATGTGATGAAAAGCCTTGAAGTTAGTTTCTTCATTTGCATTGGCTTAATATTGACATGAATTGAGCTTCTTACATTGCATGTTTGATTATGACCATCAACCCTTGAAATCATGGTAAGAATTCAAACGTTTGAATGTATCACCATGTGCCTCGATTGAGTTTAATTCATGTTTGGCATTTCTGGGCTCAGATTAACTGTCTTAGACAGTTTTGCTTGTTCCTCAGTTGGTGTCGAAATGCCCATCTTGAGGACCGATTGGTTTGAACTTTTACCTCATTACCCTCAGAGTTTCTCTTCTTATCCTAGAGGAGTTTTGAAAGGGTTATGGCATAGGGTTGTTGGTATTCTCATATCCTTACATGATGTTATCTAGATGATGCGAATTTGGGGTCTCAATGAAACTCCTTTGGCTAATATCATTCTATTTTTTTGCAGGAGAGAAAGAAAGGAGCTTGTTGATGAAGATGACAACAAGCGAAATAAAGCAAAGAATTTGAGAATGCTAATAAAGGTAACTCAAGACAAAGGTGAGAAAATAAAGTGTTTGTTTGAAGCTCCTTGGTCTTGATGTTAATGTCATAACTTGACAGACAGTAATTTCGAAGGTTTGAATACCCCTTGGTTATTCTTGACAATGTGGATAATAAATGCTTGGCTGAATGGTATTGAAACATCTGAGCAGTATATGTGAGAGTGTAGCCATTGAATGCCTTTTGCTAAACCCCCGATGTCAAATGAGAATACATTTGTTTCTGATCATCATTTCAATGATTACATGGTATATAAAATGGTGACATGTGGAAGGGCAGGTCAAGCCTGTCTGAAAGCTATCACCATGCGTGAGAATATGCCTCCGCCTGGTACCATGAATCATCTATGCATATGGCATCCAACTTAAATAAATTTTCTGAAATCATGCATTGATTATGGGGGAGTTTTGCATGTTGAAAATTTGTAAAATGATGTTTTTCCATTCTCTCAGCATGATGATATTGTGTTTGTGACTGAACATATTGAGGACTGAAATTTATCAATGTTCCATGGTCTTTACCAATGTGCCACTCATCTTTCTGGATAAAAGCACAACTGTTTTCAAGAAAAGTTCACATGTTATGATTTTGATGCTTTGAATGAATTTTCTGAATTCTCTTTTCAGGATAAAATGTGTCCTCACATTTGAACAATTGGTAATGTGTGTCATGCATTAGTTGCATTAGGTGCATATAGAGTGTCATGTGAAATCTGGAATCTTGCATCACATTGCATATTTGCATATCATTCTCAGCATATCATTCACATAGTGCTTTTGGAAGATGAAGCTCATTGTGTGTCTTGTTGCATAGTTGGCATTTTTAGCATACATATAGTGTATATTTTGAAATGCATCATTTTGAACATTTCATGTTGCATAAATGCCAAAATGAATACTTCCAACAATTGGTCGCATATCTTTGGGGCCAACAATTCAAGAACTAAAATTGCATATCTGTTCATTTTGCATTGCATATGCATATGTCCATTGTATGCTTGCATGTTATTATATGCTATTCAACCCCTTCCTTTGAAACTTCTAAGATCAAACACTCCATTGTTAAATAATGTTGCATCTGAGTCTTAACAAGTGTGCTTCATGTCAAACTCTCAGGGGGAGCATTTCATGCTTATTACATTTACAATAGGGGGAGCTACACTATCATGTTCTAAGTTAAATTTTCTCCATACATGTTAAATCAAATTCGTACACTTCATGCACTCTAATGTGAAATTGAGTGTTATTCATAAGGATATAGGAATTTTATTTCAACACTCTAAAGTAATTCAACTTGCTGCATGGATGATAAGAGACAGTTGAGGAAAAAGTTGCATGCCTCCACATACAAAAAAAATGGTAGAAATGAAAGGCAGAGTAATGCTAAGTCTCACTGAGTAAACTGGGCACATGTCACCTGAGACGTGATGTGGTTCATTTCTGAAAAGTGTTGACTAAAGTATCTCTGTTCAAATGAGGTGACAAGGTTCAGTATTCTGAGTAACCGGGGATTCTGACATGAGCTCCATGTGTCTCCTCGTGTAAAAAGGAATTATTTGAACCTGATCCTTCTTAGAAAAATTCAGATTGTCAGTGTGAAAATTACTGATGATAATTTGATGAGGTAGAGCGAAGCCTCCAATACGCTGTTCTCTAGATTGAAACGCAGTCTGTGCCGTTACTATTGTGTTTAATTGAAAATCTGGTTATCCATATGGCTAAACTTCATTCTCATGTTACTCACTTGCACATGGTAATTTGATTGGGTTTTTTGCATATTAGTCCCTACAAATATGACGAATTACTTTTTAGTCCCTAAAATCTCACTATTGTTTTAAAAGCCCTTAAAATCATATAACTCTAGCAGAAAGGCCCATGTAGTTCATCGACATTAAAATAGTTGGATATTCGATAGAATATTCCATCCTTCCATTAAAAAAAGTTGAAATTCCTAAACTACCCTTATCATAACCCTCTCCCTGTGAAACCCTTCACCCCACCGCCTGCCACCGCACACCCCATCGCCCCCATATGCAGCCGCAGACGCCCCACCGCCATTATAATCTGCGGACTGCCCCCACTGGCCGCCGCAGACGCCCCACTGCAAGGCCTCTAGAGGACTGCCCCAGCCGTAGACGCCCCACCGGTCGACGCAGATGCCCCACCGCCGACGCCCCACCGGCCACCGTAGAGCCCCGCCGCAGACGCACTACCCCATGTGTACTTTTTCGCGTCTATTTCTGATTTTGAAAGTGGAAATCTTTTTCCCTTCTCACACACATTAGTTTCTGCAAGTTCTGTAATTTGCATTGCAGGCCATGTAACCCTTCCAAATCGGCCCTTGCCATCACGCCCCATTTCATACATGTAATCGCCGCAGACGAACTGCCCCAACTTACAAACGACCCACCACCGGCCCTTGCCATCACGCCCAACACGACAAATCGGCCCTTGTTATTCTCCCCATGTCTGAAATGGTATGCTATTTTGATGGCTAGATTATTCATGCACGACAAGTAATTGATAATTTGTTCGTGTCATATGCAGTCATCAAATGCTAGTGGAATGTAGTTGTCTCGAGGAGCTGTCGTCTCATCTTGTGTGCCGCCGATGGAATGCAACTGTAGAAGGGATAATTGTCGGGTTTATGTCTCAAATAATGAGAGGTCGAAAGGCAAGCGCTTATATTGTTGTCCGTATGCAAATACTGACGGGGATTGCGATTTCTTTGAGTGGGTTGATGATACTACCTATAATGTTGTGGATGTCAAGGAAAGTTATTTCCAAGGAAAGTTCCACTGCTCTTAGAGAAGCAACCATGAATTTTGTCACATGTTTAATTTTTTTGTCACATGTCCCTTGATAATGCATTTATACTGTATGATATTAGCACCACTAAAACCTTTTTCAGTGGTGTCCCCGTGTTGTGATGGACTCTTGTGAGGTGTCGACACCTCCTAATGGAGAGGTCGACCTTTCATGGCCAGACAGAAGGTATTACTTGCTGGATTGTCCGTGGTGTCGACGCTCCTTGATGGAGATGTCGACCTTTCATGAGCCAGACATAAGTTGATGGCTGCCGGATGCTGTAGTGTCGACACTCCCAAGTGGAGAGGTCTATCAAAGAAGTGCCAGCTGGAAACCACATGTGCATATGGATGATGTGGTGTCGACACTCCCAAGTGGATGTTGTGGTGTCGACACTCCCAAGTGAATGATGCTCGATACATATTATGATGTGCACACTTGTGATGTGCAGCAAGGATTACTGTTCTATCAAAGAAGTACCAGCTGGAAACCACATGTGGATGAGGCCCTAGCAAATAAGAGCTCGATCGTGACCAAACAGCATGGGCATCCTTCTTGAAGAGAGAGGCGCATAATGCTCAAATCTCACCTCAAATGATCATACAAGAGAGGAATTAATACATTTGTGAAAATCTACAATCAAATGCTATCCGTAGGTAAATGATAGGATCAATAGAAAAAACATTCAAAAAAGGTATAATTTACCGTAGTAAGGCCTTCAATTATTCAGACCCAAAATCAATATTTTCGAAATACTAGTTGCACCAACGTAGAAAAACCTTTCATTTAAGACAAAAAATGATCAAAGGATGTTTGGAACATGTCCTTGTGATTAGAAAAAAAACACTTAGAAATTAATCGCTTAGGTGTCATTTGTTTCAATGTACCTTTCTGGTTTTAGAAACACCAGCTGTAAAATCGGTTGGTTCATCTTATTTTAAAATCGAGAGCATTTTGTCTGGATAACTGTAAAAATAAAACAAAATCTTATCCCTAAACTATATAGAAAGAAAATAAAAATTAATGTCCTTAATATTTCGACTCTGAAAACATATAAAATGCATGAGTAAACATTTATATTTCCAGATCATACTAGGATACGCATTTTTACTAAGTTAAGAGGCTGTGTGTCTGAGGGCTCTGATCACCAGGCTGGGATGCTACGTCAAAATCTACCTTGATGTGCTTATGTTTCTCAATGTAGTCTTGCCCTTTGTCTCTACTGCTAAGTCAGACTATGAATATCAACTACGGCTTTCTTTGATATGCAATACCCCAATTGGTTGAGGGGACAGGGTCGGTGGAGTGTGAGGTGGCAGCGGCGCCTGACGCGTACCGGAGTGGAGCCGGAGGTGTGTGGCCCAGACCTGGATGTGGGGTGGTGACTCCGGTGATGCGGCGTCTGAATTAGGGCGTTCGTAACATCTGCGACGGCAGATGGGGCGCCGTGAAGTGCCGTGGTTGGTCCGTGCAGGTTTGGGCAATGGCGCTGGTGCCAAATCAACCCTCGCGGTGGCTAGTGGTCGTTGCTGTCACGATGACCAAAGAATAAAATCGACGGCAATGACGACTGTGTAAGGGGGGGAAGGGAAACAGGAAGGTGGCGACTGTGTACGGAGGGGAAGGGAAACAGGAGGGTGGCGCGGCAGAAGGGTTTCTACGGCCGTGACCCTCGATTAATCGAGGGTGGGTTGGTCTTTTCACCAACTACGGTCAAGTTAACTCACCTTGCGTTTAATATTGTCGACATTAAAAAATGATAGGGACTTTTTAGTTTAACGGTAATATTTCCAAGGACTTTTTAAACAATAGTGAGATTTTAGGGACTAAAAGTGATTCGTCATATTTGTAGGGACTAATATGCAAAAAACCCAATTTGATTTGATATGTATTTTGAAAATTTGATTAATTACTTGGCCTGCTGTACGTCTTCTCCTATTTATCTGCACAATCCTCTAGGTGTAATCATGAGCATTCTGAACTTAATGACTCACTTGCACTTTTCCTACACCTATCCCCTCACTGTAAATCAATTGGTATCACTTCTTGTGAAGGAGTTATGTTGCATGTATCTATAGATATCTGCTTTATTACATTATATGCATTTCATGTCTCATCATTTTCATACATCCTGTTTCATGCATTTCACAAGAAAACTAAAAATCAAAAATTTGAAAATAAAAGTGTTTGAGTGTTTGTTTGCTTGCTCATTATTGTCATGCCATACACCATTTCCAATTGCTGCAACTCGTGAGCATTTGCATATCATTTTGTCATCTTGCATTCTACATGACCATATTGTCTACATTTGCATTTCCAATTTTAACAATTGGTCTCAAACAGTTTTGCACTCAGTTCATACATATTGTGCATATTGTTTCTCTTTTTCACCCCGTTGTCCATAGGTTCTTGCCATCTTGGATTCCCCGTCTTGCTCCCCATTTCTGATTATGTCAAAGGGGGAGAGAGCATTATAGCATAATATTTTGTCATCATTAAAATGGGGGAGATTGTTGTGTATGTGATTTTGATGATTACAAAATGAGTGAATGCTTGGCCTTGTGCGTGAATGGTTATTCATGTCTTTGTTGCTTGACTTATCCTCTAGCTATGAAGTATGAAATGATTATGAAAATGATTACAAATTATTTCTGTTGGGACATCATCATGTGGATGCATTGTGATTATATAAGGCTCATACGTGCTTTTCTTCCACAAGACAATCTCCTATGAGCTGCAATTGTGTATGATGAGTTGCAGCTATCAATTCAGGGACAAGCCCATGCTTTGAGGTTAGCACAAACATTGCATATACATTATCTCTACACTTGGTGAGATTGCTTTGTATTTAATGAGAAAGCCTCTGTGAAAAACACACTTGGATAAATGTCATATTGAGCCTCATGTCATGCATGTGTACTTTGGTAATGATTGAGATGCAAATATCATTGCTTGCCCCCAAGGGAATGATGTGTGGTTTGATGAGCTTGGAGATTGATCAAATAGAATGTGACTCAATATTGTTTTACGTGCCTTGATTCTAAAATTGTTCATCATGCAATGGTAAGAATTTATATTGGAATCCATGGTGATACTCTTATAATCTTGAGTTGGAAAATTGGGATCTCTAGTGCTTTCATACAGATCTTTCATGGGGATTCTTATGCTAATGATTTCATAATCATACTTCATGTCATTTAGGTCTCGGTCTCAAAACTAGCTTCATATGTTAATACATGACCCATATATTTTGATCTTGATCTAACCTCTTGCTTTATCATGTTTTTCAGGATGAAAAATCATGGTGCATCTTCATGGGAATATGGTAATATTTAATCAATTATTTCCCATTGATTTGATGGTATTTTTAGTGATTTTTCAGGCCCAAACAAGAATGGGTCGACCCATGGGGTCGACCCTCTCAGGTTTTGATCAAAACAGAACCAAATATTTGGACCCTACCTGAAAGGGTCGACCCCTGGGGTCGACCCCTGTAACCCAGAACCAAAGTGTTGGTTCTGTTTGGGTTCTGGAAACCCGAGGGTCGACCCCTCTAAAACAGAACACAAAATCAGTTCTGTTTGGCTTCTGTTTGCCCGAGGGTCGACCCCTTCAGTTCCGACCTCCAGCCGCCGTTTTTGACCACCGTTTTCTTGCTCCAAAAGTCTTCCAATCCGAGTCCAACTTCCACAAATCACTCCATGACTTGTGGATCTTGTCCAAGGGCTGTCTCTTGACCATCCAAAACACTTATATACTTCTCTTTGGGTCACAAACCAAAGAGAGAGAGGTGAGATCCGATTTTTAACCCTAGTGAGTGCAGGTCGCAGGTAGCAGCTCCATGGCTTCTTCCACATTGTTCTAAGGTTGTATGTGAAGGGAAGAAGGAGGTTTCAAGTCTCCAAACAACCATCTACTGGAAGCTGCGTGGAAAATCAAGATACAAGCCTTGTCCGTCCAAGAATCGATCATCTTCCTTCAAGAACGCTCTTCATCCTGCAGAAAAGCTTAAGCATATTCGATGAAACAAAAAGGGGGAGCTCTATCCACTAAAAAATCCATTTGCCTTTGTTTCTCCAGTTGCTCTTAGTTTTGTTCTAAATCTTGGCTATAAACATCATCTCCTTGAACTTGTTTATATGTTCTTTGTTCACTCTCTTGCATGTATATATATATATATGAGCTGCAATTTTATGATACAACAATCCTAATGCTCATGTGTTCTTTCAGGTGAAGAAGAAAATAGAAGAAGAAGGAGTGCAGCCACAAGGTTGAGAGGAGAGGAGTTTATGAGGCTAATCACTTTTTGATGAATGAAGGTTTGATTGAAGCTAGCATTTGAACGAAAAGAGGAGCGGCTAGAGGAGAGGAAGAAGATAATGTCTAAATCATGATCATCCGTCAACGAGCCAAGGAGAATCAGATTTTGTTGAAGAAGGGGGAGCCTGATACTAAATGCATCTTTCTAGTTTTCATATATAGAGTTTGCTTGGAGGTCATATCATATATCTGTTTTCATAAACATTTGTAAGAATACTTTGTGTGGGTGTTCGGAGAAAGGGTTCTCCGAGTGTGTGTGTTGTCGTGTGTGCATCGTTTTGTGCGCAGTATATCCGCGTGTGTGGTTGGGCATAACTTGGGGTGTGTTCCCCGTGTGTGGTTGGGAGTTTACTCCCGTGTGGTTGTGTAGGTATTGTCCTACGTGTGTGTGGACGGAGTTGTGACTCCGTGTGAGGAATTTGTTCGGGGTGTGTTCCCCAGTGGTGTGTGTGTGTGTGTGTGTGTGTGTGTGTGTGTGTGTGTGTGTGTGTGTGTGTGTGTGTGTGTGTGTGTGTGTGTGTGTGTGTGTGTGTGTGTGTGTGTGTGCTGTGGCAGCAGGTTGAGGCAAGGCCTCGTGTGTGTGGTTTGCTGCGAAAGCAGCGTGTGTGTGTTGGGGTTCGTCCCCGTGTTGCTACATTTTGTAGCGTGTAGTGAAGCCTCACCGGTTTGGTGAGGGGTGGACGTAGGGAGCCCGTCGTGGTCCCGAACCACCTTAAAAATCCCCGTGTCTTGTGGTTTGATTCTTGTTATTGTGTGTTCACTATCCTATCTGTTTGTGTAATCGTGTGAGCTCAGTGAGATTGAGTGAATATAGTTTAAACCTGTTTAGATTAAATTACTCAATCTTGTATATTCCGCTGTGTGGTAGTTGTGTTTTTAATTGGACAAAGTTTTTAGTTGAAGGATCTATTCACCCCCCCTCTAGATCCGTATTCTTGCACTACGGTACCCAACAGATATATTAGAATAAATAAGTGGATAGTTAAAGAAACTATTTTACTATGATCGAACCTACCTTTGATACCGAGGACAAGGACTAATAAAAGTAAAAGAAATTATGAGGAATAAAATCCCTATATACATACAAATTATTAATAGGTATATGAGGGTTAGTAAATAACATATATATATATATATATATATATATATCAAGAGATATGAAACCCACACACATTGTAAGGGCCTTTAGAATACGTATATGACAAATAACAAACATTGGAAAAAATAGATAATAACATATTGACACAAATAAGGGCCCTTAAGTCTCAACCCACTCATCCATATATATGTGCATACATAATGCAATATAAATAAATATAATACAATGTAAATAATCAAGGCCAAACTCTGTACACAACCCCTGACATCCTAAAAAGTCTGACAAAAGAACTCACGGACACTACTATTGTATTATAATAAATTTAAGAATGACATGTTATTTTTAGGTAAGCATTTAATGCATAATGTAATTTTAATTGAATTAAGAATCATTAAATCTCGAAGAAAATGTCAATTTGTATTTTATTACTAATTTAAAATTTTTAATATTCCACATTTATTTCATTATAATCTTATTAGAAAGGAGAAGGATATATATATAAGATTTAATTACATTAAAGATATGTAAAAGATAAAAGAATGAGTATATATGTAATTTTGGTTCTTTCAAGGGGATTGAGAAATGGCCAAAACTCAATTGACGCCTCTTTGTGCAGGCGTATCCAACGTGAAACGCGACTTAACCCAAGTCATTTTTTATAAATTAGTGAAAATCAAATAAAGTATATGGCTAAAGAGTTATAGAGATGATAGGGATATATACATAATATTAGTCTTTTGAAAGGTTAAGGAGAAATGCCAAAATGAAATTGACTATATTGCCTTGGGCGTGTATTACAAATGGGACGACTTAATGAAAGTCGTTATTTTATTCTAAAATGAATAGTGCCCAATTTTGAATTAAAGAATTTTGGAAAACTAATTATATGAAAAATAGAGAAAAATGGAAAACTCATACCCATAAAATTTCACAACTAGATCACATCAAGAAAAAAAGATAAAAATCCAGAAAGATCATTACACCTTAAATTAACAAATAAGGAAAGGTGAATGACGCCTCCGAGCAAGTCGTCATTTAAAGAATTGACGAATGTTTATACAAGCGTCATTTAATGAAATAATGCCCTAACTTGAGGCGTCATTTCCAAAAGGGACAGTCGATGTTATATGGGTAAGTATGTTTAGGGAAAGGATCAATATGTGGATATTTTAAATTTAGTAAGAATTCTACCTAGGTAGTACTGTTCCTAATCGAACTCCTACAACCCCATTAGGATTTCTACCCTATAAATACCCCCTCCCATCGAGCCAACCTGCTGGCTCTTTTCTTCAACATACGATCTATTGTTGCTTTCGTTTTCTTCTGTCGTTGAAATAGAAGAACAGGTTAAGCTGCAACCTCTGGCCGTGGACGCATCGTGGAGAGGCTAAAGCTTCTCTCTGCTATTGCTTCTTCCACAGTACTAGAAGAACTTAAGGAGTTCTTCAACTCCTTCTTCTTTCTGCTGCCGCTAGTTCTTCCTGTAAAGGGGAGAAAAATCTCCTTCCTCTTCTTTGTTACACGAAGAACGGGAGGGAGGAGGAAAGCTATTCTTTCCTCTACTTCTCTATTTTCAAAGAAGCTGCTACGTGCTGCTCTCACCTTATTATCAAGTTAAATGATGACAAGTTATTGAAATGAAACTTGTAATCACCTTATTCTTTCCTGTAAATGACGACAAGCTGCTGCGTGCTGCTCTCACCTTATTCTTTCCTGTAATCACCTTATTAACACGAAGAACCGGGGCTTTGAAGCTTGACACTTTATTGAAATGACGACAAGTTAAATGTCATCAAATTCTTTTGACACCATCGTACTAAGGCATCAAATTATTTATTATATATATATATATATATATATATATATATATATACATATAACTTGTAATTATATCTTGGAAAATCTATATCTACTAAACTATGCAACATAAAATTATAAAAAATATATTTTTGGAATCCTTGAATTTTTCTCCTAATTATCATATATTCTATTTTTCTAAATTATTTTATATAAATTAATGTCTCTTTGAATGTATACTTTTGAAATTATTCAATTAAATAGATATTGACGTGAATTCTTGCTAAATAAATTAAGTTAAAAATCATAAAATTAACATCTCTCTATGTGGACGCTAATTAATAAATGACGGCACCCACGGACGTCAAATAATATCAGTTTATTTAATTATAGTTAATTATAGAATTGGATGGACATGAATTCTATAATTAACGCATTCATGTTCTCACCGTTTTCTTCCGATTTTGACCCATACCGTGAGTCTTCTGGCACTCTCATCTCACGTCTGTAGATGGAGTCCATATTTCATGATTGGTTCACGTTATACACTTCAACTCTCGGCGACATACGAGCTCTCCGTTGGACATTCCGTTCCTTCGGACTAGCAAGTTACTCATCGGGACCTCCGTAAGTCTCCTCGTAGTCTTGGATTCCCTCAAGGCCGACTGAGCTGGTTGTATCTTAAACACCTTGTACCCATTTTAATGTCACGTCACTCTAGAGAAACGTGGTAACCCGGCCCTTTCATGGTGCTATTCTTGGCCCATGGGAGAAATTCTCTTCGCCGGTGGAATGAGTGATCATTCCACTAGGTGATACATTGTGTAAGGCCCGTGCCTTAATGGATCCTTCGTGGTATTTGTTCTATTAATTGTCTGGCATTTTTTCGGATTTATTCGGAGCTGTTTGAGGGTTATTGAATATTAATAAGATTTATATATATATAATGATTATATTATATATATATTAATTTTATTTTTATTTTATATATCTCTCACCCTCACTCTCTCTCCCCCGTCGATCTCTCATTTCACTCTCTCTCTCTCTCTCCTCCGTGCGGCCACCTCCTCTCCTCTCTTAGGGATCGTGGTCGAGACGGCATCGGATTGAGACGAGGTTGGCACCGTTGGATTCCTCGCGTCGAGTAGAGCGCGTGGGTGTCCACTTCGGCGTGGATCGGTGATCGTGGGAGCGAGGTGGAGCGTGGAAGCTCCGTGGCTCTTCCTCCTTGCATGCGGCCCGTTCGACGGTTTCGGCTTGCGAAAGGTAGGGGGATGGAATCTCGATCTTGCTAGGATCATTTCCTTTAGCCCGTTTGTTGATTAGCACCCCGTAGCATGCATGATGTTCATATTTCCATTTTTGGGGTTTTAGCCTAAATCTTGAGTTTAATGCGTTTTAGGCCTTGCAGGTGCTAGATTTAGATGTTAAATTGTTGTCTAGCATGCGTGGTTTGACAGGTTATCAGGTTTTTCGTCGATACCCGGCGTTTTCAGCCGTCCGGGAGGGCTTCATTTTACAAACCGTACCCGCCCGTAACCCAGGTGCAGTGACGGTCCTGCTAGGAGCCGTCACTTGCCTGACGGTCCATAGTGGACGCGTCACTTCCAAATAGCGGCCCATTGGGGGTGCGTTACTTGGAGAGTAACGGTGGGGCTCCCATCCGTTACTCATCAACTGTTTTCCATGGTTTTGGTCTGGCGAGGCGCCCGACGGCCAGTCGGCCGACCGTCGTTTCGGTCCGACGCGCCTAGACCGGGGCGTTACTTCGCCTGCTACCATTTAGAACGCTGATAGGTGGTTTGAGCCTCGGGTGGATGTGACGGCGGTGACCCCACGCGTTGCTTCGAAGTAACGCGCAGGGCCCCCACCGTTACATGCCCTTTGTGCCTCTTGAGCTGGAATCCTGAAGGGAGTGACGGATGGGGACTGGGGCGTCATTCTTGAAGTAACGCGCCGACCCCCGACCGTCGTTTGCATGTGGCGCGTGGGTCTTTGACCGCCACTTCCCTGATGGCTGCAATATGTTCCCAGCCCATTGCTTATGCGTTCCGTTCTATATTCATGCCATAGTTGTATTGTTTTACTATATTGTGGCGTGTTTTATATGCCAATAGAATAGCTTTTCTTTCCAGGCAATGGAGCCACTGTTGTTGCCCTAAGGTCTGTTGAGTACCGACCCGCTTGAGGATGGCGGAGGGGTATATTTCCCATTCACGGTTTGTAAGCTAGTTCCGTGGGCTCCCAGCCAATGGTAGCGTCCTGCCAAGGGAGAAAACTAGTTAGAGGGCCTGGCTCAGGCTAGAGTCAGTGTGTGCACACGTGGTCGGAGACTGTGGGCTGACACCGACGGGCGTCACTCCGATTGGTCACTTGGTTTGGTACTGTTTACGCGCTTAGCTTGTCGCTTCGTCGACTGCGAGTGCTTGAGACGCAGTGTAAGCCGTCAGTGGACGCTTCTGGTTCCTGCTCCAGTGGTTGTCCTTCCTTGTTGTTTGGATTAGTTGCAGCTCATTCTATTTGGTAGTTTTAGCTTTAATCGCTTGCATTTAATTAGTAGTGGCATGTGTTAGCTGTTATACTTACTTAGATAGAGTTTACAGCTTTCTTGTGTTTGGTTATTTATGCCATTGCCTGAGTATTTGTTTAAATGCATGCTTTAAATGCTGTTATTTATGCATGTCTGCTTGTTTAGTGCGAGGTAGGGATCCGCGTGACCCCTACTGAGTCTGGCTGTGACTCACCCTTCTTCTTTCAGGTGAGCCGCGCCCGACGTCTCCCGGTGGTTAGCGTGCTGTTTCGGGACCGTTCCTTTAGCTGCCAGCTGAGCACGAGCTGCCTTTTTGAGGCTTGTGTTGTACTTTTGCCGGGGTATGCCCCGCGTAGTTGTACCTTGTGGACTAGTGTTTGTGACTCTGGACTAGTTATATATATATCACTCTGGTTATTTTTGAATTGCTTCCGCACTTGTGTTTAAATCTTAAATACTTATTTGTATTGCGCGCCCCAATTCGCAATTAATTATGCATACTCCTCAGCTAACCCCCACTAACCCTTCAGGGGCCTCATCAGCCTCTTGGGTGGCCTCCCCAGTTCTTGGTGTCGGTGTATCGATGTTATCGGTATATCGGTGTCCTGAACTCTGGGTCGTCACAGTTGGTATCAGAGCGTAAGTTGAGGATTTGCGTAAAGAATTGGAATTGACGCTTGGTCCAGAGCTAGTCCTGTTGTCGTCTCTTGCTGGCATAGGATGTTTTCCGTATGATTGATGGATCTTATTGTTGATTGTGTTTTTGGCAGCATAATTATGCCGCCTCGTCGAGGAAGACCTCCTCGAGCTCCTCGTGTTCCTCGAGATGCGCCCAGGGAAGATAGCGGTTCTGCACCTCCTCCTGCAGTTCCCGCTGTTCCTGTCGTTCCAGTTGCTCCTCCAGTGCCGATCGTTCAAGCTGAAGTGCCTGGCAGTCGAGGCAAGGCTTTGAAGGAATTTCTGATGTTCAATCCGCCTGCTTTCGATGGCCAAGCTGATCCAGAAGTCGCGAGGCAATGGTTGGACGCGATAGAGCGTGTGTTTGTCTCGATGGAATGTGCTGAAGATGAGAAAGTCATGCTCGCTGCCTTTCAACTCCAGGGTACATCCATTGCGTGGTGGAAAGCCGAGTGGCAGATTTCCTTTCGATCCAGACCTCTTCGGCAAATCACTTGGGCAGAGTTCGTTGCTGCTTTTGAGCGTGCCTATACTCCTGCCTGCTTGCAGATGGATAAGATGTATCGGTTTATGGAATTGACCCAGGGCAGTATGACCGTGCTTCAGTACAGGAATAAGTTCTTGGAATTGGGTCAGTATGCGCCCCATGTGCTGGCCAGTGAAGCTTTGAAGACCCAGCAATTCTTGCGTGGGTTGAGGCCAGAGTTGAAGATGCCGCTGATAGCGAGTCGTGTTGCGGATCTCGATACTGCGTGTCAGACAGCTGTAGCTTTAGAGCTGGAGATGGCGAGACCGGGTGGATATCCCCAGGCAGGGTCAGTGCAGCCGGTAGCTCAGGTTCAGCAGGCTTACCGACAGCCCGTGCCTAGTGTTCCTTCGGTCCAGTCAGAGGTTTCCAGTGCTTCCTCTCCTTCTAAGCCCAAGTTCAAAAGGTTCAAGAAGAAGAATAAGTTTTCTCAGCAGCCGTCCGGTACAGATTCTGTTCAGCAGCCGATAGCGCCTTCTTCTCAGACTCGGCAGAGCTTAGCTGCTAGTCAGCCGTGGACGTGTCGGAGATGCGGTGGTCATCACAAGGGCCAGCCGTGTTCTCTTCCTGTTGTTTGCTTTAGGTGTGACCAGCCAGGTCATGTGGTTCGGGATTGCCCACTGAGGCCGAATCCATTGCAAGCTCCTCAGTTTTCTCAACCTCAGCCGCAGTTTAGACCTCCTGCACCTCAAGCTCCACAGCAATTTTTCTCTCAGGCGTCGGCGTCTTCTCAGCAATCTTCAGCTGGTTCTAAGAAGCAGAAAGGCAAAGTTTCTCATTTGACAAGAGCTGATGCTGCTGCGTCCCATCTTATGGAAGGTACGATTATGCTTTATGGTCATTCAGCTCATGTCTTATTTGATTCTGGTGCTTCTCACTCTTTTATTTCTGAGGATTTTATGGCATGTATTGAGGAACCGACTTCTGAGCTGTCTTGTGAGTTATTTATGGAATTGCCTTCTGGAGATTTCATGGTTACTCCTCTGTGTTTGGATGAGTCTCCTGTGATGATTGATAATCACCAGTTGCCGGCGAGATTGTATGCGTTGCAGCTGGCAGATTATGATGTTATTCTGGGAATGGATTGGTTGGAGCATTATGGAGCTGTGGTTGACTGCAGATCGAAGAAAGTCTATTTTCAGCCCCAGGGAAAATCAGCCTTTTGTTTTCAAGGTATTCGATCCCGTTCTTCTCGTATGATTATTTCTGCTATTCGAGCCTATAGGTTGCTTAGCGCAGGTTGTCAGGGATTCCTTGCTTCAGTGGTGGCTGTTGAAAAACCACGACGGGATGTTTGTGATATTTCGGTTGTCTGTGAGTTCCCTGATGTGTTTCCTGACGAGTTGCCAGGCTTGCCCCCAGAGCGAGAGATTGAGATGGTGATTAAACTGATTCCAGGTACTGGCCCCTTAGCAAAGCTGCCGTACCGTATGGCTCCAGCTGAATTGAAAGTACTGCGTGCACAGCTACTAGAGTTACTGGAGAAAGGTTATATTCGTCCCAGTTTTTCTCCGTGGAGTGCCCCAGTGCTGTTTGTGAAAAAGAAAGATGGAAACCTGAGGCTTTGTATTGATTACAGGCAGCTGAATCAGGCGACTATCAAGAATAAGTATCCGCTCCCCAAGATTGTTGATTTGTTTGACCAGTTACAGTCTGCTACTGTCTTTTCACGGATTGATCTCCGGTCTGGCTATTTTCAGTTACGGATCCGGGAATCTGATGTGGAGAAGACTGCTTTCGGTACTCGATATGGTCACTTTGAATTTTTAGTCATGCCGTTTGGTTTGACTAATGCCCCAGCAGCTTTCATGGACCTAATGCAGCGTATCTTTCGTCCATTTCTGGACCATTTTGTGGTGATCTTTGTTGATGATATCTTGATTTATTCTGCCTCTGTTGATGATCATGTGCAGCATTTGAGGATCGTTCTGCAGACTCTAAGAGATCACGAGCTTTATGCGAAGCTCAGTAAATGTGAATTCTGGCTTCAGGAGATTCATTTTCTTGGCCACGTGATTTCTAGTGATGGAGTAGCAGTAGACCTTGCAAAGATTGATGCCGTTTTGAGTTGGCAGAGACCGAGGACCATCACGGAGATACGAAGTTTTTTAGGATTGGCTGGGTATTACCGCAGATTCATTCAGGATTTTGCGAAGATTGCAGCACCGATGACTAAATTGACACGGAAGGGTGTGCCATTTGTCTGGTCGGATCAATGTGAGGCTAGCTTTGTTGAATTGAAAAGGCTATTGACTTCTTCTCCAGTGTTGACTTTGCCTTCCGACTCGGGTGGTTTTCTTGTTTGTACAGATGCGTCTCGAGTAGGTTTGGGTGCAGTGCTGATGCAACATGGTAAGGTTATCGCATATGCATCTCGGCAATTGAAACAGCATGAAGGAAATTATCCCACTCATGATCTAGAGCTAGCTGCAGTTATTTTTACCTTGAAGATCTGGAGACATCATCTGTATGGTGAGAAATTTCAGATTCTTACTGATCATCAGAGTTTACAGTATATTTTCTCCCAGAAATATCTGAACCTCAGGCAGAGGCGATGGATGGAATACATGAAGGATTATGACTTTACACTCTCCTATCAGCCAGGTAAAACGAACGTTGTGGCCGATGCTCTGAGCAGGAAAGTACAGGTCAGTCATTTGTTGCTTCATGAATGGAAATTGTGGGAACAGCTTCCGAGCGAGGCATTGTGTGTAGAGATTCCTGCCGATCCGAGGATGGCAGTTTGTGCTAGCTTGGTTTTGGGTTCAGGTTTGTATCAGCAGATTTTAGAAGCCCAGCAAGCTGATTCTGATTTGGCCCGTGTTATATCAAGATATGATGTGGAATTTGATGACGAGCTGGTCGTCAGTTTCCAGGGCAGATTGTATGTTCCTGTTGATGATGATTTGAGGAATGAGATTCTGAGTGAAGCCCATGGTTCCCGTTTTACTATTCACCCTGGTGTCACCAAGATGTATCAGAATTTGAAGAAGCAGTTCTGGTGGCCCGGCATGAAGAAGGACGTGGCTATTTTTGTTTCTAAGTGCTTGACTTGTCAGTTAGTTAAAGCCGAACATCAAAAGCCAGGTGGTCTGCTTCAGCCATTAGAGATTCCGATGTGGAAATGGGACCATGTTACTACAGATTTTGTGGTGGGTTTGCCTCAAACTTCTCAATGTTTTGATGGAATCTGGCTGCTTGTCGACAGATTGACGAAAACCGCCAGATTGTTGCCAATTAAAGTTACTTGGAGTGTGCAGAGATTGGCCGAGCTCTATGTGCAGAAGATCGTGCCGCTGCATGGAATTCCTGTTTCACTTGTGTCAGATCGTGACCCGCGTTTTACCTCTGGCTTCTGGCGTAGTTTCCAGAAAGCTTTGGGCACTGAGTTAGCTTTCAGTTCAGCGTATCACCCACAGTCAGATGGACAGTCAGAGAGAACTATTCAGACTTTGGAGGACATGCTGAGATCGTGTTGCCTTGATTGGCAAGGTTCGTGGGGTCAGCATTTGCCACTTGTTGAGTTCGCTTATAATAATAGTTTTCACTCCAGTATTGGCATGGCTCCTTATGAAGCGCTGTATGGTCGTCCTTGTCGTACTCCTCTGAACTGGTTTGATGTTGGGGACCGACTGTTGACAGGACCGGACATGGTACAGCAGCGTTCTAATGTGGTTCGTCTGATCAGGCAGAGATTGTTGACGGCTCAGAGTCGACAGAAAAGTTATGCAGATCGACGCAGACGTCCACTACAATTTGAGCCAGGAGATATGGTGTTTGTTAAAATATCTCCAATGAAAGGTGTTTCCAGGTTTGGGAAGCGTGGAAAGCTTAGTCCGCGGTATGTTGGCCCTTTTCCGATTGTTGAAGCTATTGGTTCAGTGGCTTATCGTTTGCAACTGCCGGCGGCCATACAAGCTATTCATGATGTGTTCCACGTGTCTTAGTTGAGGAAATATGTGTCTGATGCTTCTCATGTTCTCGATGATTCAGTGTGGCCCGAGGTGACTGCCGATTTGTCCACACCAGAGTTTCCTATCCGAATTGAAGACCGTCGTGAGCAGCGGTTGAGAAATAAGGTTATTCCTCTGGTAAGGGTTGCTTGGCAGCGTCACTCTGGTAACGAGTCTACTTGGGAGCGTGAAGATGAGATGCGTCAGCTTTTTCCTTTCTTGTTCCAGTGAGGTATAAGTCCTTCCTCAGTTTCCTCCTTTTCGGTTGTTGTAAATTTCGAGGGCGAAATTTCTGTAAGGAGGGAGGGACTGTAAGGCCCGTGCCTTAATGGATCCTTCGTGGTATTTGTTCTATTAATTGTCTGGCATTTTTTCGGATTTATTCGGAGCTGTTTGAGGGTTATTGAATATTAATAAGATTTATATATATATAATGATTATATTATATATATATTATTTTTATTTTTATTTTATATATCTCTCACCCTCACTCTCTCTCCCCCGTCGATCTCTCATTTCACTCTCTCTCTCTCTCTCCTCCGTGCGGCCACCTCCTCTCCTCTCTTAGGGATAGTGGTCGAGACGGCGTCGGATTGAGACGAGGTTGGCACCGTTGGATTCCTCGCGTCGAGTAGAGCGTGTGGGTGTCCACTTCGGCGTGGATCGGTGATCGTGGGAGCGAGGTGGAGCGTGGAAGCTCCGTGGCTCTTCCTCCTTGCATGCGGCCCGTTCGACGGTTTCGGCTTGCGAAAGGTAGGGGGATGGAATCTCGATCTTGCTAGGATCGTTTCCTTTAGCCCGTTTGTTGATTAGCACCCCGTAGCATGCATGATGTTCATATTTCCATTTTTGGGGTTTTAGCCTAAATCTTGAGTTTAATGCGTTTTAGGCCTTGCATGTGCTAGATTTAGATGTTAAATTGTTGTCTAGCATGCGTGGTTTGACAGGTTATCAGGTTTTTCGTCGATACCCGGCGTTTTCAGCCGTCCGGGAGGGCTTCGGTTTACAAACCGTACCCGCCCGTAACCCAGGTGCAGTGACGGTCCTGCCAGGAGCCGTCACTTGCCTGTCGGTCCATAGTGGACGCGTCACTTCCAAATAGCGGCCCATTGGGGGTGCGTTACTTGGAGAGTAACGGTGGGGCTCCCATCCGTTACTCATCAACTGTTTTCCGTGGTTTTGGTCTGGCGAGGCGCCCGACGGCTAGTCGGCCGACCGTCGTTTCGGTCCGACGCGCCTAGACCGGGGCGTTACTTCGCCTGCTACCATTTAGAACGCTAATAGGTGGTTTGAGCCTCGGGTGGATGTGACGGCGGTGACCCCACGCGTTGCTTCGAAGTAACGCGCAGGGCCCCCACCGTTACATGCCCTTTTGTGCCTCTTGAGCTGGAATCCTGAAGGGAGTGACGGATGGGGACTGGGGCGTCATTCTTGAAGTAACGCGCCGACCCCCGACCGTCGTTTGCATGTGGCGCGTGGGTCTTTGACCGCCACTTCCCTGATGGCTGCAATATGTTCCCAGCCCATTGCTTATGCGTTCCGTTCTATATTCATGCCATAGTTGTATTGTTTTACTATATTGTGGCGTGTTTTATATGCCAATAGAATAGCTTTTCTTTCCAGGCAATGGAGCCACTGTTGTTGCCCTAAGGTCTGTTGAGTACCGACCCGCTTGAGGATGGCGGAGGGGTATATTTCCCATTCACGGTTTGTAAGCTAGTTCCGTGGGCTCCCAGCCAATGGTAGCGTCCTGCCAAGGGAGAAAACTAGTTAGAGGGCCTGGCTCAGGTTAGAGTCAGTGTGTGCACACGTGGTCGGAGACTGTGGGCTGACACCGACGGGCGTCACTCCGACTGGTCACTTGGTTTGGTACTGTTTACGCGCTTAGCTTGTCGCTTCGTCGACTGCGAGTGCTTGAGACGCAGTGTAAGCCGTCAGTGGACGCTTCTGGTTCCTGCTCCAGTGGTTGTCCTTCCTTGTTGTTTGGATTAGTTGCAGCTCATTCTATTTGGTAGTTTTAGCTTTAATCGCTTGCATTTAATTAGTAGTGGCATGTGTTAGCTGTTATACTTGCTTAGATAGAGTTTACAGCTTTCTTGTGTTTGGTTATTTATGCCATTGCCTGAGTATTTGTTTAAATGCATGCTTTAAATGCTGTTATTTATGCATGTCTGCTTGTTTAGTGCGAGGTAGGGATCCGCGTGACCCCTACTGAGTCTGGCTGTGACTCACCCTTCTTCTTTCAGGTGAGCCGCGCCCGACGTCTCCCGGTGGTTAGCGTGCTGTTTCGGGACCGTTCCTTTAGCTGCCAGCTGAGCACGAGCTGCCTTTTTGAGGCTTGTGTTGTACTTTTGCCGGGGTATGCCCCGCGTAGTTGTACCTTGTGAACTAGTGTTTGTGACTCTGGACTAGTTATATATATGTCACTCTGGTTATTTTTGAATTGCTTCCGCACTTGCGTTTAAATCTTAAATACTTATTTGTATTGCGCGCCCCAATTCGTAATTAATTATGCATACTCCTCAGCTAACCCCCACTAACCCTTCAGGGGCCTCATCAGCCTCTTGGGTGGCCTCCCCAGTTCTTGGTGTCGGTGTATCGATGTTATCGGTATATCGGTGTCCTGAACTCTGGGTCGTCACACATTGAATTAGGTAACTTATTGCTAAGTACCAATTATTCAGCTTGCATCATGTCCATTGAACTGGTGACTATCTTGCTAGTCATCTATTCAAGTTATTCATGGCAACCTATCTAGGTGCCAATTCCACCCAGTTTTTCGACATGTCATAGTTTCTATGCTTTCACGTGGATTTTATCGCAAGTCTGTCCCTACTCAAGGGCTTTGTCCTTGAATTTCGTAAATTCTACGTTATCGTTCTATTTAAAGCTTGATCTTGAAACTCCTTAT
Source organism: Amorphophallus konjac (assembly GCA_022559845.1). Classification (NCBI taxonomy): domain Eukaryota; kingdom Viridiplantae; phylum Streptophyta; class Magnoliopsida; order Alismatales; family Araceae; genus Amorphophallus; species Amorphophallus konjac. The sequence goes on along the minus strand of CM040117.1, from coordinate 6,142,050 downwards.
TGGCTATAAACTATCGTGGATGTCTAGATCTATCTTTAAATGATGTGCATATAGGGCCCGATCTGGTCTTGGGTGGAGCACCCGAAAGTACTAGTGCCCATGAGAGTTATATTGATCACGGTGTCTGGCATTACACCGAAGTACTTGTCTCTCTTGATCTTTGGCATTCCACACACTCTCTCTCTTTCTCTCGTGACTTGCGTGTATGACTCGACTTGCGTGACTTTACTAGCGTGGCCCGAAATGGGCAAAGTATTTGCGTGAAATAGCCAATATTCTATAAATCTTTCTTGGATATCTCTTGCTTGAAAGTTTTTACATGAAATTGTCAAATTCTTGGTAGTTTTGTTTCACTTGCTCGGTTAATTCTACATGCATAGCCTTACTGCATTTACATGTGAAAGATGTAATTACTTAAACCAATTGCTTGTTCTTGATATATAATTCTTACTGAGCGTTCGCTCACCCAGTTTTATTCCAACATTTTTCAGGTAATCAGGTGGCTAGCGAGACCGAGACTCACATGGGAGGGACAAGTGTGCAAGCGAGCTTCAAAATCTAGTGAACCTGAGTCTTTTATCTTTCTTGAGTCTAGTATGTGTCTCTTATTTAGTTATTTTGTCTGAGTCTATTAGTGCGTCATCTCCTTTTCTTTCATAGTGATGTAGTTGAGTCTTCAAGTTTTAAAATTTAAATTGTAAGATACTTATATTTGAAATAAAATTTTGTTTTTCCCCAAATTATTTGGTCTTATGCGACTGCTCTTGATTATTCACGACTGTTTAACTGCCACGTTCCGAGCAAACGACACGTTCCGCTGCTATCGGTTCGGGGCGTGACAGAGGTGGTATCAGAGCTTCGACTTTTGAATCCCTTAGTCATCAAGATCAAATGATAGGTCGAGTATCCTTGCCAATTGTATCAAAGCTTCGGCTTTCACATCCTCAAGTTATTAGGTTCCAATGATAGGTCAAGTATCCTTGTCAGTCATATCAGAGCTTCGGCTTTCACATCCTCAAGTTATTAGGTTCTAATGATAGGTCAAGTATCCTTGTCAGTCGTATCAGAGCTTCGACTTTTGAATCCCTTAGTCATTAAGATCAAATGATAGGTCGAGTATCCTTGCCAATCGTATCAGAGCTTCGGCTTTCAACTCCTTAGGACATTAAGTCCAAGAGATAGGTTGAGTATCCTTGTCGGTCATCCTATAGGAATTTCGTGAGATTTGGGTAGAGCTTGGGGTTAAATTACAAAAGAAGGATAACATACTTAAGTTTCATTATTATTAATTCTTATGTCTCCCCAATTAATCTTGCAGGAACATAAATAGAATGGAGGCACCTAAGCCAAACTTTATCCCCGAGATGGTCTTAGTGGACGTTCAAACTTATGCGGACCTCGTTAGAAGGGTCCAAGAGTTAGAAAAAGTGGTAGAAGAAAAAGAGAGAGTTGAAGAAAGGAACCAAGCCGTTAATTCTAAAATGCCTATCCCAGCTAAGAAGAGGCCCAATGAGGACTACAATTCCCAAAGGTACAAGAAATATAAGAAGGGGAAAGCTGTGGTAGCCCCTATTGACCCATCACAAGAAAGATGTAAGTTCTGCGGGAAGTTTAATCACCAATCGGAGGCCTGTCTCCGATGTGGGAGCCTCGTACATAGGATAGCCCAGTGTCCTATTCATAACTCGAAACTCCAAGAGGGAGCCCAAGCCTTAGTGGAAGACGGGCCTGCCAAAGGAAAAGCTATGAAAGGTATCCCTTGTCCTCGATCCTAAATTGATTCTTTCGATATGTTTAGATTTCTTCTTTCGCTTATATGGTATCATAAAGAATTATAGCTAATCCCCCATCTAGAGAAGAAGGTGATGTGAATTTGGGGACCAAATTCTTTTAAGTGGGGGAGAGTGTAACACCCGAAAATTTTGAAGGCTAAATAGGAACAAAATATTTAAGTTTAAAAAAAAGGGCTTACACTTGATGATATTTATTATACATAAATGATATATTGAAAAAATAAAAGTTTAGATATATTAGAATAAATAAGTGGATGGTTAAAGAAACTATTTTACTAGGATCGAACCTACCTCTGATACCCAGGACAAGGACTAATAAAAGTAAAAGAAATTATGAGGAATAAAATCCCTATATACATACAAATTATTAATAGGTATATGAGGGTTAGTAAATAACAGATAGGTATATATATATATATATATATATATATATATATATATATATCAAGAGATATGAAACCCACACACATTGTAAGGGCCTTTAGAATATGTATATGACAAATAATAAGCATTGGGAAAAATAGATAATAACATATTGACACAAATAAGGGCCCTTAAGTCTCAACCCACTCATCCATATATCTGTGCATACATAATGTAATATAAATAAATAAAATACAACGTAAATAATCAAGGCCAAACTCTGTACACAACCCCTGACATCCTAAAAAATCTGACAAAAGAACTCACGGACACTACTATTGTATTATAATAAATTTAAGAATGACATGTTATTTTTAGGTAAGCATTTAATGCACAACATAATTTTAATTGAATTAAGAATTATTAAATCTCAAAGAAAATGTCAATTTATATTTTATTACTAATTTAAAAAATTTAATATTCCACATTTATTTCATTATAATCTAATTAGAAGGGAGAAGGATATATATATAAGATTTAATTACATTAAAGATATGTAAAAGATAAAAGAATGAGTATATATGCAATTTCGGTTCTTTCAAGGGGATTGAGAAATGGCCAAAACTCAATTGACGCCTCTTTGTGCAGGCGTATCCAACGTGAAACGTGACTTAACACAAGTCGTTATTTATAAATTAGTGAAAATCAAATAAAGTATATAGCTAAAGAGTTATAGAGATGATAGGGATATATACATAATATTAGTCTTTTGGAAGGTTAAGGAGAAATGCCAAAATGAAATTGACGCCATTGTCTTGGGCGTGTATTACAAATGGGACGACTTAATGAAAGTCGTTATTTTATTCTAAAATGAATAGTGCCCAGTTTTGAATTAAAGAATTTTGGAAAACTAATTATATGAAAAAATAGAGAAAAATGGAAAACTTGTACCCATAAAATTTTCCAACTAGATCACATCAAGAAAAAAAGATAAAAATCCAGAAAGATCATTACACCTTAAATTAACAAATAAGGAAAGGTGAATGACGCCTCCGATCAAGTCGTCATTTAAAGAATTGACGACTGTTTATACAAACGTCATTTATTGAAATAACGCCCCAACTTGAGGCGTCATTTCCAAAAGGGACAGTCGGTGTTATATGGGTAAGTATGTTTAGGGAAAGGATCAATATGTGGATATTTTAAATTTAGTAAGAATTCTACCTAGGTAGTATTGTTCCTAATCGAACTCCTACAACCCCATTAGGATTTCTACCCTATAAATACCCCCTCCCATCGAGCCAACCTGCTCTTTTCTTCAACATACGATCTACTGCTGCTTGCGTTTTCTTCTGCCGTTGAAACAGAAGAACAGGTTAAGCTGCAACCTCTGGCCGTGGACGCATCGTGGAGAGGCTAAAGCTTCTCTCTGCTATTGCTTCTTCCACAGTACTAGAAGAACTTAAGGAGTTCTTCAACTCCTTCTTTCTGCTGCCGCTGGTTCTTCTTGTAAAGGGGAGGAAAATCTTCTTCCTCTTCTTTGTTACACGAAGAACGGGAGGGAGGAGGAAAGCTACTCTTTCCTCTGTTTCTCTATTTTCAAAGAAGCTGTTGCGTGTTGCTCTCACCTTTCTGCAGTTTCATAGAGGGGTTGCTGCTAGTGCATTATTGAGAGTTGCTGCTCATCGTTACTCTGTTACAAACAGAGTATCGTTGTTATTATTGATTCTTCATGTTCTTTCAACCAAATCGTCACCAGGTAGGTTTTCTCAAGAATTGAAGCCCAAGATAATAATAATTAAGTTACATTACATGTTTACATTCTATAGTCTACGGTTTGCATGTTTATTTCAATTAATTAAATAATTACAACATGTTTAAATATTTTTTTATCCATGCAATCCTATATCTAAAATCACAAAAAAATACGTGACTAAAATCCTCATGATTATTCCTAAATTTCCATGCCCAATATGGTGTATATACTATAAGCTTAAATAAATTAAAATATATAATCACGTTACTCAGTAAATTTTATAGGTTACTTCAACATGTTAGTTATAGATTTTTTTTCTTTTGACGACTTGTTTCTAATCACCGGAGCGTCCTTTGGCTATGAAATTTTATGGGAGTATTATTGGGGTAGAGACCGAGGTAGTGAGAGTGGTTGCACCATTTTTCATGCCCTCTATCTCAAGATCCCCCATCTCTCAACGAAAAATTATTTTGAACATCCAGTTAGGTAGAGTTTTTTGAGCCCGTCATTTCGATATATAGAACGCCTGATTCCGACGTGTGTAAGTCGAGAACCGGGGCTTTGAAGATTGACACTTTATTGAAATGACGACAAGTTAAATGTCGTCAAATTCTTTTGACGCCATCGTACTAAGGCGTCAAATTATTTATTATATATATATCTCTCTCTTGTAATTATATCTTGGAAAATCCATATCTACTAAACTATGCAACATAAAATTATAAAAATATATATTTTTGGAATCCTTGAATTTTTCTCCTAATTATCATGTATTCTATTTTTCTAAATTATTTTATATAAATTAATGTCTCTTTGAATGTATACTTTTGAAATTATTCAATTACATAGATATTGACGTGAATTCTTGTTAAATAAATTAAGTTAAAAATCATAAAATTAACATCTCTCTATGTGGATGCTAATTAATAAATGACGCCACCCACGGACGTCAAATAATATCAGTTTATTTAATTATAGTTAATTATAGAATTGGATGGACATGAATTCTATAATTAACGCATTCATGTTCTCACCGTTTTCTTCCGATTTTGACCCATATCGCGGGTCTTCTGGCACTCTCATCTCACGTCCGTAGATGGAGTCCATGTTTCATGATTGGTTCACGTTATACACTTCAACTCTCGGCGACATACGAGCTCTCCGTTGGACATTCCGTTCCTTCGGACTAGCAAGTTACTCATCGGGACCTCCGTAAGTCTCCTCGTAGCCTTGGATTCCCTCAAGGCCGACTGAGCTGGTTGTATCTTAAACACCTTGTACCCATTTTAATGCCACGTCACTCTAGAGAAACGTGATAACCCGGCCCTTTCATGGTGCTATTCTTGGCCCATGGGAGAAATTCTCTTAGCCGGTGGAATGAGTGATCATTCCACTAGGTGATACATTGAATTGGGTAACTTATTGCTAAGTACCAATTATTCAGCTTGCATTATGTCCATTGAACTGGTGACTATCTTGCTAGTCATCTATTCAAGTTATTCATGGCAACCTATCTAGGTGTCAATTCCACCCAATTTTTCGACATGTCATAGTTTCTATGCTTTCACGTGGATTTTATCGCAAGTTTGTCCCTAATCAAGGGCTTTGTCCTTGAATTTCGTAAATTCTACGTTATCGTTCTATTTAAAGCTTGATCTTGAAACTCCTTATTGGCTATAAACTATCGTGGATGTCTAGATCTATCTTTAAATGTTGTGCATATAGGGCCCGATCTGGTCCTGGGAGGAGCACCCGAAAGTACTACTGCCCATGGGAGTTATATTGATTACGGTGTCTGGCATTACACCGAAGTACTTGTCTCTCTTGATCTTTGGCATTCCACACTCTCTCTCTCTTTCTCTCGTGACTTGCGTGCGTGACTCGACTTGTGTGACTTTACTAGCGTGGCCCGAAATGGGCAAAGTACTTGCGTGAAATAGCCAATATTCTATAAATCTCTCTTGGATATCTCTTGCTTGAAAGTTTTTACATGAAATTGTCAAATTCTTGGTAGTTTTGTTTCACTTGCTCGGTTAATTCTACATGCATAGCCTTACTGCATTTACATGTGAAAGATGTAATTACTTAAACTAATTGCTTATTCTTGAGATATAATTCCTACTGAGCGTTCGCTCACCCAGTTTTATTCCAACATTTTTCAGGTAATCAGGTGGCTAGCGAGATTGAAACTCACATGGGAGGGACAAGTGTGCAAGCGAGCTTCAAAATCTAGTGAACCCGAGTCTTTTATCTTTCTTGAGTCTAGCATGTGTCTCTTATTTAGTTATCTTGTCTGAGTCTATTAGTGCGACATCTCCTTTTCTTTCATAGTGACGTAGTTGAGTCTTCAAGTTTTGAAATTTAAATTGTAAGAGACTTATATTTGAAATAAAATTTTATTTTTCCCCAAATTATTTGGTCTTATGCGACTGCTCTTGATTATTCATAACTGTTTAACTGCCACGTTCCGAGCAAACGACACGTTCCGCTGCTATCGGTTCGGGGCGTGACATAAACCCATCATATAAACTAACATAGAAGTCAGTTTCACATTCAAAATTAATCAGATTTTAGCATGAAGGAACCAAGATTTATTACCATCTAGGCAATCCAAAACAAGAGACATGGCTCAAGGAGCCAGGGTTCGACCCATGGGGTCGACCCATCCACTGCCTTAGTAGTCCAATGCATAGCAGTCTAATACAATCTGAACCACATCAAGGGAACTTCAACCCCAATTGAGAAAATGAACTAGCCAACAGATTAGCATGCAAGAAGAGTCATAAAACCAATACCCAAAAACATATCAGTGCATGTGAAACATAGGAGGTGTCGACACTCAACAACCCAGTGTCGGCACTTTGTTAAAGCAATAAACCTGGCCATCCAAATGCAAGTATATACATGGAGAACTATTAAGGCCAGTCAACCCAAGAACTATATACATGAAGCACATTCATTCCATCAAGATATGAACAATACGCAACCAATCAAGTTAGGACCCAAAACATCTCAAATGTTCGAAGATGAATATGCAAGAACCAAATGACATTTTTTCACAAAACATACACATAATATATTGTTATCATCAAAACCATCACCAAAGACAAGGAGGGAGCGCCACGAACCCAACAATCTCCCCCTTTTTGATGATGACAATATATTGTGGCCATCTAAAACTCCCTCCCCCTTTGGAATTATCAAAAAGTGGGGGACTAGAAATGAAAAGAGACAAAAATATGAAGACGTTGGTGCACGAACCCAGCAATGAACCTACTATGAAAAGAAGGTGTATGAACCTTGAACTCCAAGCAAGAAAATAAAACTTAAAGTGTAATATGCAAGATGTTTGATATATGTGCAGAATGTATGATCCAACTATACACAAGGAGTATAACGAAACTAACTATATGCAAGTGTTATGCTAAAGAGTACATTATTCTCCCCCTATTGTCATGAACAAAAACCGACTGACAATGAGATTATTTAACCTTTTATTTACATGTATAACCTAAAGATGTATGAAATTTCAAGCAAGCAAGCAAGCAGTCATGCATGTGACAAGCATGTAGTAAGCTATAGCTCCCCCTCAATGGGGTAAAAGGATAAGAACTGAACAGTTCATTCAAAATCAAAATGTGAGACATGAAGCATAATCAAAAAAGGTAGTGCATGCATATGCTAAAGGTATTGCATAAACCATGATAAGAACAAATTCAAGATATACAGTCATCACAATAATACCCAAAATTAAAATTTGTATAAATGAGCAATGAACTTCAAAATTATATAGATATGAACAGAATTTCTAGAAAACATTAGAGGGTTATTTCCTTCCTACACTTCCATTTCGATCCTCGACTTTTGATAGCTTCACACAACCACTTTTTGTTTGCTTTTCTTTTATTAGATTTCACCATTCGATGCGAGTCACCTCATATGTCTCAATGGGGTTTCCCGGGTACTAGGATTCATCACACAATGTGGATTTTTGTTTCACTTTTCGACACGAGTTTCCTCATTTATTTCAATGGAGATTTCCGACTACTTGGTTAGACATTCCACTTATTGAAGCTTGCGGGGTAGGCAGCTTTTTTCTCATGATTCTCTTAATTTCCATGTAGAAATTTGTTTCCCTTGAAGTGTTAAAAGGAATTTCTGAAATCCTTATCAATCAAAGTCATATGCATCATTTTTTTGAATAAGGTATGGGCAATTGCTTTGTATGTAGAAAGTAAATTTTTCTAGACATAGCTATGACTCCCCCTAAATGTATGCATAGTTGGAAGTAAATCCTCCTCCTTTGTATATGTCATGGTTCACAAAAGATCAAGAACACTATGTTTTATTTATCAAGGAGGTGAGGTCTTAGAAGATTTTCAAGAAAATATTGCATAAAATATATATACAAACAATCAAGCAAGGATATTACAATATGTTCAAGCAAAGTGATTTCCAGTATGTGGCGGAGGTGGAGGTTCGAAGACCCTACTCACGCATAGGGAGTGCTTCCAAGTGGACGTAATCTACTCTTCCACAAACGCCATTTTATATACCGAAGAATCATGACATTCAAGCACATAAAGATAGAAGGTATGCACAAGCATATGCACGTGAATGCAGAGTTGATTAGAAATTATTTCTATTCACAAGCATGCAAGGATGTGTGCATGTGTTTTCTATGTATGCAAGTATACGCATGTAAATGGACAGATGATCAAAGACAATCCCTAGTTATGAACATGCAAGGATGTGTATGATATGTGCCAGAGGTTAAGTATGTAAACTGTGTAAGCAAAACTGCATTGTTATTCACAAAAATTGAACGAAGATGTAAGAGACTTTATGTACAAAATAAAGCATTCAACAACTAGATTTGTTCACAAAACGTGAAATAGCTCCAAACTCAATTTTTACCTTTATAGATCTTTCAAAGAAAACCTAAGTAGAATAAAGTTCGAATTCAAACTATTTTCTTTCTCGCCTTGAGAGTCCTTTATTTATCGACATTCTTTGGCTTCAAGACGCCCCTGCAAAATAGATTCTCATTTTAAACCTTTGGGTACCCAAGCCATCTTAGGTCCCGAGGGGTTAGTGTTGACACGAACAGATGGATTCTTGTTTCTCTTTTCAAACCAATCATCATCAATTCTCATTGTAGGACAATTATCCATAGAATGGCCATTCTCGCCACAATAAAAGTAACAAGAGAATTTTCTTTTCATGGACCATTTTTCATCATTTTTCATTGAAAAGTAATTATTCATGATATGTCCAATTTCACCACAATAAAAGCAACATGAAGAGTTTTTTTTAACAGACAACTCATCATCTCTTTTCTTGGTAAAATAATTTTCAAAGACATGTCCATGCAATCTACAGTAATAGCAATGAGCATTGAACTTTTTCTTCATAGATTTTTCATGATTTTTAGAATCATCAACAATTTCCATTCTCGACTTCAATGCCTCATTATCATCGAATTTCATCAAGAAACAATCATACATGTCATGACCAAATTTGTCACAATAAAAACATGAAACAATCATTCTTTTTCTTGATGCATGATTATGTTTAACAGTTGAGAGTTTTTCATGCATACAAGATTGATCATTGACATTTCTATGTTTCTCATTTCCTTTATCACACAAACACAAAGGCTCATTCAAAATCTTGATTTCGTTTTCCAAAGATGAAATGTGCAATTCAAAAGTAGCAATCTCTTGTTCACACAAAGGAAGTTTATTATTCAAGAAAGAATTGATAGTTTTATAACTTGCGACCTCTTGTTCTAGAGCATGAGAATTTTCAAGATCATCAACTACAACATGTTTTCCTTTTTCAAGGACTTTCAACTCATCACACAACAACTAGTTTTGATCTTTGCGATTTTTAATTTCTTCAACAAGTTTTTCATTCTGAACAAGTTCATTAAGTAAAATCTGATCACTTTCCGAGCACTCAATTTACCTCTAGATTCCTTTTCAATGTCTTCAAGTTTTGAAATTTTAGTCATTAAGGTTTCATTTTCTGTTTTCATAATTGAAATTGTTTATTTATAACTATCGACCTCAAGCATGGAAGATTTTTTTAATTTCTCAAACTCAACACATTTTTCACATGAGGAATTATTAACATGAGAGCATTCAATTTTCCTTTTGAATTTCTTGTTTTTACATTTTAATGTTTTATACCTGTCAAATAATTCATCATACGTATTTACCAATTCATCATAGCTAAGCCCATCATCTTCATCAGAATCGGATTTTACCTTAGAGCTTTCCTCGCTTTGACGTTCGTTCTCATTGTTTGCCATGAGGCACTCGCTATTCCAACTTTCTTCTTGGGCTTCGCTCAGCCCATCCCAGATCTCTTTGGCTGACCTACAAGATGAGACAAAAGGAAATACATCAGTGTTCACAGCAGCCTTAAGAGTATTCAAAATAAAAAGATTATCATACTTCTTTTTCTTATCCTCCTCGGTCCACCTTGACTTGTCTTTTGGTAGAACATGAGGACCATGAGTAATTAAGTTCATAAGCTTCGGATCGATATTAGTAATCCAAACATAAAGTTTTCCAAGCCATAAAGCATAATCAAAACCATCACCAAAGATAAAGAGGGAGCGCCACGAACCCAACACCGTACTAGTAACCAGGAACACCAACAAGGACAAGCTGGGGTCGCGCTCGTCAACGCGGGTCCGATGCCCCCAACTAATTATGCACACACAGACCATACGTCCTAGGTCAGATCCTCTAGCTGGTTCTTCCCCCGAAGCCCGGACTCGGCTGTGCATGGGGGCCCTACAGTAACCAGCCTAAAAACTATCTGTCTTGGGTCACGCTCTCCACTACTCCCAAGTGGGTTCGCACACGCGTGTGTAGGAAAGCTATGTTTAGTGGCAGGTCACTCAACGTGAACACAGAAAGCCAAACACGCACCCATCGCGAGTAACACGGTGTAACAGGCAGCACGACGCCACCAGACTCTGGATGGTCCACTAGACCTAATGAACCCAACGGTCCTTGAGTCACACGACTCGGGTCAAGACCGTCGTACAAGGATAGCTCCACGCCGTCAATCTAGCCTATCCCTGGTCTAAAACTACGGTAGCATGAATACCGAGACAACTCACAAGTCGTCGAGATAATTCCCTACCCAAGGGACACACGGGAAACCTCCATCCCCAGGCTGGTTAACTGAACCCACAGTCCAAGGCCACACACATGGCCTACTCGGAAACCACCTTCCGGAGAAACCCACGACGTGCGGGGAATCCCCCACCGCACTCATACCGATACACGGTGACTCAATCTAGAGAGAACACAAAAGCCCAGAACACATGTGGTCATCCAAATCCTCCAAACCCATGGGAACGCTAATCGAGGTAACACGGTACCTCCGGACACCCAAAAATACAGTCACAGAACCCCCCGGGATGTCTGGGACACACGGGCCAAGGGGAACACGATCAGCCATAGTCCACACGCCCTAGCCCGCCCGACTGTTCGCCCCCATGAATGCGCTACTCACCTATAGCACGTTCAGAACGTGCTACTTGCCTATAGCACGTTCCTAACAGAACGTGCCACTCTCCTATAGCACGTTCAAAACGCGCTACTTGCCTATAGCACGTTCAGAACGGGCTACTTGCCTAGAGCACGTTCATAACAGAATGTGGCACTCACCCATGGCGCGTTCATAACCGCCTTACTGTTCATCTCCCCCGATGAATGCGGCGTCGCGATACGGTGCCTTCTTGAAGAACGCGCCCTCAGCGTCGAGCGCGTTCTTAGTCCGCACCCAAAAATGGTGAAAATCACGGAAAAAGCCATTCCACTCCCCGTTCACTCCCACGTGAAGGGGAAAACAAGGGGAAATCATTCCCCAACCTCTCTAGCATCGAGAGGACCAATTTAAACCCCCAAAACACAATTGAAACGCGAAATCTGGCTCACACCCCAAAATCACACATTTTTCCCAAAACGTGAAAATAAACCCGCTCGGCTCACCACGGCCTACAAAACTCGCGAGAAATGAAGTATGCGGGTTAGGGAACCATCCCCCAACCTTCACCGAAGATTCCGCGCACCGTGGACGCCGATCCACGCGAAAATGCCTTTTAAACCCTCGCTAGCTCGCGATCCCACGAACCGCCTCCACCATCGCGATCCTCGTCCCATGCCCGTCGCTCCACGCCCCACGAGCATCGTCGCCCCGTCCTCGTCTGCCTCCGTCGGCTGCCCGGAGAAGAGAGGGGGAGAGGAGAGAGCGTGAGAGAAGAGAGAGGGAGAGGGAGAGAAAATGAGAGATGGGGAGAGAGAAAAGGAGGTTTGATATATAGAAAATCCAAAAATTCAGAAAATACCAAAAATAGGAAAAAAATACTCCCCATGATCCTTGAAAAACGCACAACACAATGGTAACGTCCTGGAGTCAGAGAACGCAATGGTTCACCCTACACGGGGTTCCGAAGGTCCGACAGGCAAAAACAAGCGTGAACCGTAAAACTCAATCTGGGGCCCACGAAAATGATCTGAAACTCACGGATCTTGACCTAATAAATGATCCAAAAAGTATGGGCCATTACAGGCGTACTGTAACACAAATGCCCTCTGGTGACAGTAGGACTAACCCTGCCCCGCTGCCTGCGGCACAGGATGAACCATCGACATAGAGTTCCCATATGACCCCCAGGGATTGCTCGGGAGAGTCCTCCTCAGGCAATGTGCATTCAGCAACAAAGTTGGTGAGAGCTTGGGCTTTGATCATAGTCCTTGGATGAAAGATAACATCAAATTCACCCAGCTCGATAGCCCACTTGATGAGCCTTCCCGAAGCATCTGGGTTCTGAAGAATCTGGCGCAAGTGTTGATCGGTGAGAATGGCTATCAGGTGCGCCAGGAAATACGGTTGCAACTTACGCGTGGCCGTGACTAGTGCCAGAGTGAACTTCTCAGTCTCCGAGTATCAGAATTTTGGCCCCAGTAGTGCTCGGCTCACATAGTAGACCGGCTTCATAATATTGCCCTCTTCCCTGGTGAGCATAGCACTTAGGGTGCTCGGGGTCACTGAGAGATATAGGAGTAGATGTTCCCCTTTTGTGGCTTGGAAAGCACATGAGGGGATGCTAAGTACCGCTTCAACTCTTCAAACGCCTGCTCGCACTCCTTGTCCCAGTCGATTTGACCTTTCTTCTCGGGCCCCTTGTTTGCTTGCTTGATGAGCCGGAAGAAGGGTAGGCATCTCTCTACGACACGGGACAGGAAGCGGGTGAGTGCGGCAACACGGCCTGTGTGGCACTGTACGTCCCTTACCCGCGTCGGTCGCTTCATCTCTAGAACTGCTCGGATTTGGTCGGGGTTCGCTTCGATCCCTTTGTGAGTTACAAGGAAACCGAGAAACTTACCTGACTTAACTCCGAATGCGCACTTGCTCGGGTTGAGCTTCATGTTGTATCTTTGGAGTGTCGTGAATGTTTCAGCTAGGTCGGTGAGGTGCTTGGTCACTTGGAGGCTTTTGACGAGCATGTCGTCAATATAGACTTCCATGTTGCGGCTGATCTGTGCGTCGAATATATGGTTGACCATGTGTTGATATGTAGCTCCCGCGTTCTTTAATCCGAAGGGCATGCGGGTGCAGCAATATAAGTCATCGTCGGTGATGAATGGCATTTTATCTTGGTCAGACTCGTGCATGCTAATCTGGTGGTATCCTGAGTAGGCGTCCAGAAAGCTCAGCATCTCGTGTCCGACCGTGGCGTCGACCAGTTGGTCGATTCGTGGCATGGGGAAGCTATCCTTGGGCGTAGCCTTGTTGAGATCTGTGTAGTCTACGCACATCCGCCACTTCCCGTTACTCTTGGGAACAAGGACTACGTTAGCCACCCAGTCGGGGTATTGGGTGGGTTGCAATAGTCCCGAGTGGAACTTCTCACTCACTTGCTCCCTAATTATGGCATGTCGCTCGGGGTTGCAGCACCTCCTACGTTGCTGAACCGGGCGACAGCTTAGGTCCAGCTTCAGCTGGTGGGTTATTACCTCTGGTGGGATTTCAGGGAGCTAGTCCTCGGACCAGGCCAATACATCCCGATTTGCTTCCAGGAAGCTCACGTAAGCTTCCTTTTTCGACTCGGATAGGGTCGCGCCAATCCGAAGCGTCCTGCTCGGGTCCTCCCCTACATGGATGAGATATAAATCCTCCACTAGTGTGCTCGTGCTTGGACCCAGGCCTTCCATCTATGTCTTCTTCTCGGGCGGAGCTTCCTCAGTTTGTCGATCATGCGTGGAGATCAAGTAGCACCTCCTAGACTCCCTCTGGTCTCCTCGGACTTCTCCCACCCCACGAGGAGTGGGAAACTTCAGTTTTTAACGGTAGGAGGATGGCATGCCCCGGAGAGTGCCAAGGATACCTCGCCCTATGATGGCGTTGTACCCGGTCATCCCACGGACTATAGTGAAGTCTGCTAGGAAAGTCACGTCCTTTGGTGCGGTTCCGAACGTTATCGGCAACGAGATACGTCCTTCTGGGAGGACGGTCGTGCCAAAGAAACTATACAAGGGTGTGTGCAGTGGTGCTATTCGTGATAAATCCACACCCACGAGTACCAGGCAGTCGTAATAAATAACATCAGGACCGCTTCCATTATCTACTAGAATTCGTCGTACGGTACATTGGTTGATGGTGGCCGAGACCACCAAAGCATCATAATTGGTAGTGGTCACACCTTCCAGGTCCTCATCTGAGAAGACGATGGGATCCTTGAGGTGCTCCCGGGCGGCAGTCTCCTGACGGCTACTGTCGCCTCACTCAAAGGTATTGGTTGCTGACATGTACCTGATGCGCACGACAAATGTCGTTTAAAAATGCCGTGTTACATAACTTCGAAAATGATAACCGCACTCACTCACTTAAAAAGATTTTAAATCCAAGTAGATTAGTGAATACAGGTCGATCCCACAAGGAGGAAATATTTCAATTAAGTGTGTCGGCCAATTCCTATATTTGAGAAAGAATCATTTTGGAGTGCGTTTATACAAAAAGAAAATCAAGATGCGTGGGAAATAAATCTAACTAAAGAAAATGAGAGGGATTGAGCAGAGAAGTTTGGAAGAGATAGAGAGAGAAAAAGAAACCACAATTTGTCAAAATGAAGTTTTATTACTAAGGAAATAAAAGTTACAATCTATGAAAATCAAAAAGTACATCTTGTAAATGAAAGAAAAGGGAAGAAATGTAGCCAATGATTGGAAGATTGACGCCGCCACGCCGTGTCGAGCCTTTGATTGCTGCCCAGCCTTCGAGTTAAACGCCGCCGTGAGAGGATCAAAAGAGAAGCTCCGCCTTAGGGAGATGAGAAAGAAGTTTGGAAGATGGAGAGAGATAGAGGAAGAGAGGTAGCTTACAATAAACTTGTGTTCATGAATTTGAAAAAGGAGAAAAGAAGAGGCTACGTGAAGGGAAATGGTGAAAATAGAGGCGAGAGAAATAAGAATAGCTTGAAAACGGAAAAGAGTTAAAAGATGGGGAAGAAGAGAAAGTTGAAGAGAATTGAAAATCCTACAACTAATCTAAAGACTAAAAATTAAAATACAAAATAGAAATGGAAGAAAAAGGCTTGGAAAAACTAGCTAAGCTCTTTTTGGTCTCTCACGGGTGGGTTTATATAGAGTGCACAGGGGGCTTTGAACGTTCGAGCCTTTAAAAAGTAGGTCAATCTCGCCCATTAAACCTCATTCATCGAAAGAGTGCATGAAGGGGCCGTTATGGAGGCTTCGGAGGCATCAGTTACGTAGGCTTAAGAGGCGACTGGGCAGCCGATCGTCAGATCTGAATAGGCGCCTAAGCGAGTGGTCGCCCATTTCATTTTCCTATTTTTGATTTCTCACCTCGAAACTTGTGCCAAGAAGGGGGCGCCTGGGGGCCTGGGTGCCTTTTAAAGGGTGCCTGGTACCCTAGCCACCTCTTCAACTGATTTCCTGCCACTTTCTGCCTCACTTCACGTGCCTGGGTAAAGAGGCGACTCCTCAGTAGGTCGCCTATTCAATATTTTCGTACATTGACTACTATCTCGAGTTGTGCGAAAGTGCCTCAAACTGTGAGCCTTGAAAGGGGCGCCTTGGGTCTTGGGCACCTTATTCAATTGGGCGCCCATTCAAATGGGCGTCTCTTTCTTTTTTCTTCTTCTAATATTATTTTTCTCAGCTGGTCTTGGAAAGGGTCGCCCAGGTTCCTGGGCGCCTCTTTATTTTATGCTTCTTTTTTTTTCTTCTTTTTGCAAGTCTGGAATAGGCGTCCATTCAAATGGGCGCCTTCTTCGAAAGGGTGCCCAGTGCCCTGGGCGCCTCCTTCAATTGTGCCTACAAAAGATCAAATAGCCATTGCTTAATCCAAGAATAGTTATGCAACTTCTTGAATGTTTCTCAGTGTCATTTTTGCTTAGAAATGATGATAAAATGCATGCAAACTCAAATTATGTGTGAGAGTAAAATTAACTGTCCAGATTGCACAACTGTGTTCTTTTAATGTGCAAAGATGATATGTGTGATACAAGTTATGATGTAAAATGTGATACTCATCACACCCCCCAACTTACTTATTACTAGTCCATTAGCAATGCAAATAGATTAAAATTTAGGACCAACATGAGTCTACAAAATTTATACTTCTATCTCCAACTCTTCTTTCATAGAGTCAGCTAAAGATTAGGAATCCAGAAACCTTAATACGCACTAGCCTTAGATAATGTCTGAAGAATACATCCTAAAGTTTAATAGCACTTGTGCATGTGTAATATAAAATCCACAGTTAAGACAATTGCATCCCCCATTTGTTATTTCAAGCACGTGTCTTTCAACCCTGCACTTCCTAACTCAGAGCATTAAGCATACCAACTTTTTATCTACCTTATTTCATTATCCCTTTGGGATCTTTTATTTTATTTTTTTCCTCACACATGATGTTGCACTACCCTTCAATGTTTAACACGAACCTCGACTCTTGTCTTAGGAGAAGCAGGCCCAATTTCACAGATCAAGATTCCATTTTCTGTTTTACGCGAACCTCAACACGTCTTAGGTGAAGTAGGCCCAGTTACTAAGACTAGAGACATTTTTCATGGTGTTTTCATTATTTTTTTTCAATGTGCTTTTGCACTTATTGATAGATAACTTGGCAGAAAGCTTGAAAATATCTCCTTCTTGAGAAGTGCAGAGCATCAGACACAATACCTAAAAATAACATAAAACTTGTCATGCTTGTTTCATTAGTGTGCAACGTGATTTTCTTTTATAAAGTGCACATGAACTTTAAGGGGCTTCTTTTATCGGTTTTCCTTAGCTAGATTGTCTAAATTTTCCATTATCCTTTTTTCTAGCCTATTCTATTCCAGAATTACTTTCAATAAGAGCGTAAATCAAGAGAACTCAGTCGCGGATTTCATCTTTTCTTTTTCATGTACAAATGGTATGCAAGACATTATACAAAAAACTCTTATCATGTTGTACTATATGCATCATGAAAATTTTTCTCTTTTCCCCCCAACTTAAATGACATTGTCCTCAATGGCATATAAAATTGAAATGGAAGAACAATGTAATAGAAAATATTACCGAGTAGGAAAGAGACAACCTGATATGCGAGGCGAAAGGCTCCTTTAAAAGAACAGCAACAGCTCCTTCTCCTCGGCCTGCTTATTGAAACACTCTAAATAAAAGTATCAAAGAACAAAAACCCTAGGTTGCCTCCCAGAAGTGCTAAGTTTTACATCTTCAGCCAGACGCATGAAAGCTCCAAAACCAACGAGTTGATTTTAAAATGAGCCACCAAAAATTTTTGTTCATATTAAAATTTTCTTTTTCATGCCCTGAAGAAAACGAATGTGGCTGGTGAATGCAAGGGCAAGACAGATATCGGAGTGGAGGTAGCTCAAAAGAACCATCCCGATCATAGGATAGAGGAGGAACATTGCTCAAGATCATATCGTCAATAATAAAATATTCCTCCTGAAGGTCTATAAAAGATGTGAATGAAGTGATGCAGACCTTATCTTTCAAAAAAATTTCTACCACCTTAATTTTAAGAGTTTCATGAATATGAGTGCGGTGTGGAGAGAACGGAGAGTGAGAGGCTCCCATAAATTGATTGGTGTCGAGGAGGTTATCAATATCAAGAGCCAAAGAAATGTGCTCCTCAACACAATGGTCATGAGATTCAATGTGATCATATAAATATGCTAGACGTAGAGCAAGGTTAGACCAATCGGCTGAAGGAATGTCGGAAGAATCACCGTGGTTATGAATTGGTATAAGCTCTACCCTCTCCTCCAGATTGAAAGTATAAAAATTGTCATGCAATAGATTCAACCTATTCAATTCTTCATTAACCCCAATTGCACTGTTCAAGCATGTGTTCAATTCTTGTTCTATCTTCACTTCATCTTCCTTTCCATCTTCAAAGAAAATCTCATAAAATTCAGGGAGAAACAGCAAAGGGGTTTGATTTTGAACATTAGTCACTTCTCCTCCTCCCCCCAACTTAAGATCGTCAGATTCTCTAGCTTTCTCCTCATAAGGACAATCACGCACAAGCTCCTCAATTTCAAATTGAACATGATCATACACTAATTCATCATCTTCCTTTATTTCTTTTCCAACACATTCCTCAATCCCCTCAAATTCCTTAGAGTTCTTATTTAAAATCTGCTGACAATTTCTCTCCATAATCCCTTCATCTTCGGAATCAAAATTGATTTGAGTGTTATGATATTGAGGAATCAAGGATTGATCATAGTGGAGGAGTAGGATTAGACCCAGAATAGTCAAAGAATTGATCTCCCTCCATGCTTTTGACTTCCTCAGTTAGCTTGTTGATTCGCTCTTGGAGGGATTGACTGAGGAGAATTAATTGATTGAATTGCTCATCTGGGTTATTATCTGAGGGTGGAAGATATGAATAGCAAGGAGAAGAATGATCTGTATGTTGGGCTAGATCATAATAGTCATCAGAGTTTGGGACCCAAATTTGATTTTCATTATTCTCTTCTTCTCCCCTCAACTTAGACTCCTTATTATTTTTCTTGGCCATTACAAATTGAGTTTCAATAGCTTCCTCCCAGTTCTCCTGGTATGGCTGCTTCATACTACCCTCATCATCAAAAATTATTTGAGAGTTATTGGATTGAGAAATTATGGATTGATCATTCAGGTCTTAATTAGGAAATTAATTTTCAAAGTTTTCAACAGGGAGGCTAGCATTTAGGTCCATTTTGAACTCTTTATCAAGTCGGTCAAACTGAGCTTGAATGGACTGTTGATTGGCCAAGATGAGTTGAGTCAACTGATTAAACTTATCCTCAAAATTAGATTGTGGAGGAGATGGATGTGTTGGGTTGTACTCAGACTGGGGTGAATAAAGATCAGAATAAGAATCAGTCTGGTATTGAGGTGAATGTGAATAGATGGGTTGTCCTTGAGATTGGGCTTGATTGTAAGGATCATTGGAATATGAAGCCCAATCTGAAAAGTGTAAGCTTGAAGGATTTTACATAGGGTCTTGGTAATGTGCCCAAAAAGATGATTGTTAGTTTTCTCACCTAGGATATGGATTTGTGTGAGAAAAAGAGGTGAAAAAATTCGATGACAATTGATATGGCTCTTGGGTGAAAGATGAATTGTGAACTCCATTGTGGAAGAGTGAAGGAGTTTAATGACAATGGACAAATGAAGGATTTAAATTCAAATAGCTCGCATGGTTGAACATGAAAGAATCCATTAATGGGCCTGAACAAAAGTGGATGTGGCAATGCAAAATGCCCAAGAAAGAGTGATGATTTTTTTGATTTATTTTTTTTATTTTTTTTTATTTTGATTCATTTTATTTATTTATTGTTTTATTTTATTTTGTAGGAAAATCTTCTCTCTCTCTCTCTCTCTTGTTTTGTTTTGTTTTGCTTTGCTTTATTGAAACAATGCAATGAATTAATTCCTAAATGAATGGTTTATGCAACAATGATGATGATTTTTTTTGAATTTTGAAGAATTATGCAATGAATGAATTACTAAATGTAAATGTTATGAATTAATCACTATATGAATGTAAACATGATGGTTTTTTTTAAAAGGAGACTTGACACTCACTACCAAATTGGTCAATTTGCCAGGTAAGAAGTGGAGTTGTGGGAGGCTCCCCCAACTTTCGTAGGGTCCTAATTAAATAACCACAAGCTCGCTTAGACTTTTATCTTTTAACCCCTAGCCTTAGACACCAATTTTTTAAAATGATAATGAATTTCAAAACTCCCTCTTTTTTTTATATGTGAAACCTTCTAAGGATAATCTACCTCCGGGGTACTTCGTGATACAACAGGCTCGGCTTCCGTGAGGGAATCCACGGGTGCGGCGACTTATGGAGGTCTTAGAAAGGGGATTTCAGTCCAAAGAGACGGAATGCTCAATGGAGGGTCCCCCCAATTCCAAGAGGGGTGTAAGGAACTTAATGTGCCCTTAAGAAGGGGAAATATAAACGAAGAGAAAGATTTTTTTTTAAATGATGATGATGCAAGTAAATGAGAAGTCAACTAAAATGCACAATGCATGAAAAGATGCAACTAAGGTGAAGACATGTTAGCATGAATTTTTTTCTTCTAATTTTCTGTTTTCTGGTTTTTTTCAAAGATTTTTTATCTAGAATTTTTTTAATAAGAGATGAATGCACTGAACTATCAACTAAAAATAACAAAGAACATGCAAATTTATTGCAAAATGAAACCTAAAATGATTTTTCTTTGGTGTTTTTAGGTTTTTATGATTTTTTTTTTAAATTTTTCTGGAATTTTTTTCAGATTTTTTCGAAATTTTTCAAAGAAGGACATTTTCCTACGTTTACTTACCTTTAGCGACGCTTGAATTTTCTAGATTTTTTGAATTCTAACTTTCTGCTACAGTTCTGACTTTCAGCGACGCTTTCTGTGACAGTTTATTTTCTAAGATTTTTAGGTCCGAATTTTTGTGATTTTGTGATTTTTTTATTTTTCCTGTAAAATAAAAATAGAAAAATTAGTATTCGCATATCTACATCAAACACAAGAATTTCTAACCATAAAAAATAATTTTCTTTCCCGACAACGGTGCTAAAAATTAATGCGCTCGACAAATGTCGTTTAAAAATGCCATGCCACAGAATTTCAAAAATGATAACCGCACTCACTCACTTAAAAAGATTTTAAATCCGAGTAGAGTGGTGAATATGGGTCGATCCCACAAGGAGAAAATATTTCAATTAAGTTCGTCGGATAATTCTTATATTTGAGAAAGAATCATTTTGGAGTGCATTTATACAAAAAGAAAATCAAGATGTATGGGAAATAAATCTAACTAAAGAAAATGAGAGGGATTGAGAAGAGAAGTTTGGAAGAGATAGAGAGAGAAAAAGAAACCATAATTTGTCAAAATGAATTTTTATTACTAAGGAAATAAAAGTTACAATCTATGAAAATCAAAAAGTACAACTTGTAAATAAAAGAAAAGGGAAGAAATGTATCCGAGGATTGGAAGATTGACGCCGTCACGCTGTACCGAGCCTTTGATTGTCGCCCAACCTTAGAGTTAAACGCTACCGTGAGAGGACCAAAAGAGAAGCTCCGCCTTAGGGAGATGAGAAAGAAGTTTGGATGATATAGAGAGATAGAGGAAGAGAGGAAGCTTAAAATAAACTTGTGTGCATGAATTTGAAAAAGGAGAAAAGAAGAGGCTACATGAAGGGAAATTGTGAAAATAGAGGGTGAGAGAAATAAGAATAACTTGAAACAGAGAAGAGTTAGAAGATGGGGAAGAAGAGAAAGTTGAAGAGCATTGAAAATCCTACAACTAATCTAAAGACTAAAAATTAAAATATAAAAAATAAATGGAAGAAAAAGGCTTGGAAAAATTAACTAAGCTCTCTTTGGTCTCTCACGGGTGGGTTTATATAGAGTGCACAGGGGGCTTTGAACGTTCGAACCTTTGAAAAGCATGTCAATCTCACCCATTAAACCTCATTCATCGAAGGAGTGCATCAAGGGGCCATTATGGAGGCTTCGGAGGCATCAGTTACGTAGGCTGAAGAGGCGATTGGGCAGCCGGTCGTCAGATCTGAATGGGCGCCTAAGCGAGTGGTCGCCCATTTCATTTTTCTCTTTTTGATTTCCTACCTTGAAACTTGTGCCAAGAAGGGGGCGCCTGGGGGCTTGGGCGCCTTTTAAAGGGCGCTGGTACCCTGGGCACCTCTTTAATTGATTTCCCGTCACTTTCTGCCTTGCTTCACGTGCCAGGTTAAAGAGGCGACTGCTCAGTAGGTCGCCTATTCAATATTTCCGTACTTTGACTACTGTCTCGAGTTGTGCAAAAGTGCCTCAAACTGTGAGCCTTGAAAGGGGCGCCTGGGGTCTTGGGCGCCTTATTCAATTGGGCGCCCATTCAAATGGGCGTCTCTTTCTTTTTTCTTCTTCTAATATTTTTCTTCTCAGCTGGTCTTGGAAAGGGTCGCCCAGGTGCCTGGGCATCTCTTTATTTTCTACTTCTTTTTTTTTCTTTTTGCAAGTCTGGAATGGGCGTCCATTCAAATGGGCGCCTTCTTCGAAAGGGCGCCCAGTGCCCTGGGCGCCTCCTTCAATTGTGCCTGCAAAAGATCAAATAGCCATTGTATAATCCAAGAATTGTTATGCAACTTCTTGAATGTTTCTCATTGTCATTTTTGCTCAGAAATGATGATAAAATGCATGCAGACTCAAATTATGTGTGAGAGTAAAATTAACTGTCCAGATTGCACAACTGTGTTCTTTTAATGTGCAAAGATGATATGTGTGATACAAGTTATGATGTAAAATGTGATACTCATCAGTACCGTCGGCACCTCCTGGAGCTGTCGCCTCCTGAAGTCGGCTCCCCGAAGATCATCATGATCTCCTTTCCGTTGGGTCGGTTGTCAAGTGGTGGAGGAGACCGCTTGCACTGTCGCTTCTCCTCGGACTTGGCGATGAATTTATCGAGGAGTCCTTGTCGGATGAGGTCCTCGATGGCATCCTTGAGCTGGATGCAATCAGCTGTGTCGTGGCCATGGACGCGATGGAAGCGGCAGTACGTCTTTTTGCTTCTGGTCCTCGGGTCGGACTTCATCTACGGGGGCCATTTAAAGTAAGGTTCATCACCGATCTCCATGAGTATCTGGTCAGGTGGAGCTGTTAGGGGCGTGTAGTGCCGGTATTGACCCCTCTCCATGTTCTCTGGGCGATCGCGATGATCCCGGTCTCGTTGCTCCCGTTTGCCCCGTCCTTCCTGAGGCGAGTCGACGGATCTCTTGCGGTCGGGTCGATCTGACCTGGCTGTGCAGCTGAGGGCCGCGGTGTTCTCCTCGCACCTTGCATGCTTCCGTGCTAAGGCGAGGAGGTCTGTCAGGGTTGACGGGGCTTCGACCTTGAGCGATCGCTGGAGGTTAGAATCCCGGGTCCCCTGGGCGATGGCGGTGGCAGCGATGCTCACGTCGAGGCGAGGTATACAGAGGGCCTCTGCTCAGAAATGGGACACGTAGTCCTAGAGGGTCGCCTCTCGCCCTTGCCTAATGGTGAGTAGGCTCATCGCATATTTGGCTTCCTTTTGGCAGCCAATAAATTTTCCTTAAACAGCTTCTTCAGCTGTTGGAAGGAGCGATGGTCTGGGCCGGTAGGGACTCGAACCACCTTCGGGCGTTCTCCCAGAGGCTAGTGACGAACGCCAAGCATTTCACGGCGTCCGAGGCCCTGTGGAACACCAGGTTAGACTCGAAGCTGTGCATACGGGCGGCCGAGTCGGTGGTGCCGTCGTAGGGGGTGAAGGATGGCAGTTGAAACTTTGGCGGAATGGGGGCTTCCATGATCTCCCTGAAAAAAGGAGCATGGAAGTCCTGATCGTCATCGATAAGTCCGCGGGTCTCGGCAGCGAGCAGGACGTCATCCAAGTAACAGACTTTATCTTTGATATCATCGATACGCTGGAGCCACTGGGCCATCTCCGGATTAGAGTGCAGCGGGCTGCGTACCCTTGGTGTGGGCGGGCTGCGCGGTTGCCGAGTCCACCCAATGGAGGTGTGGGAAGCTTCCCGCACTCGGTGGGAATCTGTGATAGTCGGAGCCCCCCCCATTCTGTTGTTGTTCCGTCGGGACGCGCTGGGGGCCCGTGGGCCTATTCATGAGATCCTGACACATGCCTATCAGGACTTGGATCTGCTGGTGCATTTCGGCGAGATCGTCGGCAGTGACTTCCCGACGCGGCCGGGTGGAAGATGAGGCTTTCTGAGACTCACGACAGGAACTGGGGCCCCGGTGAGAACCTCGGCCCCGGTTGCTGGCGTTGCTGTGGCTCCCACGAGGTGTCATTGGCTTTTTGATCGGCTTCCCATAGACGGCGCCAAAAAGTGTAGAGGTGGAAAAATGGTTCCTAGCCCTCGTATCACACTTTTCTAATTGTTTGTTGGGGAATATTGTCCAACACT
Source organism: Amorphophallus konjac (assembly GCA_022559845.1). Lineage (NCBI taxonomy): Eukaryota > Viridiplantae > Streptophyta > Magnoliopsida > Alismatales > Araceae > Amorphophallus > Amorphophallus konjac. Next base: position 6,117,633 of record CM040117.1, on the reverse strand, counting down.
CATGGAAGCCTACAAACACCAGAAACGAAGGGTGTCATAAGGAGCCCTGGGCATTACCCCACGGGACAACCCTCTGATGCTTAAGTCAGCACTCGGGAGACAGAGAAGCTAGAAGAAGAGCGTGAGAGGGAAAATTGAGAGGTCGTGAAATAAGCCTGGAGGGACGGACTGCCTTCCGGAGAGTGCTCACCATGACCAGTGGGTGCTCGGAGAATGCTCGCTAGGCAGTAAGGGTGCTTGGAGGGCAGCCGGTGCTTGGCAAGGGCATTCTCTCAAGATAACAAGTTGGCTTCTCTTTTCCCTTGTCTGGAGCTAGGTGTGTGTTTCTTGGTGAAGTTCACCGTGGCCATGCTCGTCCGTCGAAGCCCCATGTATAGGGGGTTGTCCTGGTAGCAAGATCTAGTCCCTTGGCAAGGAAGGGCATAAGTCGTGGAGTAACGTCTCCCACGATCGTAGGGAGTTTCCCATTGAGGGCCCATTCTTCCGGAGTCGACTAGTCTTCTGGGGAGTCTTACGGCGTCTGAGGGGCGTGCTCGCCCTTAGTGGAGTTGAGGCCGACGTCGTGGGAGGTAACGTTTGGTTGCGGAGGGTCATCCGGCGGCCGTTGGGCTTGGGTCGGAGCCCTTTTGTAACGCCCCAATTTTTTTGGATATTTTTTTGGATCAGGATCTGTGGGTTTTGGATCGCTTTCGTGAGTCCCGGATTGAGTTTTACGGTTTACGCATGTTTTTGCCTGTGGGAACTTCGGAACCCGTGCAGGGCGAACCGTTGCGTTCTCTGACTCTGAGACATTACAGGCGCGTTATGCACTTTTCGAGGATCATGGGGAGTATTTTCCTCTATTTTTGTATTTTTTGTATTTTTAAAACCCGAAATGGTTTCCTATTTAAACCACCCTAACCCCCTCTCTCTCCCCATTCTCTCATTCTCTCCCTCTCTCTTCTCTTTCTCTCCCCCTCTCCTCTGGGTGGCCGACGGAGGCGATGGTGGGTGAGGTGGAGACGGCGTGGGGGCGAGGAGCATGAGGACGGGTCGAGGATCGAGGCGTGGTGGCGCGTTGAAGCTCGGGTGTGCGTTCATGAACCGGCAAGGGTTTCACGGACGGTTTCGCGTAGAACGACGATCTTGGTGCACATAATCTTCGGTGGAGGAAGGGGGATGGATCTTTAACCCTGGTACTTCCTTTCCCGTGATTGTGGTAGGCTGTGGTGAGCCGAGCAGGTTTATTTCAGATCGGGGGTTAAAATGATCGACTTTGGGGTAAGTGACGGATCTTCCGTTGTAACCGCGTTTTTTGGGTTTAAATTGCGCCTCTTGGTGGTCCAGACGCTGGGGAATGGTTTCCCCATGTTTTCCCCATCACCTGGTGGTGATTGGGCATGGATCGGCATTGAACGGCGGGGTTCGGTTTAGGGTTTCGCCGTGTTCGGTCGACCGGTGTGGGCGGTTCGGTCGACCGACGGCGACGGCAGCAAATTGGGCGTTCTGCCCAGTTCGGTCGACCGAACTACCCAGTTCGGTCGATTGAACTGGTTGGTCGACCAACCCCTGTGGGCTGGTCGACCGAAATGCAGAGGAAGGGCCCGTTTTGGGTCCCAATCGGTCCGGTTGAGACCTAATGACCAACCTTTGGCCCCGTGAGTGTCTAGGACACCACGTGGGTACCGTGGCCGTGTTTTTGGGTGTTCGGAGGTACCACTTTATCTCGATTAGCATGCCCACAGGTTTAGAGGGTCTGAGTGACCCCATTGTACGGGTCGGAAGGGAAAGGTGGTGGACGCGATGGTAGTCGTGGCGTGTTGCCTCCTTCCAAACTATGTTACTGCTTCCTACAGTGCACAGGTTAGAAAGATAGAAAAGGGTGTGATCGCCAGAGACATATACCTGAGCCTCACAGGGGTAGAATGATCGTGAATGCCTTAGGAACAGGAGAATATGGGTTCTTCCTATCCTCACTCTCAGCCGGCCAAGAACAAGGAGCTCTACGAGTTGATGACGAAGTTCCTGCAAAATTAACCAACAAACAAAGAGAATAAACCCATTAGACTGTGATAGTGCAATATATGCTCAAAACAAAGGAAGAAACATGCAATTGGGGGTGATTGTACCGGGAAGGGGGGCGGAAAGGGGGATGGCCGAGACTTTCGACCATCCGCCTTCCCTATGTTTTGGATTGAAAAAAACCTCTTTAAAGAAAGGGATCTAGGCAATTCTATCATGCATGAATGCAGTAAAACGGAATGAAATATAGCAAAATGGAGAACAAGGAAGAAAGATGGGGTTTGCCCATCGACCAAACAGAGGCCGGCCAACTATGTGGCCGTTCAAAGGTGGTGGGCGGCCATGACGATGGCTGCCCCCTGGAACTGGACTCTCCCACTACGGAGCTCTTCAACTTCGGGTTCTGCTTCTAGGGGAAGGTCGGGGAAGGCGCTCTCATCCTCTCAACTCTCTCTGAACTCTCCGAACTAACAGAACCTCCTCCTCTCACCAAATGTCCAACTCCCCCCCCCCCCCCCCGTGGGATGGATCGGAATGGAGTTTTTGTATGTGGGCCCATATCCCTCCATGAAAACCATTCGAAATAGCGTGCAGGTGAGGCTACGTGAGTCTCGGATCCCCCCGAGTGGGGAATAGTTGTGGAGGACGTACCCAGAGTGGGCGGATCATGGGTTGATGGGCGGTTGACAGGAGGTGGCTAAGGTTCTGACTATCCAAAGGAGCTGGGCGGCCAAGTCGATGGCCTTCTTGAGGGTCTAGGCGGCCAACTATATGGCCTTCCAGGTGGTGGGCAGCTAGGTGTCTGGCCGCCTTGGGTTCTGGGTGGCCGGCACCCTGCCGCCTAGAAAATAATGCATGGAATGTGTATAGAACCTCAAAAAAATCACCGTGGAGCCTATCTAAATAAGGATGAGACTCCACACTCTCAATCAACCAAGAGAAAGTATCACTTCTATGATGGCTCTACAAGGGTCTGCGGGATGTCCAAAATTAGACATCTACAAATGCCCCTCCGGAACGCCCATTTTGCAAGGGAGCCTGGCGGACTGATAAATGGGTGTTTCGGTAAAGAAACAAGCCTAACCAGGACAGCCCATTCAAGGAGATTCTTGAGCAGAGATTAAGCTTCACATATGAATGGGCAAGCATAATGGGACAAGAGAGGTCATTCGAAAAGGGAGGAAGGAATGAAAAGTAATGTAAGAGGGCTTGTATCTACAGTCCAGTGGGACCCCCTAGCATAGCGCTGCGGGACTTGAGGGGATGAACACAATCCAACTCAAGGATATACAAGTCCCAAAATAGGAGTAAGCAACAAAATCAGGAAAAGGGGAAAACGACCTTCAAATCTCATAATGCTCATGACGATCGCATGCAAAACACACACTCGACTTGTCAAATCGGAGTGGAATAAGGTAGACAACAAAAAAGTGATGGAATAGAAGAACTTGGATGATTGACAAAAGAGGGATAGAGTCCAGGGCAGATCAATGGCACACCCTTCTCTCGACAGAACGAAATTAGGCATCTACACCCTTGTGTTCCGGGCTTTCGTATTCTCGCTAGAACTGGTCGCCATGTATTGGCATGTGTGCGGTGGGTTATTCCCGCACGTCATTGGCTTCTCGGTAAGTGTTTTCGAGTGGGCCGTGGGTTAGGCCCTTGGACTGTGAGTCCATTCAACCAGTTTAGGGTTGGAGGTTTTCCGTGTGTCCCTGGGACGAGGTATTAACTCGGTGGCTTGTGAGCTGTCTCGGTATTCGTGCTACCGTGGTTTCAGACCTAAGGATTAGGCTAGATTGACAGCGCTGGGCCGTCACGTGCAGCGGTCTTGACCAGTCGTGTAACTCCAAGACCGTTGGTTTGTTAGGTCTAGTGGGTTGTCCAGAGTCTGATGGCCTCGAGCCACCTGGTACTCCGTGTTACTCGCGATGGGTGTGTGCGTGATTTTCGGTGTTCACGTTTAGTGACTAGCCACTAGTCATAACTTTCTTGCGCACGCGTATGTGAACCCACTTGGGAGTGGTGGAGAGCGTTACCCGAGAGAGACAATTTTTAGGCTGGTTACCGTAGGGCCCCCACGCGCAGCCTAAGTCCGGGCTTCAGGGGAAGAACCAACTAGAGGATCTGACCTAGGGAGCATGGTCTGTATGTGCACACGTAGTTGGGGGCAGTCGGACCTGCGCTGACGAGCGTGACCCCAACTAGTCCTTGTTCGTGGTACTAGTTGTGTGTCTCAATCTCCGCCTGGGGCGTCGTAGGGAGACACTGAGGTGCGGTGTAAGACGTCTGCGGACGCATCCGAATTTGCTTCTGGTGGGCAGTGCTCCTGTCACGTGACGTGAGTTCTCGTGATTTGAGTTTCCATTTCTCATCTGCGAGACGTGGTTTTGAGTGCAATTTTCGGGTGTGTTTCCGAGGTTGAGTGCTAGGGTTCCGGTGAGAGTCACCGAGGGTTTTTCCTAGGCAGTGTCCGGTCCACGACAGTGTTTTCGTGATGTTTCCCCTGGTAGCATGACCATGGTGGGTTGTTGTCTGGTGGTCCTCTGACTATGAGATCGGGGCGTGTTTTCCGATACAGTAGGAGTAGCTATAGTACCGTGTTTTACCAGCCATCGAGTTTGTTGTTCCTGCTGTCGTTACCGCTTTTTGCTATCGTCGTTGTTTACGGTGGGGGCTTCGTGGGACCCCTACTGAGTCAGTGATAGGAGGCTCACCCCTACTTTTCAGGTGTGGTGATTCTTCCTCGAGGTTCGAGGGTGCTGCGCGGAGGTTCTTAGTTGCTAGCTCGCCGGGCCAAGTGTTCACTCGGTGTTGGGTACGCTTTTCTTCCTTACACTGTACTTTTGTTGGACTGGACTCTACTGTAGTTATTTGTTTATTTTTGTTAATTGTTGAATTATCCTGCTTTATTTCCTATTTCTTTGTACCTCCACACTCCTTTTAGCCCTTCTGAGCCCTCTGGCTCGTGGGCGGCGGGCCAGGATTCGAATGGTATCGCGTTCTTCCCGGTATCCGGATCTTGGGTCATCACAGTTGGTATCAGAGCGTGGTTGTGGACGTACATGGGAATTTGAGATATTGCAGTGATCAGAGTCCGTAAGATCCAGTACAGTCGGCAGCTGGCATAGGGTTTTATGCTTGTTTTCTGCTTGGTTTCTCGCGTAAGAGCTTGAGGGCGCGGCATTGGCGCTATGAATGTGGTTGCTGTTTCGTGGTGTGCCGGTGTGGGGTCTGAGGAATGAGATAGAGAGATTTCTTCCCGATGAGTGGTGGCCCCGGTCATGCTGTGTTGGGCAGAGGTTGCTAGCAGGCGTGTCGCTGCGATGTTGCATTCGAGGTATTTACAGTGAGTTCTGGCGGCTAGCGAGGATTGTTTGTGATTAAGTGGCTGTGAGCGTGCTCTGAGGAAGTTATTGGCGTTTGGGCCACTCCAGCTTGAGATTTATCCTGCCCCTGAGGCTTTGAGATCATGGTTTGAAGTGGCAGAGCGAGTGCTCCGATCGAGAGGTGATGTGATCGTGGTCGGACGAGACACTTGGCGAGTGTTGTCGGAGGAGTTGACCTGACTGTGGCAACGGTTTCCCCTGATGCTGGAAGGTGTTGTTCTCAACGTATGCAAGGTTCAAGGTCAGGTCGAGCGTGGAGACCTTCCGTTGGTCGGAGGTATATTGAGTTTTTCCCTTGGTTGGAGGAGATCCCATTTTGCCAAGGTTCATCGTGTTGCATCGTGTGTCCAGATTGGTTGGCCTTCTGTGTGCCATGAAGTATGTGCGTGACACGTCATGTGTTTTGGCAAGGTGGTTGCCGGTGAGAAGCGTTGCCCGTTCCCTTGTTGCGTAAGGGTGTTGGCACTGTTCCGGAAGGACGAGTGCCGGTTGGGCGGTGTTCGTGAGGATTTGCGACTGGTGTCGAGGATCGGAGCCTGCGGAGTTGTAGAGGATTGTCGGGATGGTGGATCCCGAGTCGTTGTGGTTGGCTATGCTTATGGATCAGGGTTAGGGCTGTCAATGGGCCGGGCCCGGGCCGGGCTTAGGTCGGCCCAGCCCGGACCCGACTCATCAAAATTAAGGCCCGGGCCCGACTTCTGTCAGGCCGGGCCAAGTCGGGCCCGACATTATGTAAAAAATGTAAAGCCCGACTAAGGCCCGGCTCGGCCCGACAACTTAAATAAAATAATAAAAATTAATAGATTTAATATTATAAAACTTATAATCTTACTAAATTAATTAAAAATTTGATATTAATTACATAAGTTATGTGAGAAGAGAGTTTTAAATTTTCTAATTAAGTAAAATAATATAATTTTAACTAAATAATTTTTAAAATTTAAAGTGAGAATAAAAAAAGAGAACGGGCCAGGCCGGCCCGCGGGCCAAACTCAAAGCCCGAGCCCGGCCTGCGGGTCTAGTCGGGCCGGGCTTTTAGGCCTGACTAAAAATTCGCAGCTAGGCCCGACTAAAAGTTCGCGGGCCGAAAACGACCTTGCGGCCCGACCCGAAATCGGGCCAGGCCCGCGGGCTTGTCGGGCCGACCCGGCCCATTGACAGCCCAAATCAGGGTGCGCAGCGGAAGCCTGGTGGGCCCATGACCCACAGGTTCAGGATCGTAGCGTTGGTTGCTACGGGTGGATTCCTGAGGATGTGTAGGGCATTGGAGGATTGGTTCCTCGATGTGAGACGTGTTGTTACCATGCCGTTGCTAGAGGCATTGTGGTTTGTGGCGATGGCAGGATGGTGAGTTGGGGAAATGTGTTGGCAAGCGCGTCGCATGAGTACCATGTTTGTGTGTTAGAAGTTGTGTTCTCGGATGAGATCGTGTTCTGGGGAAGTGATCTTTGAGAGATTGTGGGCCCCAGTTGGTAGCTGTGAGTGGCTGGTAAGGTTGACCGAGTGGTCGACCATGGTAAGATGTGTATTGTCTGGGGACCCGTGTGCATTGGTCGTGACGTCATCGACCAGGTTGCTGTGATGGCATGTGGCACTGGGTTGCCTTGGAGTTGTGTGCCGTGAATTGCTCAGGTTGTCCCGTGGTTCTGTGGTAAGAGCGGAACCGAGATTGGCAGGCGTCCATTTGGAGTAATTGAGATGAGATAGGATTTGATGAGACAGGATGGTGGATAATACCGGGTTTGGAGGTCTCTGAAGAGACGTTGGCATTGGATATGGTGATCCTTGGCTTGGTGACCAGCATGGGAGGATTACCCTGTAAGTCTGAGTCGAGTGAGGTGAAGATCGAAGACTCCAGGATCTTGTCCATTGGTTCAGCCGTGCTCCTTTGAGAGGGTAAAGTTGGCATGAGGATAGGTCTGGGTGTGGCACCGAGTGAGGTTCGGCACGAGTTGCAGTCATGGTCTGTGCGGAAGTCAACGGATGGCCTGACGAGATTTGGAATGTGCCCTTCGGACCTGGTGAAGGACCAGGTTAGAAGGAAGAAGCTGAGTAAGTCAAGGGTTTCCTGTTGACGAGTGTCTAGTGACCGGTGATTGGTCTTCCACAGACAGAAGATGCTAGTGGTTGCTGTTTGAGAATGGCGAGAGCCGTGTGCAAGTGAGGCCTTAGGTGGCCGTTTCCGTGATGTGCTTTTTCCTAAATTGGATCTAGGAAGTGTGGAAGTTTATCTTCTGACAGAGTTAGTTTCTGTATAGCTGAGGTGATACCAGACTTGTATTTTTGTTGTATGCCTGCTCTGATGATCGAGGTGTGTTGGGTCATGAGCGAGGTAGTGGTTGTAACGACCCAAGATCCGAATACCGGAAAGGAACCGATACCATTTGAATCCTGGCCCACCGCCCATGAGCCGGGAGGGCTCGGAAGGGATAAAAGTAGTGTGGAGGTACAAAGAAATAGGAAATAAAGTAGGATAATTCAATAATTAACAGAAATAAATAAACAACTACAACAACATAGTCTAGTCCAACAAAAAGTATAGTCTAAGACAGAGAACGTACCCAACACCGAGTAAACACTCGGCTCGACGAGCTGGCAACTAAGAACCTCCGAACAGCACCCTCGAACCTAGAGGAAGAACCGACGCACGTGAAAAGTAGGGGTGAGCCTCCTGTCACTGGCTCAGTAGGGATCCCGCAGAACCCCAACCGAGAACAACGGTGGTAACGGAAAGAAAGCAACGCTAACAAGAGCTAAAACTACAGCAGGAACAGTGAACCAGTGGCCGGTCACAACTCGGCACTGCAGCTACTCCTACTGTACCAGAAAAACACGCCCCGATCTCACTGTAGCAACCCTGGTGAATTAAAGGAATAAAATCCTAAATGGATTAAAAACTAAACCAATGTTCAAGGCCCAATCCAGCTACTCCTATATATATATATATATATATTTAAAACCACTTATATATATTTATACCTAATAGGCCTTACACTTAAACCATGTAGCAAATGGGCCAAAGACGAAGGGCGCCTTGTAATGCTCCGGATTTTCTGGATCCTTGTTCGTGGGTCCCGGATCTGGTTTCTCGGAGTGTCCGACTCCGTTGTGTCTGAAATTTTGTTTCGGACATCTTTCGTGTTCGGATCGGCGCGATCCGGAGTTGTTTCGGAGGCCCGGAAGCGTTCCGCGGCTTTTCTGTGTGTGTTTTCCGATTCCCGGTGTGTGTTTCGGTAATTCCTTCGGAACCTCGTTGCGGGTGAACCGGGCCGTTCACCTGGGCTCGAGTGGTACCGTTGCGATTGGTGTGTTTCGAGGATCAAGAAAATGTGATTTTCTATTTTTTTGATATTTTTTCAGAATTTCTGAATTGTCCTATATAACCCCCTTTCTCTCTCTCCCCTCTCATTTCTCACTCACTCCCCTCTCTCTTCTCTCACGCTCTCCTTCTTCCCTCTCTTCTCCGGCGGCCGACGGAGAGAGGCGGGGGCGAGGTGGAGGGGGCGCGGGCGAGGACGTGGGCGAGGATGGGTGAGGATCGAGGAGGTTGCGGGCGCAATCCCTCGGTGGATTCTAAGATGGCGTCGTTTACGTTCCGGGCGATTTTCAGCGTGGATTAGTCTCTTCGGTGTGCGGCTTCTTCGATGGAGGTAGGGTGATGGAACACTGCTACGTTCTGCTTGTTTTCCCTGCCATTGCACGTCGTTCGGCGTGGAAACGGCTGTGTTTGGGTCCATTCTAGCGAAACCGTGATTTTGTAGGTTTCGTAGGGTCGGTCGGAAAATGGCGACGGTTTCCAGACCGGTTACTGTCAACGGATTCCTTGGGGCGAGAGCGTTCTTTTTCCATTTATTTCGTCTCGATTGGTGGTCCCGTTGGATCGGTAGGGCTCCGGGAAGCCCGGAAGCCCTTTTTGGGTAACTTTGGTAGAATCGCTCGTTTCTTGCGATTCATGCGTCGTTTTGACCCCGGTCGGAGTCTAGATGATTGCTAGGGGGTTTGCCGTTGTTTCCCCTTCGTTTCGGCATGAATGGGGCGTGGGGAGGCCACCGTTGGGCCAACCCCATGGTTTGCTCGCCGTGATGGTTGGGCGATCGAACAGGGCCCGTCCATCCCCATGGCCGGCCCCATCTTGACCGTTCGTCTGCTCGGCGCGCAGTGTTCTACTTGGCGCGCAGTGAGGATTATGCGGTCTATCGTGCGACTGCATAACCCAGGTGTGGCCAGAGTTGAGCCGTCCTTTCTCCTGGTTTTGACTGTTGCTGGGCTGTGCGGCCAGGGTCTGGCTGCATAACCCTTTGTACGGCTAGGAGCTGGCCGTACATCCCCTGGTGCCGTGGGCTTGTGCGGCCAGGCGCTGGCCGTTCATCCCAGTTGACCCTTGGTCAACAGTTTAGTGTCGGTTGGGTTGTGCGATTTGGTGAAGACCATTTTGACTGGCACTGGAGTTGGTCGGTTGGGTTGTGCGAACGATCCTTGGCCGCACATCCCCTTGGGCGGTCCAGCCCTAACCGTCCATCCTCCGTTTGGGGTTAGTCCGATCAGGGCCTTGTGCGGTTCCTGCCTGACCGCATGTCTCTTGAGCGGTTGTGCCCCAGCCACACGTCCTTTGAGCGGCCCAGGGTGAACCGCACATGCGCCAGTCTAATCCGGTGTTTCCGTTTTGACCGATTCGAGTCCAGGGTGTGTGGTTCTTGAACCACGTGCCGACCCGTGGCCTGACGGATGCTGTGCACGTCGTCGGGGCCAAGTGTCGTGGTACGTTGTAGTCCCGGGCGTAGCGTTCTCGACTCGTGTCACCGTGTGTTGGCGTGCGTGCGGTGAGAGTCCCCGTGTGTCGTCGGGTTCTCCGGGAAGCGATTCTCGAGTGGGTCTTGTGTGAGGCCTTGGGCTACGTGCCCAATTGTCCAATCTGGGACTGGAGGCTTCCCTCTCCTCCTTGAGTTGGGCTGTAGCTCGGTGGTGTACGAGTTGCCTTGGGAATCGTGTTTCTGTGCTTTCCGCATGGGCCGTGCGTGTAGCCTTAGTCCTGTGAGTTCCCTTCCCGAGGGAATGGTCTCGGCGGCTCGTGAGCTGCCACGGTACTCGTGCTACCATGGTTTTAGACCTAGAGATTGGGCTAGATTGACGGCCTTGTATTGTTGCGTACAACGGTCTTGACCTCGAGTCTTGTGACTCAAGGACCGTTGGCTATAGTGCGTCTAGAGGACTGTCCAGAGTCCAGTGGCTTAGTGTCACTTGGGTTTTCTCGACTCTCACGCAGAGTGCGTGCGTGGCTGTAGGCTGCGAGTCATGTTCCTTCTCCGACTATGGTCGCCGTGCGACGGTGCCGGTACGCGGGATGGTCCCCGCACGTCGTCAGATTCGGACGTTGTTTTCCGTTGACTTGAGAGTTTACTTCGTAGTGACCCTCCACTAGTCGTAGCTTGCTTACACGCGTGTGGTCCCACCATGGAGTGGTGGAGATGCTACCCTTAGAGACGGTTTGTGGACCGGTTCCCGTCAGGCCCCTCGTCGTTAGCCAGAGTCCGGCTACAGGGGAAAACCGGTCAGAGGGCCAGACCTAGGATGCGCGGTCTGTGTGTGCACACGTGGTTGGGGGCGGTTGGACCCACGTTGACGAGCGTGACCCCAGCTAGTCACTCGTTGTGGTTACTTGTGCGGTGGTCGTGCCTTTGGTAGGAGCTACCACGTCAGGCAGTTCACCTGCAGTGTGGTGTAAGACGTCAGGGGACGCTACCGACTGTGCTTCTAGTGGGAGGTACTCCTGTCGAGTCGGGAGTGGCAGACAGCCAGTTTCTATGACTTTGACCTTCAGGTTTTGGTCGTGTTGACCGTTAAGTCTCGGTGGTCTCGCGGTGGCGCATGTGTCGGTTTTCATGCAGTGAGACTAGTGCTAGTAGTTACCAAGGTTATGTCTTGCTGTGCGGTACCCATGACCAGATGGTCGGGGTTACACCTTGGACAGCGTGTCCAGGTTGGCCGTGTCCTGGGAGACAGGCCTCTGCGGTGCGATTGCCGTGGGTTTCTACTTCGGTAGGTGGTACTAGTGTGGTTCGGTAGCCTCGACTGCGAGATCGAGGTGTGATTTTTGGTACAGTAGGAGTAGCTGTAGTGCCGTGTCTCGATCAGCCACCGGGTTTACTGTTCCTGCTGTTACTGTTGCTCCCGTGGTTACAGCTTTCTGTGCCGCCATTGGTTCTTGGTGGGCTTCCGCGGGATCCCTGCTGAGTCTCTGTTTTGGAGACTCACTCCCTACCGTTCAGGTGTGGCGGTTCTTCCTCGGGGTTCGAGGGTGCTATTCGGAGGTTCTCAGTTGCCAGCTCGCCGGGCCTAGTGTTCACTCGGCATGTGGTACGTTTTTACTACTTTTGACTGTACTTCTTGTTAGACTGGACTCTGTTGTTACTGTAGTTGTTCTTTTACTTCTTCTTGTTGTTTTTGATTTGTCCTGCTTTATTTCTTATTTCTTTGTGCCTTCACACTCCTTTTAGCCCTTTCGAGTCCTCCCGACTCGTGGGCGGCGATTCGAGTCTCGGGTTATCGGGTCTCTCCTGGTAATCGGATTCTCGGGTCGTTACACGTCTCCTCTTAGGGCGCCATTCCATAAATTGAAGACCCCTCAAGGGGGCGCTAATTGAAGAATTGAAGACCCCTCATGTGGGCACTATTTACATAAAGGACGCCCCTATCCTAGGCGTTATTTCCCTACAGGATGAAAAATGGAAACCCGTTGCAGTGTCTTGTTCAAACTAGGAAGCAATGGCCGATCAGGAAAGATAACATCCAGTAGGATTAATACGTAGGAAAAACCTTACTTCTAATAGGAGTCTTATATGGGAAATTTAGATCCCAATCAAACTCTTAAACCCCGATCGAATCCCTTCTCTATAAATACCGAACCCCCTCCATCAAACCCCCTATTGGCACTATTTTTCAAAGACGTCTTGTTGCTTTTCGTTCCGTCGTCTACCTACGTGCTGCTTCATCGAGCAAAGGAGAAGGAAGCCTTCTGCTTCTTATTCTTCTACTGTTGTTCGTGGAGAGGCTATAAGCTTCTTCTTCTGAAGATTTTATCTGAAGACGTGAAGAAAGCAGGAAGCTTTCCTCCCTCTTCTTCATCCCCGAGGCTGCCGAAAGATCTTCTTCATCCTATTTGAGGAGTTGTTGTTCTTTCTCTGGTGCTGTCAAGGGATTGTTCTACCAAGTTCATCTTCTTCCTACTACGGTTACCCCTACTATCCAGTTTCTCTGTTGCAAACAGAGTATCGTTTCAGGGGTTATAATTCTTGCTGTTCCTCAATCTCTTCACATTTCCATCATCCGAATCAACCATCAGGTAGGTGTTCTTAAGTATAAGCCCAATCTAATAGATATCAGATCATGAGCATGCATATAGGTCTGTTAGATTGTTTCCCAGTAGGTTTTTGTAATGTTTCTGTGAGTTTCAGTAAGAGGTGCCTCCCTATAGGGCGCTATTTAATTTAACGACTGTGTAAACAGTCGTTATTCCATCAATACACTACCAAAAAAAGCGAGATTTCAGACGGCCGTTACCCGTCTCAGATCCGTCTGAAATTTCGTCACAAATCATGTTTGTGACGGATTTCCGACAAATGTCAGATGGAACACGACCGTCTGAAATTCTTAGCCACAAATTTGTGACAGTTCATTTTTCTGTCTGAAATTCCGTCTGAAAATAAGACAGAATTAATTCAGTCACATATTCCGTCTGAAAATCATACGAGAAATGTTCCGTCTGAAATTTTCCGTCTGAAATTGTCCGTCGTTATTTCAGACGGATTGTACGACGGATTTTAATTCCGTCGCAAAAATCGTCTGCAATTGCAAACGGATATTACGACGGAGTGCAAAAACCGTCTGAAATGTTTGCGACGGATATCATGTCCGTCACAAAAACCTTCTGAAATTACAAACGGATATTACGACGGATCTGCAAAAACCGTGTGAAATGTTTGCGACGGATCTCTATATCGTCCGTCGTAAAAACCGTCTGAAATTACAAACGGATATTACAACGGATCTGCAAAAACCGTCCGAAATTAAACCCAACTCTAGTCCGAAATTTAAGATGATGTCCGAAAAGTAGTCGGAATTCCGTCGGTATTTCAAACGGATATTACGACGGAATTCCAAATACCGTCTGAAATCTACATTTATATTTTTTAAAATCTTAAATTATTTTTAAAAACCTGTTGGATCATACATAAACATCACAAATTCAACATGTTGAAAAAAAAATATTGAAAACCTGCTGATCAAATAAACACCACCGAAAAAAAACTCAACATCAACGTACCATGATGTTCAAATAAATAAACACCACCGAAAAAAATAACTCAACACCATGCTGATCAAATAAACACCACCGAAAAAAAAATTCAACACCATGGTGATCAAATAAATACCATAAAAAAAAACACATTAACCCTGCTGATCCGTCTGAATATCATCAAACATCAAGAAATATCTGGTACATCGTCCATCATATCCTCCCTGCCCTGCTCATCTCCTCTATCGCCGCCCGCAGAAGGATCCCCCTACATTAAAAAAATAATAACATTCATTCATAGATAAAAAAATTAATGCGAAGAAATTAACATAAATTGAAATCAAACATATCAAATTGATAACTGCAGATTTTATAGATCAACTACTAGCTTGAAACAGTATTTAAATTAAGTGTATTTTAAAAATGAACTTTGAGCGCCGAGCTCAAACCAGGCATCCGATTTGGATTCCGTCAGTTCTGACAAGTCACTTTCATCTCCCCGGTCGTGTTGGAACAATCGGCATGGCCATCCGGCCGGTATTTCAAGTTTTAGACCCCCGGACCCGACCTGGCAGTTAATTTAAACTAAGTGTATTTGGAGAATGCACTTTTGAGCGCCGAGCTCAAACCGGACATCCGATTTTGATTCCGTCAGTTCTGACAAGTCACTTTCATCTCCCCGGTCATGTTGGAACGATCGGCACGGCCATCCGATCGGTATTTTAAGTTTTAGACCCCCGGACCCGACCTGGCAGTTCATTTAAACTAAGTGTATTGTAAAAATGAACTTTGAGCACCGAACTCAAACTGGGCATCCGATTTGGATTCGGTCAGTTTTGACAAGTCACTTTCATCTCCTCGGTCGTGTTGGAACAATCGGCATGGGCATCCGACCGGCATTTCAAGTTTTAGACCCCCAGCCCCGACCTGGCAGTTCATTTAAAGTAAGTGTATTGTAAAAATGAACTTTGAGCGCCGAGCTCAAACTGGGCATCCGATTTAAATTCCGTCAGTTCTGACAAGTCACTTTCATCTCCCCGGTCGTGTTGAAATGATGGGCACGGCGATCCGACCGGTATTTCAAGTTTTAGACCCCCGGACCCGACCTGACAGTTCATTTAAACTAAGTGTATTTTAAAAATGAACTTTGAGCGCCGAGCTCAAACCGGACATCGGATTTGGATTCCGTCAGTTCTGACAAGTCACTTTCATCTCCCCGGTCGTGTTGGAATGATCGACATGGCCATCTGACTGGTATTTCAAATTTTAGACCCCCGGACCCGACCTAGCAGTTCATTTAAACTAAGTGTATTGTAAAAATGAACTTTTAGCGCCGAGCTCAAACCGGGCATCCGATTTGGATTCGGTCAGTTCTGACAAGTCACTTTCATCTCCCCGGCCGTGTTGGAATGATCGGCATGGGCATCCGACCTGTATTTGAAGTTTTAGACCCCCGGCCCCGACCTGGCAGTTCATTTAAAGTAAGTGTATTGTAAAAATGAACTTTGAGCGCCGAGCTCAAACCGGGCATCCGATTTGGATTCCGTCAGTTCTGACAAGTCACTTTCATCTCCCCGGTCGTGTTGGAATGATCAGCACAGCCATCCGACTACTATTTCAAGTTTTAGACCCCCGGACCCGACCTGGCAGTTCATTTAAACTAAGTGTATTTTAAAAATGAACTTTGAGCACCGAGCTCAAACCGGGCATCCGATTTGGATTCCGTCAGTTTTGACAAGTCACTTTCATCTCCCCGGTCTTGTTAGAATGATCGGCATGGTCATCCGACTGGTATTTCAAGTTTTAGACCCCCGGACCCGACCTGGCAGTTAATTTAAACTAAGTGTATTTGGAGAATGCACTTTTGAGCGCCGAGCTCAAACTGGACATCCGATTTGGATTCCGTCAGTTCTGACAAGTCACTTTCATCTCCCCGGTTATGTTGGAATGATCAGCATGGCCATCCGACCAGTATTTTAAGTTTTAGACCCCCGGACTTGACCTGGCAGTTCATTTAAACTAAGTGTATTTTAAAAATGAACTTTGAGCGCCGAGCTCAAACCGGGCATCCGATTTGGATTCCGTCAGTTCTGACAAGTCACTTTCATCTCTCAGGTCGTGTTGGAAGGACCACCCCCAGCCATCCGATCGGTATTTTAAGTTTTAGACCCCCGGACCCGACCTGGCAGTTAATTTAAACTAAGTGTATTTGGAGAATGCACTTTTGAGCGCCGAGCTCAAACCGGACATCCGATTTGGATTCCGTCAGTTCTGACAAGTAACTTTCATCTCTCCGGTCGTGTTGGAATGATCGGCACGGCCATCCGACCGGTATTTCAAGTTTTAGACCCCCGGCCCCGACCTGGCAGTTCATTTAAACTATGTGTATTTTAAAAATGAACTTTGAGCGCCGAGCTCAAACCGGGTATCCGATTTGGATTCCGTCAGTTCTAACAAGTCACTTTCATCTCCCCGGTCATGTTGGAATGATCGGTACCAGCATCCGATCGGTATTTCAAGTTTTAGACCCCCGGACCCGACCTGGCAGTTCATTTAAACTAAGTGTATTTTAAAAATGAACTTTGAGTGCCGAGCTCAAACCGGGCATCCGATTTAGATTTGTTGTGCATTGTGATTTTGATGATTACAAAATGCCTTTATTACTTGGTCGTGTGCAAGAATGGTTGTTCATGTCTTCATGTGTATGAAGGTTGAAATGGTTGTGGAAATGATCATAAACTGTTTCTATAAGACTTATCATCATGTGGATGCATTGTGATTTTATAAGGCTCATAAGTGCTTTGAGGTTAGCACAAACATTGCATATGAGGTCTTGTCTGCACGCTATTAAGTCTATACAGAGTTCTGCCTAGATTGCATTAGTCAAGTCTGTACATTGCCATAGGTAAAGTCTATACATTGCAGAGAGATGTTTGCATATCAAGTCTATACATTCGCCAAGTCTATACGTTGTGGTTTGTTCATGCATGTGCATAGTTCTGACCATCAAGTCTATACATTGCATG
Organism: Amorphophallus konjac; assembly: GCA_022559845.1. NCBI lineage: Eukaryota > Viridiplantae > Streptophyta > Magnoliopsida > Alismatales > Araceae > Amorphophallus > Amorphophallus konjac. The sequence continues at coordinate 6,100,924 of CM040117.1, read as the reverse complement.
CTGGCAAGTCTGTACATTGCATGTATATTCATTAACAAGTCTATACATTGGTTGCATAGCTTGCCATGCAAAGTCTATACATTGTTAATGCATGTGCATAGTTCGCAACATCAAGTCTATACATTGCATGCTGGCAAGTCTGTACATTGCATGCATAATCATTAACAAGTCTATACATTGGTTGCATAGCTTGCCATGCAAAGTCTATACATTATCTATGCATCTTCATTAATAAGTCTATACATCCTGCAACTCAAAGTCTGAACATCATCCTGTGGCAGGCACATCAAGTCTATACATCCATCAGCTCAGTGCACAGCAAGTCTATACAGCAGCAAGTCTGTACATTCTTCAGCAGCAAGTCTATACAGCAAGCAAGTCTATACATCAGCAAGTCTATATAGCCAGCAAGTCTATACAGCTAGCAAGTCTATACATCCTGCAACACGAAGTCTGTACGTTGGCTGATTGCACAGACTCAAAGTCTATACGTTGGCTGCTAGCACTTCTTCAAAGTCTATACACTCTTCAAAGTCCATACATTCTTCAAAGTCTATACACTCTTTAAAGTCTATACATTCTTCAAAGTCTGTACGTTGGCTGATTGCACAGACTCAAAGTATGTACATTGGCTGCTAGCCCAAACTCAAAGCATGTACGTTGGCTGCTAGCACAAACACATAAAGTCTATACATCGTGTGTTTCAAGTTTTAGACCCCCGGCCCTGACCTGGCAGTTCATTTAAACTATGTGTATTTTAAAAATGAACTTTGAGCGCCGAGCTCAAATCGGACATCCGATTTGGATTCCGTCAGTTCTGACAACTCACTTTCATCTCCCCGGTCGTGTTGGAACGATCGGCACGGGCATTCGACCGGTATTTCAAGTTTTAGACCCCCGGCCCCGACCTGGCAGTTCATTTAAACTAAGTGTATTTGGAGAATGCACTTTTGAGCACCGAGCTCAAACCGGACATCCAATTTGGATTCTGTCAGTTCTGACAAGTCACTTTCATCTTCTGCTCCTGTTGGAACGATCGGCATGGGCATCCGACCGGTATTTCAAGTTTTAAACCCCCGGACCCGACCTAGCAGTTCATTTAAACTAAGTGTATTTTAAAAATGAACTTTGAGCGCCGAGCTCAAACCGGGCATCCGATTTGGATTCTGTCAGTTCTAACAAGTCACTTTCATCTCCCCAGTCGTATTGGAATGATCGGCATCGCCATCCAGCCAGTATTTCAAGTTTTAGACCCCCGGACCCGACCTGGCAGTTCATTTAAACTAAGTGTATTTGGAGAATGCACTTTTGAGCGCCGAGCTCAAACCGGACATCCGATTTGGATTCCGTCAGTTCTGACAAGTCACTTTCATATCCCCGGTCATGTTGGAATGATCGGCACAGGCATCCGACCGGTATTTCAAGTTTTAGACCCCCGGACCCGAACTGGCAGTTCATTTAAACTAAGTGTATTTTAAAAATGAACTTTGAGCGCCGAGCTCAAACCGGGCATCCGATTTAGATTCCGTCAGTTCTGACAAGTCACTTTCATCTCTCCGGTCGTGTTGGAATGATCGACACGGCCATCCGACTGGTATTTCAAGTTTTAGACCCCCGAACCCGACCTGGCAGTTCATTTAAACTAAGTGTATTTGGAGAATGCACTTTTGAGCGCCGAGCTCAAACTGGACATCCGATTTGGATTCCGTCAGTTCTGACAAGTCACTTTCATCTCCCCGGTCATGTTGGAATGATCGGCACGGGCATCCGACTGGTATTTCAAGTTTTAGACCCCCGGACCCTACATGGCAGTTCATTTAAACTAAGTGTATTTTAAAAATGAACTTTGAGCGCCATGCTCAAACCGGGCATCCGATTTGGATTCCGTCAGTTCTGACAAGTCACTTTCATCTCCCCGATCGTGTTGGAATGATAGGCACGGCCATCCGATCGGTATTTCAAGTTTTAGACCCCCGAACCCCGGATTTTCTCAATTCTTCTAAAGTAAATGAGTTTTAAAATTTCAAATGAACATAATTGAGTAATTCCATCAAAATAAAAACATAGTAAACACTCACCTGTGCGGCCTGTGCTGTGGTGGTGGTGGTGCGGACACCCGAGCAGTTGAGCGACGCGATACGCCGAGCCATCGGTACCGCACACGGAGTACGAGGCGAGTCACCTCAGCATCCATCTGGCTCGGAGACAGCCTGGAGACGCCCCCTTGAGTCCCGGCATTTATCATATTTAGTTAGACTTTATTTGTGTGATGTGTGTTTATTTCATTTTATTCAGTATGTAATTTTGATTGTAAGAGGGGTTTATTTGTAAAATGGGACCCCCGGGTCCCACGGGCCCACAGACCCCCTCCCATTGATCCACCTCAGCTCATGGGCCCCATGTGGGGTCAGTCAACATGTCAAATGGAGGCATCTAGAATTTTGAATGGTAAAAGGCACATGGGAGACAAGTGGACTTCAAAGTCCAAGGTGGCCACCAAACATGTCCCCCTTGCCATCCTAGTCAATGCCCCCCCCCCCTTGTTTTTTTTATTGTAATTTTTGTGTGTGTGTCACACTCAATCCAGGCCACCCATTCCCATCCCCTAGATCCAACGGTGGACAATGGATTTGAGATGTAACACATAAATACTTGTAATTTCCCATTTTGGAGATTTAATGCCATTTGAACTTGGAAAATTGCTTGAGCAAAGGCCTAGGCCGCCCCTCTCTCCCCCTTGAAGCTGTGAAGGCTTCCCTCTAGAGGTGTGACTCCTCCCCTTATCATTCCGGTCGTCACCGCTGCCGCCACGAGCCGCCATCGCATCACCGCCGAGATCGCCGGAGTTCTGCCTTCATCCGACCACAGCAGCTTCCACGAATTCTCTGTGTCAGCCACGAGCTCTGATCGACCTGGGGATTTTAAGGCATGTTTCAGAGGTGTCAAGCACGTCCCAAAAAATTTGGTTGGTCATAAAGATCACATTTGATATTTTTTCATTTTCTTCCAATCTTAATTTCTAGATCTGTCTGCTGTCTGTTTCCATTTCCACCCGCCCTGTGTTTCCACGTTTCGGATCTCTTTCTGATTTTTGTTGGAACTCCCCATTTTACTGGGAGTTCTGTCCACCAACCCCACCGTCCCCGAATTTTCTTGAATTTTTGTGAGGCCATCTCATATTTTATAAATATCGAGTTCTTCTCTAGCTACAGTACTTTATGCCAGTTCCCAGATCCGACCACCCTCCAGTAAACAAATCATAACAAATCACAGACACCTCCAATCAGTCCACACAAAATATCCCCATTTTTCTGGTTCAATTTCCCATAACTTTGATGAAGAACTCAGGAGCTGAATCGGAGGTCTACTAGGCAGTCAACGACAGTTCTCAGACAAGTTCCCTACAGATCTGAGACTTCGGTTACTATACAACAGTGACTTGTAAACTCAATAAAGTTCTGATCCGACCTGATCCAGCAAATCTCTTTGAATCTAGATTGAAGCACTTGAAAAGAGCTTTCCAACGATAGCTCATGCGTCCCGATCCGACATCGGGATTGATCGCAGCGGCTGTTTTCGCCGGAGCGCGCGCCGGAAAACAGAAATCAAAATCCGTGGGCAGCTAGTTCAACAATTGGGAATCGGGGCCGATCGACCCCCGATCGGTGTTCCTGGCCGACCGCCGTCCGTGGAGGTGCGCCACCAGGGGTACCCATCATAGTGGGTCCCACTCCTGCAGATCCGGAGGCCAGCGCCACCCGTGGGCCCCACGGGCCCGCAGAACCCGCCGTTCGGAAAGCACGAAAATGCGGAGTTCGGCACCGCCGGGCGACATCAAGATGCTGTCCGTCAACCCGAGTTACGTGATTCCCGGACCCCACATGTGACCTTTTACCTTCCTGCGTGGAGTGGGTCGACTTAGTGTATTGCTGTAATAATTGTTAACCGGGAGTCCGTGATTCGGCCGGGGTTGTCTTCGCCACGCCGGGTGCGTGGAGGTAATGGTCCGAACCTCTTGGCGTTCATTTGTTTAGCTAGTATATGGTCTTTTGCCGCTGCTGAGAGTGATAGGTACTAGCCCGTGTGTCTATGTCACCGCTGTGAGTGTGAGAGTGACCCATCCCGTGACTCGATCCGAGTCCGGAAGTGAGTCGACTACCCGTGAACTCTGCCGGTTCTTCAACCGCGAACGATCTGCGTTTCCCTCGCTTGGGACGACGAGTGAGCTTGTGTTTCTGTTAGCGACGTATAGCCCATAGGAGCTCTCCATGTCGGGCTTAGTGTCTCTCCTATCATGTGTTGCTAGTCGTGTCCGCATCTAGAGTCCGAGGTCCATACCACGTAGAGTCGGTCCCCGTGTCCATCCCGCATCAGGTGGTGGATTGCTGAGGGACCATTCCCCCCTAGGAGAGGAGGCCACTGATTGCCTGCAAAACCACTGACACCTGGCTAGAGATCTCATGTTGGGAATGCTGCTGCTGCCGCTGCATATCAGAAATCTGCGATCGGACCATGTCGATCAGTCGCTGGCAGAAGCGCTGGAGGCAATGGAAGGTATAGTGAAGGCACTGCTACTGGTTTGGGCATAGCTAGAACTCGCACACGATGATATCACCGTGCTAGCGTCTAGGCTCTCCCCAAAACCATATAGTCGGCCTTTCTTCGGTACGCCAGCTGCTGCCACCCACTCCACCGGATCGAACTCTGGCTGCTGCGTGTCTCCCTCCTCGTACTTCTCTGTCACTGCTTGGCTATATGTTTCCTACAAATTGAATAAAATAAGTAGTCAATTTCATATGAATTACATGCTGATTTAAATGAACGATACAAGTTACATATGTAGATAAACTTACCGCTGCTGACTTAGCTGTCTCACTCACAAATACATTAGTCCCCTTCTTTTTGTGTGTTCTGTCGAACACCTTGAGGAACGACGAAGGTCGATTAAGCTCCACAGCCTGTTATACAATTCATAGTAAAAAAAAGTCAAATATTGGGATAAATTTGTTAGAAGATAAATTGTTATATTACTTACCAATTTTTGTTTATGAGCCGCATAAGAGATGGACCCACTCGTATGCAAATTTGAACCTAGTTTTGACGCCCTGTTTGTTTTGGCTTTTTCGGACTTTTCTATCCACTTGGGGTCGGCAAAATGGTCACAAGATATCTCCCAATCCTCCTGCCTCATCTATAGAGGGCGGTGTGCCTTCCACAATTGTCGGTCTTCACTCCCCCCACTTAATTTTTTAGCGTGTGCTCGGGCCTCACGTATTTTCCTCTTGTAACTTGAGAGCATAGTAGACTCCCAGGCACGACGACATCTCGCCGCGTCATATCCACATGTGAATTGAAAAGACCGCTGTAAATCAATTACTTTCACACTTAGTATAAAGTTGTAAATTGAGTTTGGGAAATACTTGAATTAAATGACGTAATTACTTACTAAGAACATGTTGTACAATGAATCGCGGACGGACATCGGAAATTCTCTGAAAGTGGATGCTGGCCCGGGCATATGTGCCAACATGAGTTTGGTGGAATGATGGACAGCGGTGTGGGGTTCAAATTTCGTACTGCAATTGCAAATGTCAAAATATTCATATTAGACAGTTGAAGGCTAATTAATGTAATATAACCTTATAGATTTACCCGGAGATCCAACACGGGCGACATCTATCATGGGCCGTGCCTCCCTCGTGACAACTACCGGCATCGTCAAGTGGCTGACTGGTGGGGGTGCGCCCTGTACAAGTGGGAGGTGGTGGGAGGGCACTGTGATCTGTAAGAATAGATCTTCACAAGTAAAACTAAGTGGAGTGATACAAATATTGCTAACATATAATTAAAATATTCATACCTACAGCGGGAGGTGGTGGGGGTGGCGTCTGCACAACAGGTGGGAGACCACTGAGACCTGCAAGAATTAATTTTCATAAGTAGAACAAATATTGAAGAATTTAAATTAAAATATACATACCTGCAGCGGGAGGTGGTGGGGGTGGCGTCTGCACAACAGGTGGGAGGCCACTGAGACCTGCAAGAATTAATTTTCATGTGGAGTGATACAAATATTACGAACTTATAATTAAAATATACATACCTGCAGCGGGAGGTGGTCGGGGTGACATCTGCACAATAGGTGGGAGGCCACTGACACCTGCAAGAATTTATTTTCATGTAGAGTGATACAAATATTGCGAACTTATAATTAAAATATACATACATGCAGCGGGAGGTGGTCGGGGTGACATCTGCACAATAGGTGGGAGGCCACTGACACCTGCAAGAATTTATTTTCATGTGGAGTGATACAAATATTGTGAACTTATAATTAAAATATACATACCTGCAGCGGGAGGTGGTCGGGGTGACATCTGCACAATAGGTGGGAGGCCACTAACACCTGCAAGAATTTATTTTCATGTGGAGTGATACAAATATTGCGAACTTATAATTAAAATATACATACCTGCAGCGGGAGGTGGTCGGGGTGACATCTGCACAATAGGTGGGAGGCCACTGACACCTACAAAAATTTATTTTCATGTGGAGTGATACAAATATTGCAAACTTATAATTAAAATGTACATACCTGTAGCGGGAGGTGGTCGGGGTGACATCTGCACAATAGGTGGGAGGCCACTAACACCTGCAAGATTTAATTTTCATAAGTAAATGCAACATGTTACTGAAAATTAAAATAGATATACCTGTAGCGGGAGGTGGTGGGAGGGCACTAGGACCTGTAAGTAGTAATTCACATTAGGTAAATGAATATTTTGCTAGAAATTCAAAGATACGCCGAGCTGGGACCTGCATTAATTTTCATAAGTAAATGCAACATGTTATTGAAAATTAAAATAGATATACCTGTAGCGGGAGGTGGTGGGAGGCACTAGGACCTGTAAGTAGTGGTGGTGGCGTCTGTACAAGTGGTGGTGAGCCGACACTTGCACCTATAAATAAATTCTTTTAAGTTTGTAAATAATTAAAATATTTATATAGCTAACTTATTGACCAAATATACCTGTGTCTGAAGAAGATGCTAGCGAGGAGGGAGTAGCGCCCCTCTCACTGCCTTGTCTCCTCCCACTCCTAGTACGGCCTCCTCGCACCATTTCCTTATTAATAACAAAATAATTAATACATATTAATCCACAATTATATAAGGCTAGACAAATGTTATTTAAAATTATGCTTAAAAGTAAGAATCATCTTACTAAATTATCAAAACATGCCTCCCTCATGTTGATATATCTAGCTCATCATCATCATCTTCGTCATCCATAGTAGCCTCATCAGATTCAAACTCTTCGTCTTCATCTAATTCTTCCTCCCCTCTAACATCAACATTTAGCTCCATCGGATCGACTTCTTCCACTTCATCTCGCGTCCGTAATGACAGTGCCTCATCAGATTCGTCTAGATTAAACCTAGAGGAACCGACAACGCCAACTTCGTCTGATTGATAATATTCAGCACTAGCAACCTCTGAGACATCTTCACTTGTGGGAAAGAGTTTTGAATTAACCCTGCAAACTGCCCACCAATCTCTATTCTTGGATGATGGATAGCTTGAATAGTACACTTGCTGGGCTTGTGCGGCTAAAATGAACGGTTCATAGGTCTTAAGTTTAGACCTATGCTTGACATTGACAATCCCATAATTTGTGTCATGTAGAACAGAATTAGGATCAAACCATTGACACTTAAATATGTATACATGATTGTCTTGTCCAAATACTGAAGTTCTAAGACTTCTTCAAGAATACCATAGTAGTCCAATTCCATTTATTGTATAAACTTCCCTTCACACATACGCCGCTGTTCATCGTAGACTTATTTCGCCCATAATCCCTTGTATGAAATTTGTATCCATTCACAATATATCCTGGATAGGCACGTGTCTGGTTCGAGGGGCCATAACTTATCTGTTGTACTCTTTGATCAGTAATGAGACCTTGTTCAACCTATATTCAAATTAGAGTAGTTAAAATAATAACAATTACCTCAACATACGTAAATACAAACATATATATTCATAGTTGACACTAACTCGGTTTCTCAGCCACTTGGAAAAAAACTTCTCGCGTTCTTTTTCAATCTCCACATCCTGGATATTTGGACATTTTTCAGCTAATTCTTAATCAAATTACCTGCAATATAAATGCACTACTACTTTAAATGAACTGCAGAAGAAGGATGAACAACTTATGGAGTTGCTGGAAATGGGAATTAAGAACTTACTCAACATAAGGTTCAATCTCGAGGTAATTCAAAAGAATATATATCTCAGCGGCGTGTAACTCTCTATCTTCGAGCGTGCGAGTCAAGCAACGTCCGAACGCACGTCCAAGATGTTTAAATATGGAGAGCCGATCAGAACATTCATCCACTCCCCCATCATCATTACGTGGAGGTCGAGTACGACGAGTTTGAATCTCTGGCTCAAAGTACATAGAACAGAAGTTCGAAATTTCTTCAAGAATGTATGCCTCAGCATTCGAACCCTCCACCTGTGCCTTGTTGCGAACTTTCATTTTTAATTCATGCATGCACCTACAACAACAAGTCAGATGGCAACGATATGTACCGGCTATGGACGACTTGTAAGTTAACAAAAATTGTCACATACCTCTCAAATGGATACATCCATCGAAATTGTACTGGCCCTCCGACGATAGCCTCATATGGCAAATGAACGACCAGGTGCTCCATCGAATCAAAGAATGCCGGAGGAAATATCTTCTCTAGCTTGCAAACGGTTGTGACAACTTTTTCTTCGATAGTTTGTACATCCCGAAGTCTGAGTTCAGATGCACATAAAATCTTGAAAAATTGACTCATCTCAGCTAGTGCTCCCCATATCTGCTTTGGCAACAAATCACGAAATGCAATGGGCAGTAGCCTCTCCATGAACACATGACAGTCGTGACTTTTCATACCATATATTTTCCCCTCATTAACATTCACACAACGGGCTATGTTGGATGCATATCCATCTGGGAATCTCAACTGTTTCAACCACTGGCATACTTCCTTGATCTGTGTATCATGAAGCACATAAGTTACTTTAGGCTACACAGTTTTACCATTTACGTTCTGTAGTTCCAATTCTGCACGTTTACAAAGCATCTTTAAATCCATACGTGCTTTGACGTTGTCCTTTGTTTTCCCTTTAACATTCATGATCGTATTGAACACATTATCAAAAAAATTCTTCTCGGTATGCATGACATCCAGATTGTGTCGTACAAGAAGAGTTGACCAATAAGATAATTCCCAAAAAATGCTTTTCTTGTTCCAGTTGTGATCCTTTCCAAAACTAGGGAGTTGCCGTGTGCTACCAGACAATTGAACTACATCTGGTAAATTGTGCACCCGTGACGCCATATGTAGACCCGACACCCGTTGCAAGTCAGCTTCATCCATTTCAACAGTATTTTTTTAAACGAGTCTTTTTGCCTTCGAAAAGGATGGTCACTTGGTAGCAACCACCGATGGCAATCAAACCAGCATGCTTTCCCACCATGTTTCAATACAAATGATTTGGTATCTTCCATACAGTAAGGACATGCTAACCTCCCATGTGTGCTCCAACCAGATAGCATTCCATATGCAGGGAAGTCACTTATTGTCCAGATCAGTGCAGCCTTCATAATAAAATTTTGCTTCCTATATGCATCATAAGTAACAACTCCATCAGTCCATAAAAATTTGAGCTCATCAATCAACGGCCTGAGATATATGTCCAAATTTTTTCCGGGACTTTTTGGACCAGGAATTACTAAGGACAAAAATAGATTTTCTCGCTTCATGCACATGTGCGGCGGAAGGTTGTACGGTGTCATGAACACTGGCCAACAAGAATAAGATGCCACTGAACCACCGAATGGATTAAAACCATCTGTGCATAAACCCAATCGAACATTACGTGACTCCCTTGAAAAGGCAAGATGAGTACGACTAAAGTGAGTCCAAGCTTCACCATCGACAGGATGACTGATTATATCATCGGCACGACGTACTCTTTCGGTGTGCCATGTCATATGTCGAGCCGTCTTTGAGGACATATACAGCCGCTGCAGCCTAGGCACAAGAGGGAAGTATCGCAACGCCTTGTAAGGTACATCTTTTGCCTTTGAATTGACCCCCCCCCTTAGGTTTGAATCTGTCATGGCCACAAATGGAACATGATATCTTATCTGCATCATCTTTGTAATATAACATACAATGATTCGGACATGCATCTATTTTCACATATCTAAGTCCTAAGTCATTGACCATCTTTTTTGCACGGTAAAAAGTTTCTGGCAACTTCTCGTCTCGAGGCAACATACTCTTGATCAAGAGGAGGAGACGGTCAAAACAAGTCTCACTGATGTGATATTCAGATTTCAAGTTCAACAACTGTGACACTGCAGACAATCGAGTGTGCTTTTCACAACCATCCCACAGCGGCTCATCAGCATCCCTAAGTAGTTCATAAAATCTTCCGGCTGTCTTATTCGGCGCTTCCTCATGAACATTAAAACTAGGACCAGCAGCATCTACAACCATATCCACGTACCCACTTGTGCCTGCAATATTGTCGGGCTCATACCTCAAAAATTGCTCACCATGACACGTCCAATTCGTATAACCATCCACGAACCCTTTCGTGTACAAATGATGTTGCACATCCCATGTTGAACACCACCTCAAGTTTCTACAACTTGAACAAGGGCATCGAATGTGACCGTCGCGATCTATTGCTGCATTTGGATTCCCCAATGCAAATTGAATGAAACTCTCAACCCCAAGCTTAAAGTCATCTGACACCACCCGGTCAACTATTCTACGATACATCCATGAACGATCTGTCGACATTTTGCCTGCACCCAATAAATGACAATACACATCCTAACTTTCAAATCATTACTCATAATATTACACCCGACCCTTTCCTCACATCGTTCATCATAGACCATTTGCAGTTGGAAGAGGAATATTGATTAGATTATCACTTTTTAACCCATCCATGAAGGTTTGATCGCACAATCACTTACTATATGTGCTGCACGATTTGCTGAAAATTTCGGCATCATCTCCCCACACTTCTCCGATATACCAAAAATATTTATTGATTTTGAAATTTTCTTAAACACTTACAAGTAAGTGGTTAAGAAAACACTCAAAATCAATAATGGTATATCAGAGAAGAGTGAGGAGACGCAACCGAAATTCTCAACAAACCATACAAACACATATAGTAAATGACTGCCTAAGTGCGATCAAACATTCACAGACTGTCCAAACGGGACAATTCAAGACTTTGAGGTAGATATATACATTCTCATAAACAAATGAGAACATACACATCAATCCCAAAGTCTTGAACGGGAAGGCACATTGACACGGTTTTAACGCGCTCTCCTGAGGTGCGTGTAATGTTAGGTCGCACCCACGCACCTCAGCTCACAGGGAATACCCCATGCATTTATATAACATAAAATTAAATAACAACGCAATTATCATTATGCACATATCAAATTAAATAACACCCAAATTACAAAATTTTTCAAATGAAGAACATCGAAGCTAAACAATCTATATTTTTGAGTCAAATTAACATCAAATTTCTATTAAAATCAGATATAAAAATATATTTACATGCAATTAAAATCCACAAAGTTTTAAATCACAAAACGAATTTTTTGGGTATTTACCTATTGCTATAGAGAATTCTGATTTCTTTGCATTTATCCACATCTTTGTATATATGTACTACTTAAGATATGTGGTCATTCCATTTCTCTATATCTTCTTATCATCATAAGACAAGGTCATTCCATTTCTCTATATCTACTTAAGATATGTGCTTTCCCACCCTGTATGTTCTTGTTATTGATCTTTTCTTTCTCCTTTCTTCTTCCTCCTCTACTGGTTGTCCATCTCTGAAGGTATTGCGTTTCCTAACAAGGGTGCAGCTAAAATTGGAAGGCTGGCAGTAAAAATTTCTATCTCAAGCTGGTAGAGCCGTATTGATTGACTCAGTCATATATAGTATGCCAGTTTTCCTTGCCTAAGTCACTTTTATCCCAAAGAAGGTGATCAGTTTCATTGAGCGGCTATGTGCAATTTTTTTTTGGTATGGAGAGAAAGGCACCAGAAGTGTGGTAGCACACTAGACTCCCTGACAATACCCCTGGGAAGCAATCTGTAAACCAGCAGCAATCTTTACTGAATGGGATGAAACATTTGTAATGCATAATCCCAATTTTTGTACTACTCTAGGGTCCAAGAAGTTATGAGTGCTACCATTATCAATTAACACTATAACAGAAAATCTGCCAATAAATCCCTACAATCTGAGTGTCCCTGGGGACTGTATTTGAGAGACTGTATGAGAAGACAGTGATGGTTCCAGCTCATTGTGCATTTCCAAGGTCTCAACAGGTTCAGCCATATCTGACTGTTCATATTCATTGTCCTCTGGAATCAACTGCAATAAGAATAGTTTCTGAGTTTGGCATTTGTGGCCAGGTACATATTTCTCATCACAATTATAGCAAAGGCCTTTAGCCCTTCTATCTTGTAACTGTTGAGTTGTTAACCTGCGCACAGGTGGGATGGTGGGCTTGAGAGGTTGTGGTTGTTGGGATTGTGTTGAAGGTTGAGAATTAGTGAAACCGAAATGAGGAGCAGTGCGGCGTCTAAACATAAAGTTTTGTTCCTGAATCCGAGCTAGCTGCATGGCTTGTGACAGAGATTGAGGAAGGAAAGATCTAACCTCACAAGACAATTCTTCTTTTAACCCACTTAGGAAAATACCCAGTAAATGGTCCTCTGAAACACCTTGAACCTTGTTACTCAATAACTCAAACTGGCGCTGATACTCAGAAATAGAACCAAATTGTTTGAGTTTACTCAATTGTCCATGGTAATCAACCACAGAAACAACCCCAAACCTTGAATCTAACCCTTTTAAGAAATCAGACCAAGAAACTATATCCTTAGTATGAGTGAAATGTCAGAACCATTGTAGTGCTTCCCCTTCAAGATAAAATGATGCAAAAGAAACTTTATGATAATCCGGAACTTGATTATATAAGAAATATCTCTCTGCTTTGAACTTCCATTCACAAGGATCTGACCGGCCATCAAATTTAGGAAACTCATTATATTTCGGTCGAAAAGAGCTAGTTACATCATGAGTGATATCTTTCGATCCCAAAGAATCAGGTGTTCTAGTCTCAAGATTATTTACTCTTTGATTCATAGAACCCGATTCATCATGTATAAGACTGATCTTGGATTGCAGATCTTGAAGGAGCGAAAGAACATCATCATTCGAACTAGAAGCCATATTAGAAGAATTGGAGCTACCTGAAGGTGGCTCAGACACCAATTTGGCACTATGCTTCTAGAAGATGAGAGGAAGAGCTTCCAATTCCTCCCGGTTCCAATCTTCAGGCTCTGGCTCCAGAGTGAAGGTATCGGAAGAACAGAATTCACTGCAAGAACTCAACGCACACTTCTGAACAGAAAGGGAACAACTAAAGTACAACACTAAAGAATAACATGTTGGTATAAAGGTCATGATCCTTCTTCTGATCAGACCATCTCCTTTTATAAGGCTCGTAGCCAATTTCTGTTTACATATTACAGGTGGATATTGTGCCACCTCATCCCATATATTTCTTGCTATCAAAATTACTAAAAGAAACACAAAATTGCCACTACTATAACAACCCTATTACAGACATTTTTTTTAGATAAGAAAACCACGGGTACACAACAAGGCATGTATAATGGCGAAAGATAGAATATAAATCTGGCAACATATTCGTACTCCTGCCCAGCACAAATGGTTAACCAAATTAATGGGGTATGATTTCTAGCTAGAATATAAATCTGGGCCTCAACAGACCCCCCCGTCGCCTCGCTGCCGGCTGTCGCAGGAACCCCCTCCCCTTCCAAAACACCCGTCCCCTCACCGCCGACCCCCCTCCCCTTCCCAAACCCCCATCCCCTCACCCCCGGCCGCCATGGGAACCCCCATCCCCTTCCCAACTTACACCCCTCCCCTCCCCTCCGGTTTTCCACTGACCCCCCTCCCCTCCCTTGCCCTCCCCAACCGACCCCCCCCCCCCGTCCCCTCGCCGCCAGCCGCCGCCACGGGAACCCCCCTCCCCTTCCCAACCGACGACGCCCCTCCTCTCCCCTTCCCCATCGACACCCCTCCCACACCCCCAGCGAGAACAAATACTGGTTAAAAAATAAGACAGAGGGTGAGGGGGGACATACCGGTGGCGATCGTCTGAGCTCCGGCAATGATGACTTTGGCGGGGACAGCGAGGAAGGTGGGCACGGCTGCGAGCTACCACCAATGGCGGTGGGCACGATAGCAAGGACATCGACGTTGAGGACGGCGAGGATGGCGACGACGTCGACGGTGAGGACGGCGGCGAGGATGGCTACACTGGCGAAGGTGAGCTCCAGTGGGCTCTCATCGGTAGGGAGAGAGTGGGAAGAGGGGGTGGGCACAGCGCATGACTGAGTGGGAGGGAGAGGGTTTCGGTCACGGGTATAGGGGGGAACTTCTGACGGCTTTGCGAGGACGGCGGCTCCGGCGGCGACGACCGCAAGCAGAGGGCAGAGGAGAAGGAGAGAGTGAGAGGGAGAGTGGGGGGGTGGAAATGGGGTCGGGTGGAAGGGGTGGGAGGGAGGGGTCGACGGTGGCGGGAAAGGCGGAATTTTGCGACGGAAATACAGACGGAACTTATTTCCGTCTGAAATTTCAGACGGATTATTTCCGTCTGAATATCCGTCACAAATTTACGACATATATAAAGACGAAATATATTCCATCAATAATTATAGACGGATCTTCAGAGAGAGTATAGTATGTCCTTAATAGAGATGGAATTTGTGACAGAATCTAATCCGTCACAAATACAGACGGATTTTAAGACGGAAAATATCCGTCTGTATTCCCGCTTTTTTTAGTAGTGATAATTTAATAAACACACATGTTCAAAATTTAATAACCATGAACCATGATATCTAATCAATGCATGAGTATATTGCTAGATTCTTGCTATTTTTATCTACCTGTCCATGTACTTGTTCCTGTGAAATTATTTTTAATTGAAAAGTGCTACTGTTCATGACCAAATACAACCACGTTTGTCAACCTTCACTATTCTATATAGCGCCCCTGACCTGGGCGCTATATTCCTAGAAGGTGGCAGTAGCCAGGGCGCTATATTCCTAGGAGGTGGCAGCAACCAAGGCGCCATTCACCTAATTTCTGAAAATTTTATACATGTACATATCTTAATATAAATAGAACTTGAATATAGCAACTCAATGAAGAGTCTTCATTTAATGAAATAGTGGCCCTATCTAGGGCGCTATTTAATGAAACAGAGACTTGACCCCAGGCGCTATTTTAACAGATTTCTGATTTTCGTGGTTTTTAGTAACCCTTGACAGTGGGTTATGTATGTTGGCACTATATTCCATTCCATGAGTATAGTCCCACGTTCACGATGTTTTCTCGATTACCCCTCAACTCTTGGTGACATACGAGCCCTCCGTTAGACATTCCGTTCCTTCGGACTGGTAAGTTAGTCATTGGGACCTCCGTAAGACTTCTCGTAGCCTTAGATTCCCTCAAGGTCGATTGAGCAGGTTGTACCACTAAAACCCATGACAGTTTTTGATTGCCATGTCACTCTAAAGAAACATGGTATACCGACCCTCATGGTATGCTAATTACAGCCGTGAGAATAATTCTTGAGCTAATGGAATGGGAAACCATACCATTGCTATCCGTCTTGGATTGTGTGCCTCTACGAAGACACCAATTCTTTCTATCTTATCATGTACAACGGATGAGCGATCATGTGAATGTGAGTGGTTATTCTTGTTCACTTGACACCCACTAGGGAGTCAAATCCACCCAGTTTCTATGAGTATCGTGATTGTACCGACTTGGCCGTAGTATGTCCTTACATGAAAATTCTATCCTTGTGATTCTATTCCACAAGATCTACCTTATATTCCTATAAAGGATCATTCCGTTGAAATTCTATATTGTCTATAACTAAAGTGGATATCGAAATACATGATTCAATGCTTGCGCATATAGGGGCCCGATCTGGTCCTGAGAGGAGCACCCGAAAGTACCCGTGCCCATGGGAGCTAATATTGATCACGGTGTGGCATTGCACCGAGGTACTCATCGTTCTAGATAAATGGCATTCCATAAACTCTTGTACTTGTACTTGAATTGACGTGACTTGACATGCGTGGCCCGGAAGGGTATTTACTTGCTTGTTTGATAACATGATAGCCAATTCTTGACATGACTTACTAAGCGTACATGCTCGCCCATCTTGATATAATTACATGAAATCTTGGATATCTTGCTAGTTCGTTCTAAGTTATCTCTTGCTATACACTCTCTCTATTGTCGTTCCATACGAACATGCATAGCTTTACTTGTATCCATGCAACATGTAATTTACTTAAAGCAAGCTAGCACTTAAGATATAATTCCTACTAAGCGTTCGCTCACATAGTGTGTTCCCCTATTTTTCAAGTAATTCCGATGACGAGACTCATTCGGATGGGGATGGACAAGAGTGAAGAGTTTAGAGCCTTTCCGACCGTCGAGCGTTATTTAGTCCTATCTTTTCTATTTCCTTGAGTAATCCATTGTACTTTTATTTTATTGAGTCCTAGTGTTTTCATTAAAGAGTTGTAACAGGAATACTTGAAGGTTTATGATTAATAAAGGACTTGGTTATCATTACTTGTGCGCGCTCTGTCTATGTATGTCGAATACACTTACGCTCTGATTAACATGATTGATATAAACTCGTCACGCATCTCGGGATTCCTTCCGCGCTCGGGGCGTGACAGTTTTTATGGTATCAGAGCCTAGGATATTCAATTCCTAGGAAACCCAAGTCAAAGGATAGACTTAAACCGCTAACTAGTGAGATTTGGGTAGAACCATGGGTTAAGGTAACTTAGGTACGTAAACTCTCGGTAAATCTCGTATTGATTAGTTATTAAAAAAATTCTTGTAGGAAGATGGCTGTCGAATGTGCTCAGCGGCATAACATGCAACACACTATTCAAGGCATGACACAGGCGCTATAGCAAGTGGCGCAAGGAACGGTAAATCGTGGAGTTGGTGACCTCCACCGGAGTTTCAGAAATATGAATCCACCAAAGTTCGTTGGCTCATCAGATCCCGATGATGCCAAGCATTAGCTCCGAGAAGTGGAAAGGATACTCCGTGTTATGCAATGCACGGATGAAGAGAAGGTATTGCTAGCTACTTTCCAATTAGAAAGAGATGCTCATTCCTGGTGGGAGTCCATAGAAGCCACCCTAGGTGAAGAACTCATTACATGGGCGGAGTTCACTAAGCACTTCAATACCAAATACTTTTTCGACCGAGTACAAGAGAAGAAAGTCGCGGAATTCGCCTCACTCAAACAGAGAACTCTATTAGTGGCCGAATATGAGGCCCAATTCTCTAGGCTATCAAGGTACGTGAAACATTTAGTAAGTACCGAGAAGATGAAATCAAGAAGGTTTCTCAATGGGCTTCGACCCCAATATATCACACAACTGGCACCGATGGACATTCAAGTCTATTCGGATATGGTTCGAAGAGCCCAACTATTAGAAGATTCCATGGAGCTGTCCAACAAGATCCGTGGGAAGAACAAGAAAGAGCCTATTATAAGCCCTGTAAACATTAAGCCCTCCTTCAATAAGAAGAGAGCCAATGATGGAGGTACTCCCTCCCAAGAGAAAAAGTTCAAGAAGATAAAACATTTCTCCATTACTACCACACCTTCTAAAGGGGTGTGTAAACATTGTGACAAGACCGGCCATAGGGCTGAGGAATGCTGGAGAAGACTTGGAGCTTGCCTCCGTTGTGGGAGCCGTGAACATCGGATTTCCGATTTTCTATTACTCAATGATCAAGCCGGAGATGAAAAGCGCCCGGTGAAGAAGAATGCACGTCTTCAAGCTCTTCAAGAGGCAGAACAAGAGGAAGGTGAACTAGTGGAAGGTACACTCAAGATTTGTTCCAAGTATGCTCATGTCTTGTTTGATACCGGTGCATCGCACTCTTTTGTTTCAAAGAAGTTCACTGATCTGTTACCTATGGAACCAGAGTGGATAGATCTAGTAATTGCAACCCCACTCGGAAATGAATCCAAGATCTCACACCACTATTCCAACTATACAGTTATGATAAAAGGGAAAAAATTGCCATCAGAATTAATATGTCTAGACTTAAAAGGATACGATGTTATCTTAAAATCTGATTGGCTATCTACACATAAGGCCGTTGTCGATTTCCGTGAAGGAAAGGTAACTTTTAAGGAGTTTTCGGAACTTGTCTACACTAGCCCTAAGAGTCGGAACAAGTCACCTCTTATTTCGGCTCTCCGAGCTATCAAGCTTATAATGAAAGGATGTGTTTCCTTCCTTGCTTTCGTCACCATAAAGGAGACTAAGGAGACCATGATAGAAGACATCCCGATAGTTCGGGAGTTTCCAGATGTATTTCCAGAAGATTTGCCTGGATTACCCCCACAAAGAGAAGTGGCCTTCACCATCCACCTGGTCCCTGGTGCTGGTCCAGTTTCTAAGGCGCCTTATAGGATGTCCCCTGCCGAGCTCAAGGAGTTAAAGGAACAATTGATGGAGCTTCTAAAGAAGGGATTTATCAGACCAAGCACTTTCCCGTGGGGAGCGCATGTATTATTTGTAAAGAAGAAGGATGGATCCATGAGGTTATGCATCGATTATCGACAGTTGAATCATCTCACTATCAAGAACAAGTATCCACTGTCCAGAATCGATGAATTGTTTGATCAGATATCTGGATCTAAGTACTTCTCGAAGATTGATCTCAGGTCAGGATATCATCAACTGAGAATCAAAGATGAGGACATTCATAAGACCGCATTCATGAGCAGGTATGGGCACTATGAATTTGTTATTATGCCTTTCGGACTAACAAATGCCCCTGTCGCTTTTATGCAGCTGATGAATGGCATATTTAGGCCTCATCTAGATCAGTTCGTGGTGATCTTTATTGATGACATACTAATCTATTCAAAGACCAAAGAAGAGCATGAAGAGCATTTGAGGATTGCATTATAGATATTAAGGATGAATCAATTATATGCAAAGCTTAGCAAATGTGAATTCTGGCTAGAAAAGGTATCCTTCCTAGGACATGTAATTTCCAAGGATGGGTTATCAGTAGATCCATCAAAGGTAGAAGCTGTGAAGAATTGGGAGAGACCAACCAACGCTAGCGAGATCCAAAGTTTCTTGGGTCTTGCATGCTACTACAGGCGATTCATTAAGGACTTCTCCAAGATCGCCGTGCCGCACACTAGGCTAACCCGCAAAGAGATCCGTTATGAATGGAGCGAAGATTGTGAAAGAAGCTTTCAAGCTTTGAAAGATCACTTGACTACTGCCCCGATCTTGGCTTTACCAATTGAAGGAGAAAAATTCGAGATATATACCGATGCATCTGGCATTGGCCTCGGATGTGTATTAATGCAACAAGGAAGAGTCATAGCTTACTCTTCCCGATAACTGAAGAAGCATGAAGAGAACTATCTGGTTCACGACCTAGAATTGGCTGCGGTAGTGTTTGCATTAAAGATCTGGAGACATTACATGTACGGAGTGCAATTCGTTGTATACTCCGATCATAAGAGTCTCAAGTATCTCTTCTCTCAAAAGGAATTGAATGTGAGACAGAGACGTTGGCTGGAATATCTCAAGGACTTCAACTTCACAATCCAATATCATCCTGGAAAGGGTAATCCTATAGCCGATGCCCTCAGTCGAAAGCCAAGAGTGTTATTAGCCAATTGTATGATTCAGGAGTAGAAATTACTGGAACAATTCTCTAGACTTACTATAAGTATGGACGAGGCAAACATGTGCATTACTTTTATCACATATGAGGATACAACCCGATTTACTCTCTGAAATACAAGGACTTCAAGACAACGACCCAGTATTAGTGGAAATCAAGGGCAAGATAGAAGAGCGGTCTGATTTCAAACTAGCAATAGATGGAAGACTATTATTTAGAGAGAGAACTTATGTGCCAGATTGTGCAGAACTAAAGAAGAAGATATTAGAAGAAGCCCGTAAATCAAGGTACACGATTCATCCTGGATCTACCAAGATGTACCAAGACTTGAAGCAGACATTTTGGTGGCCTAACATGAAAAGAGAGGTAGCAGATTTCGTGTCTTGTTGTCTCACTTGTCAGCAAGTTAAGGCGGAACACCAAAAATTTGTCGGTAAGCTTCATCCTCTTGATATTCCCAAGTGGAAATGGGAGGATATCGGTATGGACTTTATAATGGGACTATCTAAATCGAAAGGAGGACATGATGGAATTTGGGTCATCATAGACCGATTGACCAGTCGGCACATTTGTTGCCAATCAAGAGCCGCTGGTCAGTTGACGTTCTGGCTGCATTGTACATCAAGGAGATAGTCAGACTTCATGGAGTCTCTGTTTCAATCATGTCTGACCGAGACCCTCATTTTACTTCTCATTTTTGGAAGGGACTACAACATTCGTTGGGGACAAGACTTAACTTTAGTACAGCCTTTCATCCTCAGACGGATGGTCAGACCAAGAGAACAAATCAGGTAGTGGAAGATATGCTCAGAACTTGTATCATTGATTTTGGTGGAAGCTGGCATGATCATTTGCCTTTGGTTGAGTTTGCATACAATAATAGCTATCAGGCAAGTATACAGATGGCACCTTTTGAAGCCTTATACAGAAGGAGTTGTCGTTCACCTTTGTGCTGGGATGAAGTTGGCGAAAAATAACTACTAGGCCCAGACATGGTTAGAGATACTTCTGAGAAGATCCAACTGATTAGAGAAAGACTTCAAGTAGCGCAATCTAGACAAAAGGCTTATGCCGATACCCGAAGGAGAGATCTTGAATTCCAAGTCGGAGATCATGTATTCTTAAAATTTTCTCTAGGTCGAGGAATCAGGAGATTTGGTATTAAAGGCAAGCTTACACCGAGGTATATCGGACCTTTTGAGATATTAGAAAGAGTTGGTGAGGTTGCCTACCGCATCGCCTTGCCTCCTCAATTGTCCGACGTCCATAATATTTTCCACATATCTATGTTGAAGAAATATGTGCACGATCCATCACATGTCATAGATCATGGAGACCTAGTGATACAAAAGGATCTCACTTATGAGCAAAAGCCCATGAAGATCCTTGATCGCGAGGTACATGCATTAAGGAACAAGACAATTCCCATGGTCAAGGTGCAATGGAGCAAATGCTCATAACAAGAAGCCACATGGGAAACCAAGGAGTCCATGAAGAAGAGATTTCCCGACTGATTTATGAATGATATGTACTCTGCACCCTCCACGTCTATATACAATTGAATTTGGGGACCAAATTCTTTTTAAGTGGGGGAGGGTGTAGCAACCCTGGTAAATTAAAGGAATAAAATCCTAAATGGATTAAAAACTAAACCAATGTTCAAGGCCTAATCCATATATATATATATATATATATATATATATATATATATTTATACCTAATAGGCCTTACACTTAAACCATGTAGCAAATGGGCCAAAGACGAAGGGCGCCTCCTCTTAGGCGCCATTCCATAAATTGAAGACCCCTCATGTGGGCGCTATTTACATAAAGGGCGCCCCTATCCTAGGCTCTATTTCCCTGCAGGATGAAAAATGGAAACCCGTTGCAGTGTCTTGTTCGAACTAGGAAGCAGTGGCCGATCAGGAAAGATAACATCCAGTAGGATTAATACGTAGGGAAAACCTTACTTCTAATAGGAGTCTTATGTGGGAAATTTAGATCCCAATCGAACTCTTAAACCCCGATCGAATCCCTTCTCTATAAATACCGAACCCCCTCCATCGAACCCCCTGTTGGCACTATTTTTCAAAGACATCCTACTGCTTTTCGTTCCGTCGTCTACCTACGTGCTGCTTCATCGAGCAAAGGAGAAGGAAGCCTTCTGCTTCTTATTCTTCTATTGTTGTTCATGGAGAGGCTATAAGCTTCTTCTTCTGAAGATTTTCTCTGAAGACGTGAATGTAGACACGCTAAAATTGACATTATTTTGAGTATATTTCATATTACCGTGCAATGCCCCATTTGACCCTCAAATTAGCTTGTTTGAGTGGTTTTTCCCACTTTTCTTGGATTTCTCACTTTTCCTCCTCTTTTCCTATTTTTCTCTATTTTTCTGGATTTTTCTGGATTTTTTTGGATTTTTTAGATATTTTCTCTAATTTTTCGGAATAATGCCTTCTCCTAAGGCGTGTTTTAAATAACGCCTTCACCTAAGGCGTGTTTCAAATAAGAAATGTCTTCTCCTAAGGCGTGTTTTAAATAACGCCTTCTCCTAAGGCGTGTTTTAAATAACGCCTTCACCTAAGGCGTGTTTCAAATAAGAAATGCCTTCGCCTAAGGCGTGTTTTAAATAAAGCCTCTTCCTAAGGCGTGTTTCAGAATTTTCAAATAAAAGAAAGATTTATTTCCAAAATTGATCCAGGAAGAGACGCCTTAGCCTAAGGCGTGTTTTTAAGAAACGCCCTCTGGGCAGGTCGTCAATTCAACAATTGACGCCCTGAACCAGGTCGTGTTTCACTTTTGTGCTCCGAACGAACGCAGCCTTTCCCAGAGAGACTCCTGCTTTGTTTGGGCTCTTGCCCAGCTTAATCCTCCCCTATTTGGGCTCTTGCCCGTTCTTATCTCTTCCTCCTTTGGACTCTTTCCTTCTTATCCCTTATTCGATCTTATTAATAGAGGTTTTCGTCTCGGTTGATTGTTTGGATACTCCTCCCTCCGTTGTTTTCTTATGTTCCTCCCTCTGTTGTTCTTCTTCTGTTCTTCTTTCGTTTCTTTTTGTTTTCTTCTTCTGTTTTCTCTTTTCCTTTCTTTCCTTCGCAGGTTGCTTGGCTAAAGGAGAGGCAGAACACGTTCAAATCTTCATCATCTCTTGGAAGACTTTCTCCCCATCGAGGATCAAAGCCAAAAGCAACATGCTCCTTCTTCTTCTATTTTTATTCTTTTTACTGCATCGTCGTTTGCATGCATACATGTTCATTTGGTTTTCTCTCAATCACATTGAGATCTTCCCATAGTGCAACTCTTGCACACTTCCATATTTCTATTTTGCATTCATCATATCATTCATTCCCCACACCCTCTTTGCATAGGGGTTTAAGGGCAACCACCCTTAAGGTGTGCTCTTAATCATATTTTCATGATCATATCTTTAATAAGAATTTGATGCTACACTCACCATATTTCTAATTCCAATCTTTTGGTGTTGTGTTTGTTTGTTTTGCAAGGGTAATCAAATCGAGAAGAACTCTCTTCATCGGCCGGCCGATCTAGAAGAGAAAGGAGCACTCACATCCCCGCACTTTTAAAGGTATTTTTCGCGATCTCTCCCATGCTTTCATTGTTATATTTTGAGACCTCGCGTCTCTGGCGATCACACACTCCCCTTAGCACCTCGTGCTCACGCTTATTGTTTATTAATTTTATTTATCTTAAGTGGATTTTAATCCAATCTACAAATTGGCGATCACGGTGGGACACTTTGTGTTCTTCATCTATTACCCGTTTCCCCTTAGGCACCCGTGTGTGCCATCTCCCTTATTTGCACCCTCGGTGCATCTCCCTTATTTGCACCCTCGGTGCGTCCCCCTTTTGTGCCCCTCGGGCACCCTCCATTGGTTTTGTCCTCTTCCCTAAGTGATTTATCAGTTTATTGTTTTTTCTTTAAAATCTCCACTTATTTGAAATTTTGATGAGCATGCTTATATCTTATATTTGTTGATTGCCTGCGACTGTGAGTGGTTGTTACTGTTGGCCGTGGATTGAGAATTAACGCCTCTGTCGGAGGCGCCTTTTGATTTCACGCCCTAACCCAGGGCGTGTTGTTTGAAGTTAACGCCTTCTGACAGGGCGTTTGCTAGCTGTCTCCAATTATCTCTGCTTGCTTGGTGAATTCACGCCCGTTGCAAGGGCGTCTTTATCTTTATTAGCGCCTCCCTTAAAGGCATTTTCTTGGATTTGACGCCCGCTGTATAGGGCGTCCTTTTATTTATAGCGCCTCACTCTAAGGCGTATTTCACCCTGCCCTTGGGCCCCTCACGTTGATTCACGACAGTCACACCGTCATGTCCTTGTTTAGTAGCGCCCCCTTCCAGGGCGTGTTTTTACTGTGGATTTCCAGAACCCCCCGGCTGTGGTTTTTCATGATATTTCCTGCTTATCTTTATTGATTATATTATTGTGGTTGGCCTGTTTCCCCTGTTGCATTCATTCTTTGCATTGGTTTGGGAGCCCCCCTCCTCTTCGTTAGGATCCACACACCCTCTTGGAATCGGGACGACCCTCCATTGAGCATTCCGTCTCTTTGGACTGGAAATCCCTTTTCCAAGCCTCCGTAAGTCCCCGCACCCGTGGATTCCCTCACGGACGCTGGGCAGGTTGTACCCTTCTGGAGTCTCGAGTTAGTTGGCCTACACGGTGAGAGAGGATTCCTAGTTGGCATTGGAGTTAAATCATATTGAAACTAGGATCCTCCCTTGTGTGAATCTTTCCAAACTTTATTAAAATTCATTAATTCACCAAGGTTTAAAACAATCAAAATCACGGTAACCATTCCAACTTGTGTGCTTCTTTGCATATTATTGTGAACTTTGATTATATGATGGCTTACCGTAATTGGGAAAATAACGTGTTTAATTCCATTCATGAGGATGCACAACCTAGCACTTCTTACACTCCTCAAATTCAACATGTTCATCAAAATCCTCACCATTCTTTCAAGGGACCACGTCCTTATTCTTATGGTCATGCCCGACCCACGGGTAATGTCCATTCTTATGGTCCCCCAACTCAAGTTCGAGCCACTATTCCTCCGGGACCGTCTCCTCCCAACAATGAGAGGGTCTCCCAAATCTTGCATGCATTAGATCATCTCACCCCTGAACAGATCCACGCCCTTAAGGCTGCCGTTGAGGGTGCATCTCCTTCATCTCATGCATCTCCTCCTTCTTCTATTCCTATACGGGTGGCCCATCACCCACCTCCTTCTTCTTCCAATCAGGTAGCCCATTACCCGCCTCCTTCTATTCACACTCCTCCTCGGGTGGTCCGACACCCGCCTCCTTCTATTCCTCCTCCAACACGGCCCCGAGGCCCTTTCATTCCTTGTAATCCGACCCATCCGGGTTATCCCATTAATTCCCCTCCACGGCCTTTTTATGCGGCCCCTCCTCCTTCAAGGCCCTGCCAACCTTCTCTTGCTCATGTTACGCCCCTCCAGCAAGAGATTTTTGATAAGATTGCTTCCATGGAAGAACAATTAATGAGGGTTACAAGTTTACGGCCCGCTCCTCCTACTTCAGTTAATCCTCTCTATGCGGCTTTGGATGACATTACAAGAATGGAGAGAGAATGGAAGGATAGGATGGACGACTACGGCGTCTGCACTCCAAGCAAGCAAGAACCGGCGATTGAAGAATCCAAGCCGGTATACGACGATGAAGTTATGTAAGCACCCCTTCCAAGTTTCCTTCGTTTCCCGCTCCCTCCAATTTCATTTGATGAACCCCCTGCTCAGGACGAAGCCATCGTCCCTAATCCAACTCCTATTCCCGAGACTTCATGGTGCTACGAGGATGGGTCGATACTCCAATCACCCACGCCGGCGCATCTTGAGTCTCTCCCCACTACTAATACCGCTCGCCCCGTTCGGCGCTTTCTCCGCAACAAACCTCCACCAATTGCCAAACCTCCACCAATTACACCTCCCCCCATTATGCCATTAGCCTCCACCTCGGCCTCCACTTCCCCAATTTCCCCACCATTAACCTCCATTATGCCTTTAACCCCAAAACCCATTTTGCCTATACGTCCACCACATAGCCTTTCGCATTTACCCATGGCTAATCCTGAGCAGGATCCACCCCTTTTTGCACTCGAGCCAACCCCGACTGCTTCCGAGCAAAGGGAGAAGCTCGATGTGTTTGAACCTCCGCCTCCACTCACTCATTTGCCAACACCTCCCGTTATATCTCCATCATCCACGGAGCCTTCCGCCTCCGCCTCACCTCCCTTTACTACTCGGAAGGGGAGCGCTGCTACAAGTACTCGTGCCGAAGACGATCAAAAGCCGGGCAAGAAGACTTCGGCCACGACTGTGCCATTCAAGATTCAAGAATCCATTTTTCGGATGCCAATCCGAGTTATTGTGCCGAGCACGATTGAAGAGGCCAAGTCGCCGCCATTGCTCAGAGAATGTCAAGCGTTGACGCCATTTGAGGGCCGGGCAGGGCACCCCTTGTTCAAACTTTCCAATCCAGAATTCATTATTCCATACAAGGGGCGATTGCCCTATTTGCTTAACACTCCATATACACCACATTCAATGGGCAACTCAATGCTTCCCGTTCCAACTCTACAACTCCCCCACATTATTGATCTTTGCTTTCCAAGGGAGTTGTCTTTTACTATTGAAGCTTTTTTTATTGGACCAATTGGTCGTACATGTTCACTGACGTGGAGGGGCAGTTATCTTGGCACTAAGGGGCCATCTCCTATTTGTTCCATCTTCTATTCATCCATTTCCATCACCTTTTCTTCATGGGCCACTCCAAGGGAAAAGAGGAGGAAAACCCCCTCTCACCCTTCATATTCTTCATCTTCTTTAAATTTCATGCATTTTTCATTCATTCATTCATTCCATTCATTGCACACATCACATCCATCATTTTGCATACATCTGCACCTCCTGCTCCCCGGGTTTCCAAACCCGTATCTTCCCCGTCTTCCGGCACCGCCGGACATTCCGCAATTCTCATCTTGTTCATCTTCATCCACTTTAATCGGGCATGACGCCCTTTTCCATCTCATTCCTCCGGAACCTCCGGATTCTCCACTTGATTTTCTCCACTTTTTCCCGGGGCACCGCGCCCCTTTCCACTTTGTTCTTCTGGATCCTCCGGACTCTCCCCTTGGGCATCGCGCCCCTTTTTATTATCTTCCTCCGGAACCTCCGGACCTTTCCCTCGGGCATCGCGCCCCTTTCCATTGCATTCCTCCGGAACCTCCGGATTTTCCTCCTGATTCTCCTTCATTCCTCTCCTTTTCCCTCGGGCACGCCGCCCCTTTCCCACTTATTCCTCCTCCGGAACCTCCGGATTCTCCACCTGATTGTCTCCATCTTTTCCCCGGGCATCGTGCCCCTTTCCATTTGCTTCCTCTGGAACCTCCGAATTCTCCGTCTTATTCTCTCTATCATCTTCCAGGGCATTGTGACCCTCCTGATTTCATTCCCCCGGAACCTCCGGACCCTCCATCTTTCTTCCGATTCATCTTTCTACTCCTCCGGGACATCACATCCTTCATTTTCTTCTTCCTTTTCCATCATCTTTTTCCCTATTTCTCCCCAGGGCATCGCATCCCTTCTTTCAATATTCCTCCGGAGCCTCTGAATTCCTCCTATCATGATTCTCCTCCTCTGCCTCCGGACCCTCCGGATCCACCTCTTTCTATCTATCAATTTCTTCTTCTAATTCCTCCTGATTCTGGGTCTGACCCAACTTCTTCCACACCCACTGCCTTGGGCATCTGCCCTTTCTCCCATTGCTTCTGAGGCTTTAGTCCTCACCCCTCTTCTAATTTTCCACTTCTTTTGTAAACTGTTCCTTGTGATCAGGGTCTCCACGCCTTAGCAAGGGAGTTTTAGCCATCGCCTCTTTTCCTTTTCTCCTTATTCGTCTGAGTCTGGTCTTGGCACCACTCCTTCTTGTTAAGCCACTCCCAAAATCCTTTGCTTCCAATCCTTTTGACTGCCTAAGAGGACTATCCCACGATGATCAACCTCTCGCGGCAGCTGCTTCTACAAAGGTTGCAAGGTAACATATTGGCGTAAGTACTCATTTTATGGTATCATTTTCTCATTACTTCACGCATAATTTTCAAAATGAAGTGCTTCTTAACAAGATTAAGAGTGGTGTTTTAAATCTTTATCTTAGACTTTTGTTAAATTAAATCATTGTCATAAAAGAGTCTTTAGGCTTGCTTCTGCAGCTCCTTGGTTAATAAGAACCCCGCGCTGGGAATTCAATATTCTCTCCCCGCTTGTTAAGAGCAACCCTTAGCTGGGCACCGCACACACTTCACGGCGTCCTTAGCCGTCTCCTTGGTTAGACACCGTTGCTACCTTGGCCATGCCATGAGTATATCTGAAAGTCTTTTCTCTTCTTTACTCGGCCACGTGCAGGGGCAAGAGGTTGACGGATGAGATGACCAACCTCGGTACTCACCAATACGAGAGGAGTCTCAAATAGGGGCAGTCTTGACCCGAACTAAATATGAATTTCATGATATACATCTCGCCAAAAGGGCTATTATGAAAATCAAGTCAAAATTTTGATAAAAGCATAAATGTAAATTATGGCATGACAAGAGTGGCAAAGTCCCCGCAGGGAAAATCCTGGTCGTATGCATGTCAAGGGTCTAAAAATCAAAGGCATAAAGCCCCGGCACAACAGACTACCTCTTTGAGGGTTAATACCTCGGAAGGAATTCAAATCCTGATATTTCCCATCCTGTACAAAGCTTGTCACAATTGTTCTTCTCTTCTCCCTCCAAGACCGAATGTTTCTCGGGTATGGCCTTGGTAGGGGCACCGTTAATCAAAGACGGTCGGTTATAGTATGCCACTTTCAATGCACGTCCAGCTTTGGGCAGTTTTAGCGAAAAGGGAAGGAACGAGGACCCCTAGCCAGTGGTTCAAAACAACCCTTTGATGCTGCATTAACAATGTCTAAGCCAAAATTCAAAAAAAAATTGAATATTTCCCGACCAAAATCCCAACAAAAATTCAAAATATTTTCCAAAAATCTCCATAAAAATTCAAATATTTTTAAAACTCATAAAAATTTGCATATTCCAAAACTCATAAAAATTTGCATATTTCCAAAATCCAAAAATTTGCATTGTATTTTCTGATGGTGTTTTGCAGGAACAGCTTTGCAGAGACCAAAAGCACGGATGGGTCCTCTCTCCACTCATTGCTATCAATCTATTGATTCTTCCCAATATTCTCATGGCATGCCACCCAGGGGCATCATCTCCCTATATCATTCTGATTATCATATCTCATGATTATTCATCTCCAAATCTTTCAATCAACTCCTGCTCGTTTCATCTGATTACTCCGCCAATGGGCATTATCAGATCCTGATTATTTAACTCCAAAACTTGATTAGCCAGATTGTCATCCTCATGACAAACAACAAATAATGATGCTTTGCTATGCCATGATTTGACTTATGTTGTTCACGATATATGCTATGATTGGTTGCTTTGATTCATGCTATGCTTGCTACGCTTAAATGCCTTATTCATTGCTTGTTATATCTTGGCTGATGAATTTTTGAGCGCAGGAAGAAGCTCTTGGTCCCGCCAACTGGGCATCATCATCAAAGTCCCACGGTGCTTGCAGCTCATTTCCCAGTTCCCATGCTTATTGCTCCACCATCTCCCCCTGTA